>JAODAL010002400.1:17500-197446 GCA_025379985.1 Phyllomedusa bahiana | reverse complement strand
TAAAAATTTTTCAAGAGTCAGCTCCTCCCCTTTCAATAACCCATATATACGATCAGTTCCTTTTCCTTATAAAACCCATTATCACAAGTCATTTTCCCCCCTTTCATAAAACCCCTAATATCAAGAGTAGTTCTTCCCTCTATCTAAAACCCTATATACCTGAGCCAGCTTCTCTCCCTCAAACATAAAACCCATATATCACAGACTCGCTTTCCCCTTTACATAAAACCCCTTAATTTTTTAAGATCATTTTTCTTCCCTTTACAAAAATTATATAAAAACCCCTACTTTCCCCCAACCCCAGATCAGCTCCTCTCCTCTATATATAACCCTATTTATCAAGACCGCTTCTCTCCCTCTTTTTATATAACCCTATATTAAAAAGGTCAGTTTTCCTTACATATAAACTAATATCACAGAGCTCACCCCTCCCCCTCTATTTTAACCCCTTATTTTCACAAAAGTTATCTCCTTATTTTATAACCCTTATAAACAAAAGCTCAGCCTCTCCTTATCTTATAACCTTAATCAAAAGCTCAGCTTCTCTCCCTTCCAAAAAACCTATATTAAAAGAGCTCAGCCTCTCTCTTCATATAACCCATATATCCAGAGCTCGTTTTCCCCCCCCTTATCTAAACCCTATATATTACAGAGTCACTCTCCCCTTACTAAACCCCTTTTTAAATCACAGAGTCAGTTCCTTCATATAAACCCTATATATCACAAAAATCGTTTCTTCTCTATCATATAACCCTATATATCACAGAGCTCGTTTCTCTCCTCTATCTAAAAAACCAATATCAAGTCAGTTTCTCCTCTATCATATAACCCATTTTTACAGAGTCACCCCCTTTTTTTCCCCTTAAAAAACCCTATAAAACCCAAATCAGTCCTCCCCTTATCATAAAACCCCTATATTTCAAGGCTAGTTTCTCCCCTTATCATATAACCCTAATTTCACAGATCAGTTTCCCTTCCTCTATAAAAACCCCCTATATATCACAAAATCAGCTTTCCCTCTATAATAACCCATATATCCAGGTAGCTTCTCTCCCTTATATAAACCCATATACAAAAAGCTAGCTCCCTCCCTTTCTATCCCTTATATCACGGGGCTAGTCCTCTCCTTTTCTGTTCTGCTTTTAGAAAAGGCATCATAAATCACCTGATAGGTTTGCTGTTTTAAACGCTGTAGAAAAAAACTAAGGAAAATTTTTTACAAATTCAGTTTTATAAATTAGGGAAAAACTGAAGGTTACGGGTTTTAGGGGGAAGTGTGGAAGGATTGGTAGGGAGGTGGATGATAATGGCCGACAAATAAAATGGTAGAAATGATCATGGAAGAGAATATGAAGGAAGGTAAAGTTAAAGGAAGGGATGGGTCATACCTCTCAACTTTCAGAAACAGAAATCAGGGGGTAAGCTAAAGAAAAAGAGGACACAAGATGAAAATTAGGGTTGCCAAACCACATGGGGAGTGGAAAGTGGTATGAACAGTGCGACTATTGATGATGTGTGAGGACACAGAGGAGAGGGTTACGGAGAGAACTGGAGGAGGCACGAGACAGCACAAGGTCAGCTGAGAGGTACATTGGGAACCAAGGGTTGCACTACAAGCCATTCCTTTCAGAGATATACCTTTGCTCCGTGTTTCCCTGGCATCCCCGGCATGCCTCGTTCTCCCTAAGGGTGAAATGAGAGAGAAGAGGATAGAGTAAGTGGAGCCAGACTAGAGTAGGGGAATGGTATGAAGTGTTTGGAACAGAACGGATCATTAGAAGAAGAAGAGAGAATTGTGGCTCCAAATCCAAACCAATCATCATATACTACTACTACATGCTGTGGGCTCCCTGGACCTGCATCTTTATTTTAAAGAGCCCCCGTGGCCATTCCTGACATGGCTGCTTTAGTAAACACAGGGTGTCCCCGGGTTATGAGCAGGATAGGGACTGTAGGTTTGTTCTTAAAGGGAATGTGTCATCAAAAAATGACTTATTGTTTAACTCACATTTTTATGTTAAACACATTTTTTTAGGAATTTTTGGTTAGAATTTTTTTAATTTTCCAGAACACTTTCAATATTTTTTTTAATAATTCCTAAGTCCTGCAGTTTTCACTTTGGCCACTAAGTCTAAGGGCGTGTCCCCACGGCACACGTTTTTCGGCCGGTTTTTCAGCCGGTTTGCGGTTTTTCAGACGGCCTGAAAAACCGGCCGAAAATGAGCACAATTGTGCTCTATGGAAAACCCGTGCAGCAGTCCCCACTGCAAGGGTTTTCCATCCGGCGGTTTTTCCGCCCGCGGGCCTCTCAAAAAACATTGAGCATGTTCATTCTTCCGGTTTCTGGATGGAATATGAACACCTCAATGGGAGGGGGAGGGCTGTTCTCTGCTCATCGCGGAGAAAAGCCGTCCCCCCGCGGCCATGGGGACGGTCGCAAAACAGGACAAATACCGGCCGGCAAACCGACCGGTATTTGTCCTGTGCCGTGGGGTCGCGCCCTAATAATGGTCTGACACTTCCTTTTCTGTTTAGAGAGATTTTCAGTGGCTGCTCATTATCAGTAAAAGCAGGGTCACACTGAAAGGAGACACCATTGTGTACAGATAACACAGAATCCACCAGTCACAAGAGGAGATGTCACTGCTACCCCTCTCCCCTCCCTTCACTGTGAAAACTCTCCTATAGAAGTGAATGGGACAGAATCTGTCTTAAGAATCCTATGTGCATGAAGCTGCTGTAAAGTATCTCTCTGACTGCTGTTAAAGCAGTGCAAGCAAGAATGTCTTCCCACAATCATATATAGATGGCCGTATAGAGAAATCTACAATCAGGAAATAAAAACGACTGAGAGGAAAAGAATATGGATCAGGGGCTTTATTTAATAAGTAAAAAAAAAAATTGGCGACATATTCCCTTTAAGTTGAACCTGCATGTGAGCCGGAACAGGTATATTTATTACATGTAACTCCAGCACAAAGGTTTTTTTTTTCAGTTTTGGATAGTGCAGCGAAGGGTTTTTACATTTGAATTGCTGTCTGTTTCACCTCATTTTCAACACGTGTGCTGCTGTGGAATGCTGGAACTTGTCGTTCCACAGTTCTAACTACACAAGTGCCAGCATGCCCCATAAATCTCCGTTTGTAACTAGGGGATAGATATTAGCCAGAACGGTGTAAGTCGGGGACTGCCTGTACCTGTGTTCCCTGTGAAATAATTGTGAAACACCTTTCCGCAAATCTCAATGTCCTGTTGTCCCCCTGTTATTCCTCCTAGAAATGTATTTCTCAATCTGTCAGATGGGTGTTACCAATTGGGAGTGTGTCCCTGCAAAGTCTGCATTGTCCAATCAGTGCTGACAGAGGTAGTGTGTGCAGGGACACACCCCTAAGTGGTAACACCCATCTGACAGATTGAGTATTTCTAGGAGAAATAACAGAGGAACCCAAGGATTTACTAAAATAGACTAATTAAAACAAAACCCTGATACATATTTTTTCTTCTTAACATTTTTATTTTCTGACTGTAGATTTCTCAATTTGATTGTCTGTAGATGACTATAGGGGCGGGCATCTTGCCTGAGCTGCTTTTAACAGCATTTAGTGAGATGCTTTACAGCAGCTTCATGCATATAGGAGCCTGTGAACAAGATCAGTCCCATTGACTTCTACAGGAGAGTTTTCTAGGCTCTGTGACCTGGGAAGAAGTAAGTGTGCAGGGAGGAGGAGAGGAGGAGCTGTGACATCTCCTATTATGACTGGTGGATCCTGTGTTATCAATACACATTGGTGTAACCCTGCTTGTACTGATAATGAGGAGACTGCTGAAAATCTTTCTCTACATGAGTTATTATTTTCTGATGACACAGTTCCCTTAATTTGAATATTTTACTTATGCACTCCTATATTTTTATTTCACCAGTGAGAATTTTCACAAATATATTATTTTTCTCTGCCATCACTTTGCTCTTTGTTATATTCATGTGCAATCCAGTTCAGCACATGACATCCAACATCCATTAGAGGGTACTATGTTATAAAAATAGTAGTGTTTGGTAGGAAAAATTCTTCACTTCATGTGTGTCCCAGGTTTCTAAGCCTGAAATAGGAAACCTGCCTCTAATCATACACTGATCCGACATCAAGCATTAGTCAGTAATATTACCAGACTGCTTAAACCCTTCATGTGACCACAGTAGGCACTTTCAGGTGTGTTTCTATTTAACGGTGCCTGAATTAGGAATATTTGATTTTTTATCTTTTATTTTGTTCCTGAGGTCAGTGACATCAATAGCATTAAAAATTAAAGCCACAACCTGTCTACCAAGCCTAGAAAGCTCAGACAATGCACAACACAGCAGCTTAATGTTGTCTCAACAAATGAAATATGTGAGCGAAGCAGATTTTCAGTACTTCATTTATTACAGAAGAGTCCCATTATTATGACCAGCAGCAATATCCAGAATAACCCACTTACTTCAGCTAGATGGGCAGGGAGTAACTCAATAAGGTCCTGGCAGGTTGTCGCAGGTATTTGGAGCCATGTTGACTGCATCCCACAGCTGCTGGTGTTTGCATGCAATATTAGCTGTAGAGTGGGCCCCAAGAATCAGCTCCACTGGTGGACCCCAAGAATCAAGTCCACTGGTGGACCCCAAGAATCAAGTCCACTGGTGGGTTCCAAGAATCAGCTCCACTGGTGGGCCTCAAAAATCAATTCAACTAGTGGGCTCCAAGAATCAGCTCCACTGCTGGGCCCCAATAATCAACTCAACTGGTGGGCACCAAGAGCTCAACTGTTTGGCCCCAAGAATAAACTCTACTGATGGGCCACAATAATCAACTCCCTGATGGCTCAAAATCAGATGCACTGCTGGGCCCCAAGAATCAACTCTACTGGTGGCCCCAATAATCATCTCCGCTGATGGGCTCCAAGAATCAGCTCCAGTGGTGGGACCCAATTACCTACTATATGGTGGGCCCAAATAATCTATTCCACTGGTAGACCCCAATCCACAGTTGGACCCAAAGCATCAACTCCACTGGCGTGCCCCAATAATCAACTCAACTGGTGGGCACCAAGAGCTCAACTGTTTGGCCCCAAGAATAAACTCTACTGGTGGGCCACAATAATCAACTCCGCTGATGGGCTCCAAGAATCAGCTGCACTGCTGGGCCCCAAGAATCAACT
Source organism: Phyllomedusa bahiana (assembly GCA_025379985.1). Lineage (NCBI taxonomy): Eukaryota > Metazoa > Chordata > Amphibia > Anura > Hylidae > Phyllomedusa > Phyllomedusa bahiana. The sequence continues at coordinate 192,256 of JAODAL010002400.1, read as the reverse complement.
CTACTGGTGGCCCCAATAATCAACTCCGCTGATGGGCTCCAAGAATCAGCTCCAGTGGTGGGACACAATAATCAACTCCACTGTTGGGCTCCAAGAATCAACTCCAGTGGTAATCCCCAATTACCTACTATAAGGTGGGCCCAAATAATCTATTCCACTGGTAGACCCCAATCCACAGTTGGACCCAAAGCATCAACTCCACTGGCGTACCCCAATAATCAACTCCACTGGTGAGCTCTAGGCATCACAGTCTGAAACTAATCTGCATGTTTTAAATTCGCCTGCAGTGCCACCATAGGGAAGATGAAACATTACACCGTGCCGATTCCGATCAATAGGCTGTCTGTGTAATGCGGGACAGGTCACCTCCTCCAGGGAAAGAGACACACTTACCACTCTGGCCAAGAGATGAGGATCATTACTATGCCCTTCCTGCCTTCATTACCTCTGAATTCTCTAATATGGTGCACGAATACAACTCCTTTAGAGAAACACTTCAAACATAACTGATACAAGGTCTTATGTTTAGTGCAGGACCTGAAGGGTGGACTTTCCGCAGATCCTGCACTAGACACTCCACACTTTACATGTGGCAGAGCGACCGCTGGTAGTCACATGTTTCTGCCACTAGAGGGGGTGCAGCCAGAGACCTGCAAACAACACGCCACCAAGGATACCTGGCCTTGGTGGGATAGGAGCCAGCCATATAAGTTGTCAGCTGCAGTTAGCGGTTGGCATCGCTGAGTAGATAGTTTGGCTTTTCAGCCATTCCTGGGTCGGCTCTTATCGGGAGTAGACAATGTGTTGGGTGGGGGTCTACTCCCCGTGTTCCAGGCCAGGATTTGGACAAGTCCCTGGAGGCCTATAAAAGCCTGGTGCTACAAGTGTTCAGGGGGGTGGTCAGCTGCAGTTTGGAGCAGAAGTGGAGCTTGTGAGAGGAGGCTCTTATCCCCCAGGCTTTGAGAAGTCTGAACCATTGAAACTGTGAAGGATTGCTGAGGTCGAATGGTAGAATCCAAACACAGGTTGAGAAGCTTACCGCAAGACGATTTTTGGAGGGGTTTTCTGTGCAGTAGGCACAACCCCTAGTAGTTTTGAGGGACAAACGTGTATATGCTTTAGTTAGTGCCCAATGGGCGAGGTTTATTTTGATTTGTTTTGATGCTGGCTGTAAACCTGTGCCAGAATAAACAGTGGAAGTCAGAAGAAAATTTACTCAATGGTGAAGTATATATGACTCTCCCAATAATAACCAAATAAATAGTTTTATTCCAAAAAGTACATTTATAAATACAAAAAAATCATCTATCACAACTGAAACAACCTTAAAAACATTTAAAAACACAAAATACCCCCCAATTCTTGAAAAAACTGGCGGCGAAACGCGCGTCGAGGCCAATACCCTCCATATCCACCACTTTGGTAATGAATTTGAAATATAGGTTTTTGTATTTTATCATAAAAATTTTTTGGTTGTGCAATTTTTGTATTTTTGATCACTTGATCTGTATTGTATACTAAATTATGCCATCTTTCGCAATCTTACTGTTAGTTAACTTTTGGGTGAGGGATGTGTTACCAATATTTGTTATTGGGGGGTATTTTGTGTTTTAAATGTTTTAAGTTGTGTTCAGTTGGTGATAGCTGAATTTTTTGTATTTATAATTATGTGAGCGATTTTGATCGCCAAAGTTGAAAACGGCAGTTTTTTATGGTATCGAAATTTCAATCAATCGATAAATTAAGTGTTAAAAATCTTGCATCAACCTATTAAGATCGCGCCATGTTCGCGCTTCCTGACATTTGGCGGCCAGCAAAATCACTTACAGAAGAGAGCAGGGTAGATGTTTTGCGACGTCATGACTGGATTGTAATGAGTTGCGATGCTGAAAAACACATGACCTCTTTACATAGAACAGCGTTTCCTGTTTCAGCTCAGTGGTCCTCTCAGCGTCTCATAGGAATAGACGTGTCGCTTCTGCCCCCCCCCTTGCCAAACACGTCAGCGAAATTAGTCTAATTTCTGCACATGAAACTCTACTATTGAGCTTGATCATCCAATAGTAGATTGAGACGATTTGAAAGATTCTATGTAGTTAGCTAAGAATTTTAAACAGAATCCTACCGCTGTAAAGTCACTGGGGGACGGGGGGGGGGCCACACGGCGAACACAAGACAAGCTCTATCTATTTCAAGAACACTGATAAATTACCAAGACTTAGTGTAGACATTGTCGTGGAATATCATTATATTAACAGTTTTTGCTATTGAAATATTCCAGGATATTGGCAGCCTGAAAAAAATATTTTGCAAAAAAAATTTGGATACACATCATTTCTAGTAACTGCCAGGTCTCTTTGTTTAGTGCAAAACTCCACTTTTATTATCATATACATTTCAGATTAGGTGGTTCTTTTTCAATTTTACCCATTCCACCTTGACTGTTGAATATATCACCTTGCAGTTTAAATATACAATACAGCAATCTTGTAGTCAGCACAGGTTGTTTGTTGCCAAAAATGCTGTGTAAATCATACGAAAACATAACATTACGTGTTTTTGACTTTGTGCGCACCAGCTTTGTTCATTGACGCAGCATCCACGTAAATCTTTAAAACAGCAATTCTATAGTCACCACAGGTGAATGAAAGGTGCCAAAATTCCGTTTATTATAACCAAAACATAACAGATACTGTTTTTTTGCATTTTTTGCCCAGTCAAATTGTTGATAACACCTTGCAGTTAAATTTGAATCACAATTTTGTTTTGATTAGAGATTTGAGATAGCTATTTGCCGTTTTTTATAAGAACCTTTCCAAACTATTCCATACCTTCTCAACTTTGTAATTTCATGAACATGGGAGCGAAATGCAGGTGGAAGCGAGCAAAGAGGGGGTTACACATGGAGGTAGAGGTACAGAGAAGGTGCTCCTTCCATCGGCGAAAAACCCCCCAAAAAAACCCCCCACCCCGCATGCCAGCGGATCGTCATTTGCAGACGTCAGCTGTCATCGCGGTCAGGGCCCGTGAATCTAGCAACGAACATCGCGCCAATCTGTCCTTCAGTGGTTAATGCAACCTGCATCCAGCAGTCTTACCTCCTCGTCCCTCCGCATCACCACAAATTCGTCATCATCATCATCAGACATCCTCCAAACATGAAGCAGCCCCAAATGTCCAACTCTTGTACCCACCACTGTGCATAACCCATTGTCACACCACCTCTTTGATGACAAAATGCGGTTGGGGTCAGAAGGCATTAAAAGATCAGAGAGGATGATTTAGTCTGCTCTGACCGCCCAGTTACTGTTGCCATCAAGGAAGGAGAAGGAAGCCGGTCAATCGGCAAAACCCGGGCGGTCGGCAACGCTTGCATTTGCCCTGCTTGTAGCCCGCAGCTTCTGGATCAGAAAGTCAGGACGACCAAGTCCACCTGTGTAGATGATGGAGTGACGACATTGCCGGATCCATCCTGGTCTTTTCCGCAGAATTTCTTGCTAGCGCTTCATCAGTGACGAGGAAGAAAACGATGTGTATGTCAGTATGGTTCCCGCCACAAAAAGGGAGAGGCGGTCGCAGAAGTCCCTGATATGATTCCGCCAGCCACGGTCAGCGCAAACCCCGCCCTTCGCTTATCGCCGTCAAAAAAGGTCCAGACCTCTCAGCCTGGGCCTTCTTTTTAGCAAGCCTCGATTTCACCCAGCGATTGTCATATCCGCCTTATTGCCGTAAACGCATAAGTAGAGGCAAGAACCTTAAGTGGTTAACCACCACCAACATTCTAGTCACATGTCAGCGAATGCAAGAGTTGAAATGGAGGGAACATTTGGCCAAAAAGGCCAGACCGACGCCGGGCTCCAACTACTGTCCACCCTCTGTCTACCGCTCTCACCACCCCGCCACCACCAAGCGTTCCTCAGCTGGGCAAGTCTCTCAGATTCATGATTCAGGGATCAGCCTCCGCATCAGCCTCAGCGTCGCCCGAGTACCACCAGCACCACCAGAGACCCAATCCAACCCCTTCTCCCTTCCGCCAGTTGACGACCTGCACGCCGTACAGCGCCTGTCTAGCACCAGCCCTTCTGTCTTCAGGTTTGGAGCAGAAGAAACACTTTAACCCAAACCATCCCAAAGCCAAAAGCCTAGAATGTCGGGCACTTGCCATGCTTTTGGCCTTGGAAATGTTGCCTTCGCTGGATGGACACAGATGGTTCCGCCACGTCATGCCCTTGCCTGCCCCCACATACCAGATGCGAGCAGCATTTCTTTGCCAGAAAAGCCGTTCCTGTCCCTGGCCACCACGTGTCATCTAAAATTCAAGTGCGTTGTCTGCATCTGTGTCCGGAAAAGTCCCATCTCACCACCGACACATGGACTAGTAACACGGCCCAAGGCGCTATAACTCTGTGAACAGCTCACTGGTGAGCTGGGTGGATGTCTTGGGCGACGGTGCTCTCAGGCTCGGCGCACCCTCTTCGAAAACCGCAGAATGGTTCAGTGGTCTTTCCCCCAAGGTCCTCTGGTGCGTCACTGCCCAGAGACACCAGCCGTGTTGAAAAATAATCTGCTTGAGACCGTCCACACACAGGTCAAGAGGCTGTGGACGTCTCTAAGCAACGAACCGAGCGCGGCTGGGTGACAAGAACCGTTGTGCCCAGGCAAGGTGGTGTGCGATAATGGGCGTAATCTGCTGCCGCCCTTAAGATCGTAGGTGGACACATCCCTTGCCTGGCACATGTCATGAACTTGTCGTCCAGAAATTTTCTAAAGAGCTACCCGGGTCTGGACTGCCTGCCGAAGAAGGCCGATGGTCTGATTTGCACTTCCGCCGTTCGCACCTGCTTCGTCACTCCTGGCAGCGTTGCAGCGTCCTGCTCGGCCTCCGTCAACCGTCTCATTGTTGACGTGGCAACACCTGAATTCCACCCTCCACAGCACCCGCATTTGTAGGCAGCAGCGCAATGCCATTACGCAGTACAATGACACATGGCCTGACAAGCAGCGTGCGACCTCGGGGTGTGAGCAAAAAAAAAAAACTGAGATTGGAGGGCAGGTAAAGAGCTCTTGCACCTTCCGTGCCAGTTTTTGTAGTAGCACCAAATGGTCATGGCGGACAAGGCCCTTGTCGCATGACATTGTGGTGATCTTAGTTTCTGGGAACGATCTTGACACTCTGAAACATCAGGTCCCGCCAGCGACGGAGGAGAGACGTAAACAGATGCAGACACGGAGCCTTTCTCTCCGTCAAATCCACAAGGCCCGACAGTTTCTCAATTTTATCGTCTATCATATATGGCAGTGGTTCAAGGGTCAGAGCTAGTGCAAGTGGCACCTCAGATCCTCAGGGTGCATCATCTAGGCAAGTCAGTGCTGTTTTGAAGCGGTCGGAGGAAGCGAGTAGGAGGAGGAGTAGGAATCCTAACACCGACATCCCCCGCCTTGAAAGAGGTTGGCGTGAATTTGAGCAATGAGGAAGATAGTTTTGCTAGTGCCCCTCAACCCAGAGGCTGGAACCTCAAGGCTCCATCTCTCACATGAGTCTTTGATGCTCCAATTTCTCCAACATTATCCTCGAATTAAGGCCATCAAACTGAACAACATTACTGGGTGGCCACCCTCCTGATCTCTCTTGCTCAAACAAAACTCGCACTTTCCTTCCACCCACCCAAATAGAGAGTAAAATGCAGAAATGGAGACCTTGCTGATTAATCAACTGAGACCATCTGTTTGCGTCTGCTTCAAGTTCTTTCAAATGTTCACCGTGGAACAACATCAGCGCCATGACAGCAGTAGAGTGCCAAGTAGCCATAGCGGCAGCAGCAGCAGCAGGCAAGGTTGGCAGAAGCCTAATGGGTGGACCCTGGCAATCATTATTTACCACCTCACCAACGTCATCATTGCAGGCCACACATAACAACACCCAGAGACCAGCTTAGATCATGGGTGCACGACAATCTGCGTCTCAACACCGATGTTTTTGTATGTGTTCCAGACCCAATAGACTTCTGGGTATCCAAAATGGACGAATGGCCCAGCTGGCTCTCTCGCCATAGAGGTGTTGTCCTGCCACCTCACACAGCTCATATCTGAGCAACCTTCAGCACAGCGGGAGGTGTCATTTAAGACAAACATCCGGCTTACCACCGATAAAGTGGAATCGTTGACTTTCATCAAGATGAATCAGCATGGGTCTCTGATGATGTTGTTGGCCCCAATTTCCGAGGTCACCGATAGTTGCCCGGTCTTCTTCACATTCTCTTCAAACAGAAATGTCCTCTGAAAACTTATTTTTAAAATGTCATTTCTTACTGCAATTTTTATTCTCGTTTCCCAACAGTTTCCTTTTTGCTGGTTTTGCTGTGAGGAGACTAAAAGACACCAAGGTTTTCATGACAAAACCATATTCATTTACTCACTTCATCTTAGAATTTTTCAATTGTCAATGGTTTTGGTCAGTTGCCTCACAATTTTAACAGTGCTGAGAAGTCATATTTAGTAATTTGTTTGGGTCAAGTTGCTGGTGAATACAGCCATAATCATGGGCCTTGAACAAGAAATGTGGCTTCTAAGTGGCATTTCTCTCCACAATTTTACAGTGCAGAAGTCCTTTTTATAATTTTTTGGGTCCAATGCTGGCTTTGAAATGCAGCATACGACAGGTCCTATTTCTAAAAAATTTGTTTCTAATAGACATTTTTCTTCACAATATGTCAAAGAGCTTCAGGTCATGTTATTGAATTTTGGGGCATTTGCTGTGACAATGCAACTATACTACAGGTCCTTATTCTAAAAAATTAGTTTCTAACAGACATTTGTTCTTCCACAATTGGTCAAAGTGCTCAAGGTCCATGCTTTAATTTTGGGAGCATTTTGCTGTGACATCACTATAACTACAGTCCTATTCTAAAAAAATGTGTTTCTAACAGACATTTGATCTTCACAATGGTCGAAGAGTGGCTCAAGGGAGATGTTGCTGTCAGAAACAGGAATATGGTAGGACACTGTTAAAGGACACATATTGCAAAAATGACTTGTTTTTTGCAAGATCCTTTACATAGCTATCAATCCCTTTACGAGACAACCCATTTAAATACAATTAAAAAAGAGAAACAAAGACATGTGGGATTCCATCCGATTTTAAAAATGTTTTTCTAGAATTAAAGTACTAAAAAACTTGCATGTACAAAAAGCTGTAAAAAAAATTCCTCTGAATTGTACAAGAGGATACAAGGAAACTAGACTAGATGTAGGTTATTCAGAGACATGGACTATGGAGCACGGACAGAGAACAAAGTACAAGACAATTTCCTCCACACGTGATTACAATGAAAAAAGAATGCCAAGAAAAAGGGAACCTGGTGGCACAGAGCGTTAACCACCCATAATTTCCAAGTTAGCTCATTGGATCCACACTCATACGGAGGGGCAACCACCCAGGTATTGACTGGGTACTGAGAAGGCTGGAGTTCTCACACTTCCGCTTACCGCACTCTGCTTCACCGACAGTCTTTCGTTGTCTGCGTCATCAGGGCATTTTAACCAGCGTGTTAATAGCATGACGGTACGCCATCCTGGGCCTCACCGCACCCACTGTAACTCCGCCTGGGGTCATAGCTGTTGGCACCGGAAGTATAGTCAAAGCCAGTGAAACTAAAATGGTGGGTTGAAAGACTCCATTTTCCGGCACTTTTTAATTGGTGTCATCAGATTTGGGGCTCATGCTGGGCCCAGGACAGGTTATAGTCATGTCCAGTGAAACAAAAATGTGGTTGAAAGGACTCCTTTTTTCCGGCACTTTTTTAAATGTGGGGTCATGCAGGTTTTGGGCTCATGCTGTGTTTCCAGGACAGGATATTCAATGTCCAGTTTCAAGTAACATGAGTCAAATCATACATGCCTTCTGGCCTTTTTAATTGTGGTGAATGCAGGTTTTAAGGGTCATGCAGTGTAACAAGACAAGGGATAGTGAATGGTGGTGACTTTTGTTTTCTGTGCTTAATTACCTAAGTGTGTTGCCTAAGATGTAGCACGTATCCTTTGACTGTTCGGTGGCTGTTTTAATTCCAGCTTTCTCCAGCCCTTGTTGGGTTTAGAATGAAGGTGTTGTTGCTCTCACCATAGACTTAATGGTGATCGGAGATGATCGACTATCGAAAACCTTATCGATGGTGGCCGACTATCGACTATCGATCGATGACGATAGCCAACGTAATCGCTCAACACTATTTATAATGTATTTTTTGGAATAAAAATCTTTATATGGTAATTATTGGAGAGTCATTATACTTCATATTGGTACAAGTTGTTTAGGTAATGGTGACTTATACTCATGTTTAGACTGGTTTTTGAATTGGTATTGTATGGAAGTCAGAAAGAAGCCTGGTGTCGGTGTGCCAGTACTGTTCTACCAAGGATGGAGATCCGAGGGCTAAATACCCCCAGGACGGTACAAGATGGCGGCCGAAATGTGAGTGGAACGTCACAATGTCTTACATGTAATAATAATTCTGGAGTCTTTTCTCTTATAACTTGAGCTGTTCCCTTGTTATTCCACCTACAAATGTATTACTGGATCAGTCAGATGGGTGTTACATATTAGGAATGTGTCCTTGTATAATCTGACATTGTCCAATCAGTGCTGACAGTCAGTGTGTGCAAAAAAGGGAAATGGTAACCCCATTGACGATTAAGAATACATTTCTAGGGGGAATAAAAAGGGGAAACAGCACAACCAAGATATAAGAGAAGAGGCTCAGAATTTTATTCACGGGGAAAACAAGGTTTTACACAAAAGGAGAGTAAGGGGGCCCATTTTAAGCCTCCTTTGTATCCACAACTATTATAGCAAAAATGAAATGGGAAACCTATGCTGTTGCCATAGACTTGCATTCTACAAGAAGCAGCCCATTTCCATGTGATAGAAAACAATGGATTTTTCATACTGACGGGCAAACGTGACGTAAATGGGCCCTAAGGCTTTTTTCCCATTCAAACAGATCCATATGTACACTTTGCTCGCATTGGTAGGGCCCCTTAAAAGAAGGTCAGAGTGTGACCCCTGGCAATCAGCATTAATCTGCAGGGGAACCTCACAGCGAGTGCCTGATGGTTTTGGTTCCTCTACCAAATGTTTTATCTCCTTCAAAAACCCTTTCATATTCCCGATAGTTACTGTGCATGGCAGCCGTCAAGATTACAATGACTGCTGAATCTGTTATAGTTTGGGGAAAATTTCTGCCCCTAATGTTTAAAAAATTAAAACCCCATAAAGAATGATTTGGCAACGTTTCATCCATGTGATGTGTGAATGATCGTGCACCCTCTCTGGAAGCTTCTTCTATACACCTATCATTCAGACAGGGCCGGTTCACACGGCTTATTCAAGCCTTAATTGTGGGACGGAATAAGGGGCGGGGGCGCGGCTCGCCGGCCCCAGAGACAAACAATATCCACGGCGCGTATCCCGCCGGGATAATGTTCATGTCACTTATCCCCCCCCCCCTTTATAGGGGGGGGGGGAGGGAAATTAAAAGTGGATAAAAGGTTGGGACGGATTTTCCGCGTATTCGCGAGACGGCTGGGTCCGTCCAAAAAAGCCTTTTAACGGCCCTTAGGATATAATAAAGGTTCAATTACCGGTTGTGAAAAGTCTTTTATAAAATCAATTTTCAAACAGATATGTAGAAGATAGAGCACTCGTCATAGCTGTTTGCTCTCTTACATTTCTATTAGTTATTTTAAGGGGTATTCCTGTTTCATTGATTAGCTTTGAACATGTAGCCAAATAGAAATAAAGATTATTATCAAATACATTGCTGTTCTGATTTTTCTTCCTTTGACAGTATGTTCTCATGACTTATTGGGGAGCGTATAGTATGGGCTCCAATACGTGGAGTGTTTTGGAAGCACGCGCTGAAAAGCGCGTACTCCCAAAGCTCGGAGGGCCGGCGCCCGGTCGGCCCCATAGACATGCATTGTCAATGGTGCGCAAGCGCCGCAAACAATTCACCTGTCACTTTTCCCCCCGGGTGTACTGTACTATATTGTACGCCGGGGAGATGATGCTTTATCCATAGCTCTCTATGAGAACTATGAATTACTGTAATTGTGGTGCACATTTTGGGGAAAACACGGGAAAATCGTGTGCAAAATTTCGCTTAAAATAAAACCCTGTGAAATCCCGAAGTTAAAGCAGTTCTTATCTGCTGCTTGTTTACAGAGGGGGGGGTTAGGGGTTTCCCCCCAAATGTCGCTTAGGCCCCGGGGGGAATGTTTGGGCATTCCTTGCTGTGTCTTATCAGCAGTTCAGGAGCTTGTTTACCTTTCCTCTTAACAAACGTTAACCCTTTAGCGCTCAGGAATTGTGCCCTGCTGTTAAAGCCCCTCCATTACCAAAGTCCCTCTAAGGCTCAGCTAGGAATAACAAAGCTGATATGCCAATCACTGCTACATACCCACCCACAGCCTGAACCGGACATAGGAGCCTCCCAATATACCATCAAAATGAATGATGGGAACATCTCTTAAAAGGGAACCTGTCACATAGATTATGCCCCCCTTGCTGAGGGCAGCACAAGCTAGTGTCAGACCTGCTGTTTCCAGCACTGTGCCCCTTATTCTGTAAGATGCAGCAGTTTTCGCGTATTTAATGCTCAAATCTTATTCATGAGCAGGTGTTAGCCTCGCCCACCAAAGGCTAGCCCTGCCCACCTGACAGTTATTCACGTTTCTACATATTCAAAGTAATAGGTTTATCAGTTGAGGTGGTCGGGGCTAGCTGAAGGTGGTAAGGGCTTGAAAAAAACTTGACTCCTAGTTTGACTCATTACTGGCAGAAAACTGCAGAATTGAGCATTAAAAACTCGAAAACTGCAGCATCTTACAGAATAAGGGACACAGCGCTGGAAACAGCATGTCTGACACTGGCTTGTGCTGTCCTCAGCAAGTGGGGCAAAAACTATGTGACAGGTTCTCTTTAACATTAATCCCTTTAGTTGTAATCCCTGTCCGAACAGCAGACAGCTTCTTTTTTTTTTTTTTTTTTACAGGAACAGACAATCCCTTTAAAGGAGTGTTCTCATCATGCTGTTTCATAGAGTCACAGCCATCTTCAGACTCTGGTCAGGCTGTGGGTGCTTCTATAGCAGTGACTAGTATATTTAGCGCCTCTTTAACTAGCTGAGCGTTACAGTGACATAAATGCAGGAGATTTAATCTGTAGTAAACAAAGTTACAATGCTCCACAGAGTGAAAATAAGTGCTTATCAAAGGTAATCAATCTTATCTTGTTAGAGATAAAGGGGGACATGTATGCACGGGCGCCAAAAGTGGCGCCCTTTTCAGCCCAACAATGGCGCAGACCCATTCGCTTTTTGTAATCAGGCGCAGCCCAAAATATAGCACATTACAAGCCCCCGCAAACTTTGAAAATTCCTGGATCAGGGGGCGTGCGGAAGGGGGCGCACTCCAACTGTTGGCTTAAATTTATAGCGATTACGCTGGAACAGGGAGCACTTTAAAAAGTGGTTTCCGAGCCAAAGTGTCATTTGTAGCAAAACCTAAATCTATGACCTGCAGTAGAACAGGTTCATAGATTCAGACGCATTCTACGCTACTAATGCACGCTAAAAAATGTCGCCTGGGCACCAAAATACATACATGTCACCCAAAGTCTCGGCTTCCTCTAACCATGGTCATGTCACTCCCTCAGAAAGGGAAATATGGATGGTAACCTGGAGACACTTGTGTGTACTCAGAGCAGATAAAATTTCGCTTATCTCCTGACCAGGGCAATATCAAAAGAGCAATGTATTTAGTAAAAGACTTTTCCTACATATTGAAAGCTAATCTTTGTAGTGAAAAAACCCCTTTAAGGGTAAATTCAGATGTGACAGATTTTTTCGGGGGATTTGGGGGTACGGATTTCCCCAATCCAAAATTTAAGCACTTACAAACAAAAGGTTAGTGGGGTTTTGAAAATGCCATCAATGGTTCCAAAAATTTTCCAAACAAGTAAACAAGCATGCTATAGATTTGCAACACGCTCATTTGTTTGCAGAAATGCCATGGATTTTGCTGTGGATTTTAATACTACAATGTAACTGTAAAGATCCACATGTAACACCTTGTTGCTGTGGAATCACTGCTGATTCACTGTGTATTTTTGGCACGATCTGCGCCACGTCTTTATGCACAGTAATCAGTACATATTTAAGATGTGTGAAATAAGAAGTCAACAGCACTTAAAGGGAACCTGTCAGGTGGTTTCCTCTCCTCTAACACTATATATCACAGAGCTCAGTTCTCTCTTACATAAAACCCCTTTATTATCACAGAGCTAAGTTTTTCCTCTATCATATAACCTATAATCACAGGCTCAGTTCTCTCCTCTATCATATAACCCTATATATCACAGAGCTCAGCTTCTCTCCCTCTATCATAAAAACCCTATTTTATCACAGAGCTCAGTTTCTCTCCCTTTTATCATTCCCCTATATATCACAGAGCTCAGTTTCCTCTCCTCTATCATATAACCTATATATCACAGAGCTCAGCTTCTCTCCCTTATCATAAACCCTATATATCACAGAGCTCAGTCCTCTCCCTTATCATATAACCCTATATATACAGAGCTCGCTTCTCCCCCTTATCAATAAACCCTATATATCACAGAGTCAGCTTCTCTCCCTCTATCATTTAACCTATATATACAGAGCTCAGCTCTTCTCCTCTATCATATAACCCTATATATCACAGAGCTCAGCTTTTTCCTCTATCATATAACCTATATATCACAAAGTCAGCTCTCTCTCTATCATAAAAACCCATATATCACAGAGCTCAGCTCCTCTCCCTCTATCATATAAACTATATATCACAAGAGTTTCTCAGCCCTAATCCTACTACCCCATATAAACCTATATATCACAGAGCTCAGCTTTTTTCTCTATCTATAACCCTATATATCACAGAGCTCAGCGTCTCCCCTCTATCATAAAACCCCTATATCACAGAGCTCAGCTTCTCTCCTCTATCATAAAACCCCTATATATCACAGAGTCAGCTTCTCTCCTCTTTTAAATATAACCCTATATATCACAGAGCTCAGCTTTCTCCTCTATCATTAACCCAAATTATATCACAGAGCTCGCTCCTTCCTCTATCATATAACCCTATATATCACAGAGCTCAGCTTCTCCCCCTCTATCATTATACCCTATATATCACAGGCTCAGCCCCTCTCCCTCTATCATATAACCTATATATCACAGAGCCAGCTTCTCCCTATTCATAAAACCCATATATCACAGAGCTCAGCTCTCCTTTTATCATATAACTATATTTTCACAGAGCTAGCCCCTCTCCCTCTATCCATAAAAACCTATATATCACAGAGTCACGTTCTTCCTCTAATATATAACCCTATATATCACAAAGTCAGCTCCTTCCTCTATTCATTACCATATATCACAGAGTGTCAGCTCCCTTTCTCCTTATATATAACCCCTATATATCAAGAGCTCAGTTTCTCTCCTCTATCATATAACCTATTATCACAGAGCTCAGTTCCTCTTTTCATATAACCCTTATTTTATCACAGAGCTCAGCTTCTCCCCCTTCCATTAACCCTATAATCAGAGACCCTCAGCTTCTCTCCTTTTATTTATAACCCTATTTTTCACAGAGCTAGCTCTTTTCCCTTTTCATATAACCTATATATCACAGAGCTCAGTTTTTCCCCTTTTTCATTAACCCTATAAAATACAGGGGCCTCAGCCCCTTTTTTCTTTATAAATAAAAACCCAATACTGAATTTTACGGGGAGCTCAGCTTCCTCTCTTCTTCATATAACCCTATTTTCACAAAAGTTTAAAGCTTCCCCCCTCTATCATATAACCCTATATACCCCACAAAAGCCAGCCCCACCCTTTTTATATTTTAACCCTATATATACAGAGTTTCAGCCCCTCTCCCTATCATATAACCCTATATATCACAGAGCTCAGCTCCTCCCCTTTTATCATATAACCCTATATATCACGGGACTCACTCCTCCTTCTATCATATAACCCTTTTCTGTATATCACAGAGCTCAGCTTTCTTTTCTATCATAAACCCTATATATCACAAAAACTCACCTTTTCCTCTATCATATCCCCCTTATATCACAGAGCCCGCCCCCTTCCTCTATATATAACCCTATATATCCAGAGCTCAGCTTCTCTCCTCTATCATATAATTTAAAATCACAGAGCTCATTTTCTCTCCCTTATCATAAAACCCCAAATAAATAAACGAGCTCAGTTTTCTCCCCCAAATTCTTTTAAACCCCTAATATCCCGAGCTCAGCTTCTCCCCTCTATCAAAAAAACCCTTTCCCTGTTTTATCCAGACTAAAAGGCTTCTCTCCTTTTTCATATAACCCTATAAATAAGAGAGCTCAGTTTCTTTTCCCTATAAAAGAACCCCTTTTTAAAATCAAGAAGCTCGCTCCTCTCCTCTATCAAAAGGCTTTTCTTAGAGGGGGAAGGGCATTAACCCCCTGCCCAAGTTTCCCCTTTAAAGAAAGACAAAAACCTTGCATAAATATATGTATATTTGAAATCAAGAAAGCAGAGCCCCTCCCTTCAGTCCCGGCTCCCCCGGGTTTCCCCCTTTTGTCATTACCTTTCGAGGAGAAAAGGGGGAACATAATAGGAGACAAAGAGATAAAGAGCAATATTGATAAAGATGATAAAAATGATGCAATAAAAAGGAAGATTCTCAGCATAATATTCATGCAGAAGCAACGCCACTGTGTAAGACTAAGCACCAGACATTCTTTCATTTTACATAATTTTATATGTGCGGAAAAAAAAGACACATAAAAAAGAAACAACATGCGAGTGTGAACACAGGTATACGCCGATACGTAACGTCCTGGCGCATGGAAAGAAATCCCTATAAAACCCCGGCTGGGGAAAGGGAAAAAGGAGGTTTCCTTAAACCCCAAAAGGGGCCCCTTTTTTCATGGGTTTTGTATTACTTTTCACCAACTATTTACTTTTGATGTAAAAATGTTTAATTTTTTTTAATTTTTTTTATTTTATTACCCTTTTTCCCTTTTTTCTTTTTTTCTTTTTCCAAAATTTTTGTTCCAAAAAGGGGTTTTGGTTTTTCATCTCACTGTTTTTGAGTCAGAAAGAAATTTATCATCCTGTCACTTCCGGGGTCCAAGCTGCCCTGAAATTTAACCCTATGACCCTCAGTGATTCAGAATTTTGCTAATCAGAATAAACAATCTCCTGCTCTGAGGTTTCCCAAAAAGCTTCAGATTTAAAGTAAACAATAATAATTAGTGTTTTTTCTGAAAGATCAGATAAACACAAACTTTTCAGGAAATTTTTTACAAAAAAACCCTGTGATGACATCACTTCCCCCGCTATCAGATAAACAAACAGCAAGGGAGAACAAGCAAACCAAAGGGCCCGGGAACTAGAGAAACCTTATATCCTCGAAGGTGATAAAAAACATTTTAAAATGCCGAAATTTAAAAAAATTTAAAAAAGCTTAAACTTTTTAGTGAGACAACCCCTTTAACTGCTTCCTGTCATCAAAGAAAGTTAGGAAGGTTTTTGCACAGACAAACTGAGGAACCCCAGGCCTTTTTCATATTTAGGACGTCAACAGTACAGGGGAGGGCCCCGGGTTACAGGGTAGGGACTGAAGGGTTTTTTCTTCAAAATTGAATTTGTAAAGTAAGTAGGAACAGGTAGATTTATTAAATGTAACTGCAGCACAAAAGGGTTTGTTTTAGTTTCGGATAGTGCAGGGAAGGGTTTTTACATTTGTTTTGCTGTCTGTTCCCTGTGACGAAGATTTCACCTCATTTTCCCCTCATGTGCTGCTGTGGTATGCTGGAACTTGTCCTTCCACAGCTGCTATCTGCTGTGGAACATGGAACTACAAGTGCCAGCATGCCCCATAAGTCTCTGTTTGTAACTAGGGGACAGATGTAAGTCGGAACGGTGTAAGATGAGGACTGTTTGTATATTATAGCTGATACCTTGTGCAATATCCAAGATTAGACATAGCTCCAATCCAGGATGTGGGACCACTTTGATGGATCTCAGCAGTTAGAGATCAGGGGCTAATCTATCACCCCAACTGCCCATTACCTCTCTCACAAGGTTGGTGGTGCCCTTTGGTTTTCATTGCAGCTGGGGGTCTAATAAATGCAAAGCCCTGTTCACACGGTGGATCGGGGTACGGTTGTGGCTGCGGGTTCCGGCGCGGTTTCCGTGGCCAAAACCGCGCCCATATTGCGCCCAGTTTATCAACATGGTTTCCTGTGGGAAACCGCGTTAATATTCAACCGCCGCGGGTTTGGCCGCGGCTTCGGGGCCGTGGCCAAACCCGCGCGTGTGGAGAACTATCCTGTCAGGATTACCCCTGCTATTAATTTGCAAGGGGGCAAACCATCGGCGCAAGCCGCGCCCCAAACCACGCCCCACCCGCGCCGAGACCACGCCCAGCGCCTGTGCCACGAACCCACGTCGGGAGATGAGGGTTCGACGAGGTTTTGGCCGCGGCAAAACCCGCGGCCAAAACCGCGTGAACATGCCCTAATGCTGAATTAGTCAGATGGGTGTTACCATTCCAGTTTTTGAAGGGGCGTGTCCCTGCACAAACTGACTGTCAGCACTGATTAGACAATGTCAGATTGTGTAGGACACACCCCAAATGGTAACACCCATCTGACAGATTCAGTAATACATTTCTTGAAGGAATAACAGAGGAACAGCACAATCCAGAGATATAAGAGAAGAGGCTGCAGAATTGTTATTGCACAAGGATTTACTGAAGCAGACCTGTCCGGAGAGGTCACAGGTCCCCTTTAAAGTAGTGAAACCAAAAAGACTATGCACAAAGGTAACACAAGGAGACTTTGTAAAGTAGATTAAATGACAGCACCTACTATGTAGTATATGTTACACTGGGTAAAACGCAATACTGAGGAGCAGGTGCCACAGTCACATACAAATATATGTTATATGTGGGTGAGCAGCTGCCGCCTGACCTTCCTCCTCGCTATTCCTGATGTGAACTGAAGAAGGAGCCACGACGATTGCTTCTAGTCTATGTAACTAATGGCCCTGTCACCCTGCGAGATGCACTGTATTCTCCAATTGTGGGAATAAACACCTGACCTATCTTCACCTTCAAGCGCAACTGGAGTACTCAGCTCTTCTATTTATTGCTGCTTATAAAGAGAATATTATATTAATATTTAATGGTTTAATTGTGTAGATATTGGATATTGTAGATATTCTCAAGCATGCTTGAGAAAGGGGGCGGAGCTCCCCCGAAACGCTGCGATTGTGCAGCGCGCAGCCGGTTGTCCACGCTACTCCTCCTAAACCACAGTGTTTGAAAAATTAATGCTAAAGGTATTTACCTGAGTGTATAACTGTCTGTGCCTACACTGTTTAAAGGACTGCCTCATGGACTCTAAAGTATATAGCCATAGCTAAAAAGTAATTGCCGTTAACTTGTTTTTGCTATTTATAAATTAAAACTTTTGTAAGCTATAAGGCTATTATGGGGTCTTATCTATTTTCAGTACTCAATGGATTGCTAGAGGAAAAGGAGAACCTCTGAGATAGACCCTAGGGCGAAATACAGACAGCATATGCGGTTATAGAAAAGTGAAATTAAAGGGGTTTTGCCATGAAGTAAAATTGATGTGGGAAGTTTGCAAATGAAATAACAAGCATCTTCACCATTCATTATTATTAAAAATTCTGCACTGTTTTTGTTTAGTGCTCCTTTTTGATCCATTTTTTTAAGCTCTTTCCCCAGGGATACCCCTGGGTGGATTTCCTCGCCCTGGTCGCACATGCTCAGACTAACCTTTTCTCTCAGGCAGCTAGGGAGGCTAAACCCCCAGGTGCTGTCATTCTACTCCCACCCTGTACTCCTTAGAAATTAGTCAAACAGTGAAATAAATAAAAAAGAACCTCAATCGGGTTGTGCATTATAAAAAAAAAAAAAAAATAAAAGGGTTTTGGTTTCCCCTGCGGGATTTGAACCTGGGACTTTGGGTGCTATGAAGCAAAAACTTTACCTCTCAGCTATTTCCAATGCTTTAATAAAAACCCTTTTCTTTGATTAGAGAGGGCAAAGGCCTGGTGATGTCCCCGCTGGGTCACATGATATGCAATTAAAAAAATCACACACGCCCCCTTTGAGCCAGAGAGCTGAAGGCTGGATGCAGGGGGTATGAAATGGATTGTGGCAAAACCCTTTAATTGTGTGATTTTCCCCATTCTTTATGCTGTAAAATTGGGGGTGTGGCTTTCTTCTTTAGATAATGGGCTAACAAAATCAATTAGAAAGTCTTCTCAAAGACTCAATGCCACACTCCCAAAATGCTTTTTTTAATGTCCCTTTTTCCCTGGGGCCCTGGAAGCCCAGGGGCACCTGGTAAGCCAGCTTCACCCACGTCCCCCTAACAACAAGACACATAAGTAATTACCGTAACTCCCAAAAGCTACCCCCAAATGTCCCCATCTGACAAGACAGTTTTTTTTTTCCAAATTTATACGGGGGCCCTCCCTCAAGTTAAACATCCGCTTTTCCCCCTACAAGGGTGTTTCCGGGGGAATTGTATTTTTGACAACCCCCCTCAGCATAAAATGCCCCAGACACTGCTGATCGCAGCTATGGAATAATGGAAGATTCAACCCCAATTCCTGAACATTTTCTTGTAAAACCCCCTGTAGTAGTGGGGGTGATGCAGTGTTTGGTGGTTAGTACCCTTTCTATAGTACTGTGGTATTTAATGCCCTGTACTGCTCTTCCATGTATTGTGCAGTGTGCATGTTTTGGTGATCTATAGCCCCTCTCTACTCAGTGTGGTACTACATGTCCGTACTGCTTTACGATTAGTGAGGTCATGCAGTGATTGGGGGTTTGGGAAACCCCCTTACAGTACAGTGCAGTACTACTGTCTTGTACTGCTTTTAATGTATTAGTAAGGGTGCATGCGTGTTTGGGATCTTAGCGCCTCTCTACAGTACAGTGCAGATACATGTCCTTACTGCTTAAATGTATTAGTGAGGTGCAGCAGGATTGTGGTTATGTCCTCTCTACATACATACAGTAACATGCCCGTCTGCTCTTACTTGTATTAGTGAGGTCATGCAGTGTTTGGGTGGTCTTGTCCTCTCTACAGTCGTGCAGTATACTGTCCTGTACTCCCTTTACATGTATTAGTGAGGTGCATGCAGTGATTAGGGTCTATAGCACCTTTTACGTACAGTGCGGTACACAGTCCTGTACGCTCTTCCATTATTAGTGATGCATGCAGTGAGGGGTGGTCAAAGTAGCCCCTCTTTACAGTACAGTGGGTACTAATGTCCTGTACGCTCTTCATGTATTAGTGAGGTGCATGCAGTGTTTTGGTGGTCTAGGTGCCTCTCTACATACAGTGCGGTCTATAGCCTGTCGCCTTACATGTATTTTAGTGAGGTGCGGGGTGATTGGGGGTGTAGAGTGCCTCTCTACAACATGCGGTATACATGTCCTGTACTGCTCTTACATTATTGTGAGGTATGCGTACTGGCAGTCTAGTGGGCCTCTTTACAGTACGTGGGGGTACTACTTTTACCTGTAGTCCTAATGTATTAGTGAGGTGCATGCAGAAATTTGGGTGGTCTATAGCGCCTCTTACAGTACAGTGCAGTACTACTTTTCCGTATGCTCTTACATGATTAGTGGGGTGCATGCAGGTTTGGGGTCTATAGTCCCTTTACAGTACAGTGCGGTTTTACAGTCCTGTACTGCCCCTTACATTATTGGAGGTGCAGGCAGTGATTGGTGGTCTATAACACCTCTCTACAGACAGTCGGTTCTCATGCCGTACGTTCTTCATGTTGTGGGTGCATGCATGATTGGTGGTCTTACCGATCTCTACAGTACAGGGCGGTACTACTGTCCTGTATGCCTTACTGATTAGTGAGGTGCATGCAGTGATTGGGGGGAAATAGCTCTCCTACATACGTGCGGTCTACAGTCCTGTATGCTCTTACATGAATTAGGAGGTACTTGCAGTGATCGGTGGTCTATAACACCTCTCTACAGTGCGTGTGGTACTACATGTCCTGTACTGTCCTACATGTATTAGTGAGGTAAAGCGTGTTTGGGTTTTGTCTATAGCGCCCTCTAAAAAAAAGTGTGGTATAATGTCCTGTATGCTGTTACGTTTTGGATAGGAACATGCAGGATTTTGTCTTAAACCCTCTTACAG
The DNA here is from genome assembly GCA_025379985.1 of Phyllomedusa bahiana. Taxonomy (NCBI): domain Eukaryota; kingdom Metazoa; phylum Chordata; class Amphibia; order Anura; family Hylidae; genus Phyllomedusa; species Phyllomedusa bahiana. The sequence goes on along the minus strand of JAODAL010002400.1, from coordinate 171,966 downwards.
TACAGTGTGGTATTCATGTCCTGTACGCCTTACATGTTTTGGAGGGGTGCATGCAGTGATGGTGGTCTAGCGGGCCCCTTTCCTACGTAAGTGCAGTAAACATGCCCTGTGCTGTCTTACATGATTAGTGAGGTGCATGCAGTGTTTGGGGCTAAAACGCCTCCTTGTACAGTGCGTACAATGTCCTGTACTGCTGTTAATGTATTGGACAGGTGAAGCAGTGACTGGCGTCTAGTAGCCCCCCTCTACAGTACAGTGGGGTTTACAATGTTCTGTACTGCTCTTCATGTATTTGTGGGGGTGCATGCAGTGATTGGTGGTCTATAGCGCCCTCTACAGTAAGTGCGGTAAAATTGTCCTGTACTGCTCTTCATGATTAGTGGGTGCTGCAGTGATTGGTGGGTCAAGGCCTCTTACAGTCAGTGGGGTTTTTACATGCCTGTACAGCTTTACATGTATTAGTGAGGTGCAGGAGTGATTGGTGTCTGTAGCTCCTCTCTACAGTACGTGCGGTACTACATGTCCTGTACTGCTCTTACATGTATTTGAGGTGCTGCAGTGATTGGGCAGTCTATAGCCCTCTCACATTACATGCAGATAATTTCCTGTCTGCCTTAATGTTTGTGAGGTGCAGCAGTGTTTGGTGGTTGTAGCACTCTCCACAGTACAGTGCGGACACAGCCCCTGTTCCCTTTTAATTATTAGTGGGTGCATTCCATGAGGGGTGGTCTATAGCGCCTCTCTACGTACAGGCAGTACTACTTTCCCCTGTACTGCTCTTCTAGTTTATGAGGTGCTGCAGTGATTGGTGGTCTATAGTCCCCTCCTACAGTAAGTGCAGTACTACAGTCCTGTATGCTTTACATTATTAGTGAGGTACTTCAGGACTGGGGTCTATAGCGCCTCTCTACTGACAGGGGGCGGTACTACTGTCCTTACTGTTCTTACTGTAGTAGGAGGTGAAAAGCAGTGTTGGTGGTCTATAGTCCTCCTAAGTACAGTGCGGACTAATTCCTGTACTGCTCTTACATTTTTTTTGTAGGTGCTGCAGGATTGGTGGTTGTGCCCCTACCTACAGTACGGTGCAGAAAACCATGTCCGTAGTTTTTTTCGTATTGTAGGTGCATGCATGTTTGCGGTCTATAGCGCCTCTCTATTAAGTGCGGAAACTACATGTCCTTATGCTCTTCATGTATTGTGGAGTTGAGTGATGGTGCTCTAGAACCCCCCCTTTACAGTACATTGTGGTATACATGCCTGTATGCCTTACAGTATTGTGAGATCATGTGTGACTGGTATCAGAACTCCTCCTACATACATGCGGTACTACTGTCCTGTTATACTCTAACTGTGCCAGGTGACGCCCCTTTGGGCACCAGGTCGGGCCCATTACTTTTTTTCTAGTAATTGTGTTTTAAGCCCATGAACCCCAAGAAGTCCGTCTAAAGATAAAAAGTGTTTTCCCATATCCGCCTCTTTCTAATGTTCTAAGGCGTGCTTTATTGGATTAGTTATCTGTGCCTTTTTTTTATATCATTTAGCTTAATTGGTGACTTTTTGGGGGCCCTTTGGGAACCAATGACCAGTTTTCTACAGAATTATGGTTCCAACATACAATGGTCGTCCCAAAACCAGTTAATATTGAATGTTAAGGGACTACTCTATGCTCTAAAATGTAACTCCAAGTAAGTCCATACAGAGTCAAAAGGCATACCACGTAATGTCCATGGATAGGGCTGACTGGTCCGCTTACAATGGTTTATCCCTATGGCAGCATCCTTTAAATTCCATGCAAACAACTACCATAGACATAAAGATTATGATAATTGTTATACCTAGAGTATTAACAATAGAAATCTGCTAAATTGATCTGAAAATGTATTGTACCTGTTTCAAAATATTTCCTGCGCTACATGGTAACCACTTGGATCCTATTATTTTGCTTACTATAGGGAAAATACATTTTTGATAAAACCATACATGATATTTCCTACAAAATGAATGACATTATGTTATAATATTAACCATTATTAGTTATAGTCTAGAGGGCTGGTTTTATATGAAATTCCAAAGGGTTCAACAATTTACAATTGTGTAAAAGAAGCCATATACCCTAAGCATTTTATCTTAAAGGGGTGTTCTGAAACTAAAAATTGCTCTTCAGTCCATTGGGGCATGATTAAAAATACAAGGGAAAAAATAAAACATAGTGCTGCGGTTGTCCCGGTATTCCCAGCCAATGACGTCACCCCGCAGCCAATCACAGACCGCAGTAGTCTCTTGCTGCAGCTTGTGATTGGCTGAAGGGTCACATGAAGACTGAAGGGTGACGCCATTGGCCAGGATCATCGGTATTCTGCGGCGCTGGAATGGGAGGTTTTACAAGGTAAGTTTTTATTTTAATTCTATTTTTAATCATGCTCCAATGGACTTACAACATTTTTTAGTTTTGGAAATTGTTACTGAAGAAAGACAAAGGAAACAGGAGATGTACAGTAGGTCATCAGTTTTGAAAATATGAGTAGGACAGCTTGAACTTGTACTGTAATACTAGTGTCAGATTGCTAATGTCCCTTCCCTTCCCGGACAGAGAAGTGTCACCCGCGTATATCAATGTTGTATGGCCTAGAGCCATTTATGAAACAATATTCCACACTGCTGAGCTCCTTTCACATATGCATGCCCCTAATGGAGATTGTAAATTTGCTGATTTCTCAAAACCAGATGTAAATTGGCCAATATTGACACAATGTGGATCACTGTGGTTTGCTAAAAAGTCCCAACAAAAGAGAAATCTACTTCAGGACTATAATTGGTACATTATAAACCTTATCCACAACTTTGGGTCAGATCTCAGCTTTGTTGTCACAACCCACTTTGCTGAGCTCAAGGCTATGTTTGCAGCCAGAACCGTTTTTTATCATTATTGATCTAATGGATCAAAAAGAAAAAATAAAGTGGCTTTACAAATGTATTTATTAAACATTTTGATCAATTTGTTTCTAGGCAGACATGAGTCCTCATGTGAACAGATAGCAAACATACTTCATGTAGTCTGATATTGCCATCATACTCTTCAATCCTTCTAGCTAACACGACAGTGAGTATCTCCTCCTGAAGCTCCTATTTTATGTGTCTAGATTTTTGCGGTTGATTCAAGTCAAAGTCAAATTTGTCCTCGTCATCTCTGACCCTAACTCCGGCCCTAACCCAAGGCTACATCTGGGGCACGAAGGAAGAACATCTGAAGCACAACTGGGAAAGAGTTAGGACTACTGTTGGACTAACCCGAACTCCAACCTTACCCTTGGGTTAGAGTCAGACATAGGGTTTGGACTAAAGCAAGGGATGGAGTAAGGGTTGGAGATAGGGTTAGAGTTTTTTTATTATAGCATGAGTGAGTGGCAGGTGCATTTTGGTCGTACATGCAACTCATCAAATCAGGCACTTTTTAATCAGAACAGAGTATAGTTGGGACCCTCATGCCCTGAAAATAGAGAGGTCTGCAGAGGCACCAAGAGAGGTGGGATTGTTTAGAGTAGGTCCCTATCTGAACTAAGGCCATCTTGGCACTGGTGGATGAGCCTCACAATTTTAATTTAAAAAAATGTGCGCTAAGAAACCCAGATTTTCATGTTAATTACATATAGCAAAAATGTTCTTTGTAATAATTCATATATCTAGTGTTTTGTCTCCAAGTGTCTGCCTGAGGAGCTGGTCACAGCAGGAACTGTAGAGAGTTTCAAGAAAGGTTTAGATTACCTGGAACTAAAGAATATTAATGCGTACGTAGCTATGTAATATTCTGGATCCTGTCTGGTGGAGGCTCTGGGGTCAGAGATGGGGTCTGCCATGGAGCAGATTGGTTCTTGCCTTGTGGGTTTCAGGGCATTAACCAGTGGTGAGGTTGGGCTTGAAGTCCTTGTCTCCCTCCCTTCACCCACATTTTCCCCACCCTTGGTTGAACTTGATGGACACCTGTCTTCTTTCAACCGTACTATGTAACTATGTAGTGATCTTGTCTGTTTATGTATCTCTGCATTTGCATTGCAGCCAATATCAGCTTACATCTGCAACATTTATTTCGCAATTTTGGGAGGTGCTGACCATTTTTGCCTTTTTTTGGTCTGTCTAACCCTAACCCTAAGGTTCCCCAGATGTGCCCTAGATATTTGGTGATCCCATGTAATATGGAGGTATTTGGCTGCTACAGGTGCTTTCAAGAGGCCAGAAAACACCTGCAGAATTTTTTCTTTCATAGTACTCGGGTTTGCGACGTTCGAAACCGGAATATTGAGATGGATACGGCCAAACTGCTATCAAATCGAAAAGAGAGCTATTCAAGCAACACTTCATGTGCGTAACGCTGCAAAAATGTCTCACCTATAGTGATGGTCCATTTTCGACCATATAAACAACATAGAATATAGTGAAAAACTGCTCACTTAACAGGTGTGGGTTCGCCTATATGAGTAGAAAACCTCTGAATGCTCATAGAACAACATTGGCCAGACGGATCAGCAGCAAACAATTAAAAAAAAAGAGATTGTTCCAAGCACATAAATACAAAATGTATTTTACAAAATTGTATAAAAACTACAGCAAGTCAAATATTGTAAAAATTAATGAAAAGAGAGCTTGAGAAATCACTTACGTGTTTCAAACTCCAAGGCTCTTAATCATAGCTATGCCTAAATTACCTTAGGGTTTAAAACGCGTAAGTGGTTTATATATTCATGCCCTTGGAATAATCTCTTTTCTTTTTGATGATATAAAGAACTGCTGTGAGGGAGCAGTGAGGATTCTTTAGGGTTCAGTGGGTATATTCTGGGCCAGGAGAATAATCTTTTTTATTTTGATGCCACTTTACCCTGTATGACCTATTGACCAATTATGTTCACATAATAAGACACTAAGGGCTATCAAACTCCATCCCATCCATGGGCTGAGTATCAGGATTCCACTAACAAGCGGTCAAGGCAGCTGTCGTACAATGTTTATTATGGAAATTGTTATAATATCCTTTGTTGAAGCAGAATTCTCGAAATGTTGTCATTTTTACCTTCCTCCCTGGGATTCCTGCAGTCCCGGGCTCGCCCTGCAAAACAAATAAACCCATATGAGGGTGTTTCAGAAAATGAAAGGAAGATAAACAGCTGACGCTCTGAATTGAAGCAGATGAAAGGCTCAATGACCGAATATGAAACACTGCCATAAAGTTGTATGGAACAGCCATGTTGTACGGTCGCTCCTCTACATCACGTAATAGTGCGTATCGTTTATCAAAGTCATCGTTTGCAAAGACAGAATTATAATAGAGCTTATTGCAATAACTGGTCTCAGCATCTATCATAATAGATTATTCAAAGTAGTTAATAGGGTTTTCTCACCATGCTGTTTCAGAGTCACAGGCAGCTTTAGGCTATGTTCACACGGCTTATTTTGGGGCGTACTGCGCTTAATACGTGGGGAAACGCGCCCCATAGTTCTCATAGAAAACTATGAATTCCGCCTCCTCTCCCCGCTCGTACCATACGCCACGCGGGGAGATAAGTGACATGTCAATTACTAGCGGCGAATATGCGCCGTGAGTAATGAATGTTAATGGGGCCGGCAGGCTGCCTCCCCCTGCGCCACGGGAGTACGCGCGTATTAGCGCGAGCTTCCGAAACACACGATGTACTGCGGCGCGTACTGTACACATCGCAGTACATCATGTGAACATAGCCTTAGGGCTTGTCCCCACTGCACTGTTTTTCAGACGGTTTTGCAGATGGTTTTCGGTTTTGAAAGCTGTTTGCAAACCGGCTGACAAACTTTTACACAGACCTTAATGGAAAATCCGTGCAGCGGTTTCCTATTCAGACCTATAGAGAGGCGCAGATTTATCAATAACTCTCCAAAGGCTTGTCCCCACGGCAGGTTTTTCAGACGGTTTTCAGTTTTGAAAACCGCTTGTGAACCGGCTGTCAAACTTTTACACGGACCTCTATGGAAAACCCGCGCAGTAGTCCCCACTGCACGGATTTTCTGCCGGACGGTTTTTTACACCGCCGTCAGTCCGAAAAACATAGAACATGTTCATTTTTCTGCCTGGTTTTCGGGCGGAATATGAACAAGTCTATGCAAAGGGGGAGGGCTTAGAATCACACTCAGGCTGTGGGTGATTCTATAGCAGCACATTTAGCTCCTTTGTAATTAGCTGAACTTATACACTGACGCTGAGTTCTGGCTATGCTATGAAACAACGGGATGGCGGTTTCTTAAAATCGGATAGAACTGCACTTATGGGAGAAGATTCCGTTGATAAAGGTCCTCTGAAACGTACACTAAGGGAATCCACTTTATCTGCGGTTAAATATTCTATATTAAATGATAGAAAAAGCCGGAAAGAATTTCTTGTAAACAATTAAAAAAAAAAAAATTATGATGGGAAACGAAAAAGAAAGATATTATAAACCTATCCAAGAAGATGTTTTGAGCTGATCAATGGCGTGCCGCCAATAGTGCATATAAATTAACTGATGTAATACTTTGGCTGGCACCAAGATTTACGAATTAGAACAATATCATAGATGATTTGTTGACCATAGAAACCAGTCAGAGCTCAGCTTTTATTTTTCCAGAGCACTATATAAAATAAAAGCTGAGCTCTGACTGGTTTCTTCGGGCAACAAGGACAGTCTTACTGCTAGACAGTTTTCCTACATAAGGTCCAAGGTGTGAACCCAGCCCTAGTCTGCAATTCTTTATTGAAATATACTTCGTGCATAAGGATAAAATAGCGTTGGCACATACAGTGGAAACAGCTAACGCGTTTCGGGCTAAATACTGAGCCCTTGTTCACAGCCCTTGCTAATTTCAATAAAGGATCGGATTTTATACCTTTCAAGTAAGTGCTTTTTTGCAATTTCGTTGCTTCATGTGTCCTGCGACTGGGGACTGCACTCGCCTAAGCAAGGTTCAGCCGTGAAGGGATCACCAGGTGATTCAAGACTGCAATTAAGGTGAGCTACAAACCCTCTACTTTGAAAATGCTTTTTCGTATCTACACTCACTGGCCACTTTATTAGGTACACCTGTCCAACTGCTCGTTAACACTTAATTTCTAATCAGCCAATCACATGGCGGCAACTCAGTGCATTTAGGCATGTAGACATGGTCCAGACAATCTCCTGCAGTTCAAACCGAGCATCAGTATGGGGAAGAAAGGTGATTTGAGTGCCTTTGAACGTGGCATGGTTGTTGGTGCCAGAAGGGCTGGTCTGAGTATTTAAGAAACTGCTGATCTCCTGGGATTTTCACGCACAACCATCTCTAGGGTTTACAGAGAATGGTCCGAAAAAGAAAAAAACATCCAGTGAGCGGCAGTCCTGTGGGCGGAAATGCCTTGTTGATGCCAGAGGTCAAAGGAGAATGGGCAGACTGGTTCGAGCTGATAGAAAGGCAACAGTGACTCAAATAGCCACCCGTTACAACCAAGTAGGCAGAAGAGCATCTCTGAACGCACAGTACGGCGAACTTTGAGGCAGATGGGCTACAGCAGCAGAAGGACACACACCGGTTGCCACTCCTTCAGCTAAGAACAGGAAACTGAGGCTCCAATTTTGCCCAAGCTCATCGAAATTGGACAGTAGAAGTTTGGGGAAAAACGTTGCCTGGTCTGATGAGTCTCGATTTCTGCTGCGACATTCGGATGGTAGGGTCAGAATTTGGCGTCAACAACATGAAAGCATGGATCCAATCCTGCCTTGTATCAACGGTTCAGGCTGGTGGTGGTGGTGTCATGGTGTGGGGAATATGTTCTTGGCACTCTTTGGGCCCCTTGGTACCAATTGAGCATCGTTGCAACACCTTGTGGAATCTATGCCACGAAGAATTGAGGCAGTTCTGAAGGCAAAAGGGGGTCCAACCCATTACTAGCATGGTGTACCTAATAAAGTGGCCGGTGAGTGTAGTCTGCTATTCGTAGCCCTCCTGACAGTTTGCAGTGACTTCTAGTTACAGACCTTTCTCATGTGGGTTTGTCGTCCCCCTAATACATGCAGAATGGGAGCTCTGGGTGCTTACAAATTCAGAGTTTGCAGTGGTTGCGCTGCTTTTTCTCTACACTTGTACAGCCTTAGTGATTCTCCCTCTGCAAACCGCCGTGTGTGTGCTTTCCTCCTCATCTACAGCCTGTGTGAGCTGCCTATCACGGATGCATTCTCCACCATTCTTCCCAATTCTCCACTCTCTGATCTGCCATGTACAGCCTCCTCCCCTCCCTGCTGCTATCTCTACACTATGAGACATACACACTGGGTATTAGGAAGGAGCAGTGCTTTGGCGGATTTGTTTGAGACTCAGCAGCACCATCAGCTAGGTGAAGGACTTATCCTAACTCCAAAGCAGAAATAGTAGAACATTTTTCATAAAGGCAAGTTGCAAAATTTTGCATTTAGAAAGCAAATGAGCAATAAAAAATCAATATAAAAGGGCCCATAGCCTTTGCTGTGATGCTATAAAAATACAGCTATTTTGACTCTTATTGCCAGGGTTGTGTTTATATGTATAAAACACTTTAGAAGGGTTAACGGGGTATTCCCATCACAGCAAGTGCTGCTAGAACGGATAATTACTGTAAAATAAGCGATTTTCAAAATGCATGTTAGTAAAAAATATGTATGCTTTACCTAATACAGGTCTTTTTTGAACATTCAGCTTGCTTTCTTGTGTCCATGGTTATTGACCACCACTGTGTGCTCTTAGTTGTGACCAGTAATACAGCGTTATCATAGACTGTCTGATATTAAGCTCCTGTGGCCTGGCCGGGTAGAAGGAGAGTGAGGGAGAGTACACATGAGTGACAGTGCACATCTCTGCTATCAAGATCAGGACAAAGGAACCTGTATTAGGTAAAGCATACATGTTTTCAACAACATGCCTTTTGAAAATTGCTTATTTTACAGTAATTGGCCCTTCGAGCACCAGTTGCTGCTTTAATGCTAGTTGTTTTTTTTTTTTGTTTTTTTTTATTAATTTAGAATTATTAGAATCACAAAAATTCTTTACCTTAGGCCCTGGAGGTCCAGGCAATCCCTAGGAGTAAAACAAGCAGAAAACACAATAACTAAACAAACAAACACATACTTAAGTTTATGATAATATCAGTAAAGTGTTCAGCAAAGCAACCAGATGTTGCTTTGTCATATAGACTTAATACAATACTGAAGCCAAGCCCGCCACTCCTACAGCAATATTAAGGTTGAAGCTCATATCATACTTAAAGTGTATGTATGCCTTAGACTGCTTCCATATAACATGACTACTAAAAAGTTTACTTATTTTCAGTGTCAGACTAGGTTGCCTGGGGACAACTAGTGGAACTGTTTCTTGCCGCCCACTAGTAGAGTTGATTTTTGGGGCTCACCAGTGGAGATGATTCTTGAGGCCCCCCCAGTGGAGTTGGTTCTTGGGGTCCATTAGTGGAGTTGGTTCTTGGACACCACCAGTGGAGTTGATTCTTGGGACCCACCAGTGGAGTTGGTTCTTGGGACCTACCAGTGGAGTTGGTTCTTGAGGCCTACTAATTGATTCTTGGGGCCCACCAGTGGAGTTGATTCTTGGGGCACACCAGTGGAGTTGATTCTTGAGGCCCCCCAGTGGAGTTGGTTCTTGTGGTCCATTAGTGGAGTTGGTTCTTGGGACCCACCAGTGGAGTTGGTTCTTGGGACCTACCAGTGGAGTTGGTTCTTGAGGCCTACAAATTGATTCTTGGGGCCCACCAGTGGAGTTGATTCTTGGGGGCACACCAGTGGAGTTGATTCTTGAGGCCCCCCAGTGGAGTTGGTTCTTGGGATCCATTAGTGGAGTTGGTTCTTGGGACCCACCAGTGGAGTTGGTTCTTGGGACCTACCAGTGGAGTTGGTTCTTGAGGCCTACTAATTGATTCTTGGGGCCCACCAGTGGAGTTGATTCTTGGGGCACACTAGTGGAGTTGATTCTTGAGGCCCCCCAGTGGAGTTGGTTCTTGGGGTCCATTAGTGGAGTTGGTTCTTGGGACCCACCAGTGGAGTTGGTTCTTGGGACCTACCAGTGGAGTTGGTTCTTGAGACCTACTAATTGATTCTTGGGGCCCACCAGTGGAGTTGATTCTTGGAGATCATCAGTGGAGTTGGTTCTTGGAACCCACCAGTGGAGTTGATTCTTGAGGCCTACTAATTGATGCTTGGAGCACACCAGTGGAGTTGATTCTTGGGACCCACCAGTGGAGTTGGTTCTTGGGACCCACCAGTGGAGTTTATTCTTGGGGCCCACCAGTGGAGTTGATCCTTGGGGCTCACCAGTGAAGATGATTCTTGAGGCCCATAAGTGAAGTTGTTTATTGGGGCCTACCAGTGCATTAGATTCTTGGAGGACACCACTGGAGTTGGTTCTTGGGGCCCACCAGTGGAGTTCATTCTTGAGGCCCACCAGTGGAGTTGGTTCTTGGGACCCACCAGTGGAGTTGATTCTTGAGGCCTACTAATTGATGCTTGGGGCGCACCAGTGGAGTTAATTTTTGGGGCCCACCAGTGGAGTTGATTCTTGGGTCTGATCAGTGGAGTTGATTATTGGGGCCCAACAGTGAAGCTGATTCTTGTGGCCCACCAGTGGAGTTGTGTCTTGGGGTAGATCAGTGAAGTTGATTCTTGGGGCCGATCAGTGGAGTTGATTCTTGGGGCTCACAAATGCAGATGATTCTTGAGGCCCACCAGTGAGTTGATTATGAATGGAGAGAGGAGATTGTAAAAAGAGGTGTAACTATTAAAAGGGGGCATAGTCTGTAAAAGGGACTTGGCTTGTAATAAAAATTCTGTGGTGCATGAATCTCCACATTGATTAGCTTTAAACATGTAGCCCTGTGCCCCGCTGGTAAGACGCCTCCATCCCTCTAACAAGCAGAACCAACATGCCAATCACTACTGTAGACCCATCCACAGACTGACCAGGAAGTGAGAACCTGAAGCTCCCTGTGAGCAGCAGGTTCTGTGAAAACTCCTAGATGGGAAAACCCCTTTAAGGTACTTTTTAAAAGTCTGAAGTTGCAGTACTGGCCTTACACTGTGCATGAGCAATTTCTGCGGCTTTGCCGTTTATAACACAACAATTTGTTAACTTACTTTTCCATCTTTTCCAGGTTTTCCTGGCTCCCCAGCTTTTCCCTAGAAGAAGAACATCGATATAAATAGAAATAGTTCAACTCAATTGATCACTAAGTTGAAATCAGTGTAAGCGCTCTTGTCCAGCCGGGAATAGCACGAGTCGGGACATCAAAGTCTCCCGGGGTCTTTTTTTAGTTTGATTTTCTGCTGAGACCAGGATCATTACAAGTCAGCGTGTTACTTCCTCTCCCTGGTATTTAAGTCTAGAGTGGAGGAAATAACATTGGTGTCAGCCTCTGACACATGTGTTTGGATGGAGATAGCCTTGATAGAGACAGGAGTGAGGATAACACTGGAGAAGAAAAACCTACCATCCTTTACCCTATTACTAGTCGATGTACAGTAAAAGGTGGATTCAATGGAAAAAAATCACTATCACGTGCGATTGTTATAACGTCTTGGTAATTTAAACAGTATTCAAGGCTTACATGATATCTTATACAGTTCTATCCCCTTAAAGGGAATGTGTCATCAAAAACACATTTTTTTTAGGAATTTTTGGTTGGTTTTTTTAAATTTTTCATATCACTTTAAATATTTTTTAATAATTCTTAAGTCTTGCAGTTTTCACTTTGGCCACCAGGCCTTGTTTGCACCGCTTTAACAGCAGTCAGAGAGATGCTTTACAGTAGCTTCATGCACATAGGAGACTTAACTGACTCAGTCCCATTGATTTCTATAGGAGAGTTTTCTAGTCATGCTGTGTGACCTGGGAAGAAGTCACTGTGCAGGGAAGTGAAAGGGTGAACTGTGACTATCTCCTCTTTTGACTGGTGGATCCTGTGTTATCTATTCACACTGGTGTCTACTTTCAGTTTGACCCTCTTTGTGCTGATAACGAGCAGACAACTGAGATTCTTTCTGTACAGAACAGGAAGTATCAAACTGTTATTAGGCTTAGTGGCCAAAGTGAAAACTGCAGGACTTAAGAATTATTAAAAAATACTGAAAGTGATATGGAAAATTTAAAAAAAAATAACCAAAAATTCTTAAAAAATGTGTTGAACATAAAAATGTGAGTTAAACAATAAGTCATTTTTTATGACACATTCCCTTTAATGACAGGCCTGAAAATGACTTAACGGGAAACTGTCACATCAAAGATCTGCCAGGATCATGTTAAAGCTAAGGAGGAGCAGTAAAATGTGAAATCTATTAATTTAGATAGCTGCTTATTCTGGGTTAAGGAGTCCAATGGGCGGTTTTATCTGGGATTGACAGGTATCTCTGTATGCAGATTTTTACAAAAAAAAAAAGGTTGTTAGTCATTGTTAAGACCGCCCACTGGACTTCTTAACCCAAAATGACCAGGAAGTTAAAAGAATACATAACAAGTTCTACTGCATCTTTCTTCACAAAACTATATATCAGTCTGTTTAGCAATTACTGCTCTACAACAGGCTGCCTGTAGATCCCATGTTAAATGTGACAGGTGCCCTTTAACCCCTTAAGCCGAACGCATGAAAAGTAGTTAATGAGTTTTTGCCTGCTTGCGTTTCAACAGTTGTAACTTTTTTATTTTTTCAATGACGCAGTTGGATGAGGCCTCGTTTTATTCGAGACAAGTTGTACTTTATGGGGGAATAGTTTAAGTTCATTTATAATTAATTGCAGAATTTTTTTCAATTTTTTTTAAAAAAATGTTTGTTTTTTTAATTTTTTTTTACACCATTCACACTTCACACTTATTAACTTGTTAGATTAATTCTACAGGTTATTACAGTCGTGTGGATACCTAATGTGTGTAGGTTTTTTGTGTGTGTAATATATGTACAATTATTTTTTATTAAATATTTATTTTTATATTATTTATTTTTTTATTTTTTTGTTTACACTTTTTGTATTTTACTTTTTTCTTTTTTTTTTTTAATCCCATGAAGGGAGAACTGAAACAACTTTCTTGTTACGCCAATATTGAATGATTTTGCCTCTCTGCGTTTCAGCACTTACAGCTTTTTTATTTTGTCGGTGACGCACCTGTATGAAATCTTGTTTGTGGGGGGGAAAAGTTGTATTTTCTTTTTCGTAGTTTGAGGATACATATGAAGTACTGTGTAATTTAGTTACTTTTTTTGGTGTTATGAATATAAAAAAGAAAACCTTTCTTACGCATTTTTTATTTTTTACACCATTTACATTTCACACCAAATAACCTGGTATCTTAATTCTTCGGGTTGTTATGGTCTTGTGCATACCCTTTTTATTTTAAATATTCACTTTTATTCTATCATCATTTTTTGTAGACTTTTTATTTTATGTACTTTTTTCTTCATTCTATTCTATAACTTTATTTTACATTTATAATGTATTAGCATACTCCCATACGCTATTACATTATACTCTCACTATAACATGGGCTGCTTTGTGGGCAACACATAGTGGCACGATTTATCAAGACAGTTGTACCAGAATTCTGGCACAATTTGAAACAAAATTAATGGTGTACATAAAGGGTGTAGCCTCATCAAAGGAGTGTGGCTTTGTGGAAAGGGACACCACTTAGAGTAGTGGTTCTCAACTTTTCTAATGCCGTGACCTCGCAATACAGTTCCTCATGTTGAGGTGATCCCAAACCAAAAAATTATTTTGATGGCTACTTCAAAACTGTAATTTTGCTACATGAGGGGTTACATATGTGTGACGCCTCTGAGCGGTATCTCTACATGTCGCATACATATAAAGGTACCACTCAGAGCCGTTACATAGATGTAACCTTGTCCGGGGGGGCAGGCCGGAGGGCGGCTGTGAGTGGGGGCGGGGGCGGTAAATGTAATGTGCATATCATGTAATGTCTGTGTTAATAACATATTACTTGTACCACATACAGACATTACATGATGCAATGGATGTGTGTGTGTGTGTGTGTTTTACAATAAATTACCTTGCAGTAAGGAACAGCAATGAGTATGGCAGGGCTGTTCCTGATACTTGATACGTAGTGTGGGCGCGTGATGCTGCGCGCTTCCAGCGTCCTGCACGCACCGCCCACAAGGACCGGCGGGACGTAAGTCTGTACTCGCCGCAGCGCCGCTCACAGGAGCGGCTCACTGAGCCACCAATGCTGAGAGGAACGGCGCCCACTGCTTCCCCTCCCTTCAGTAATTCAAATGGCGCCGCCGCGCCCATCCCTGCAGCTGCTTGCATAGTGCAGCGCCCACAGCGCTCCTCCCTGCAGCTATTAACCCAGTGCGGCGCCCCTCAGCTCTCCGGCCAGCCGGTGCCCCGGGCGGTTGCCCGCCCTGCCCGGGCTTAGGAACGGCCCTGGCTTTAGGCGACCCCTGTGTTTTGGTCGTTCGACCCCCGCCGGGGTCGCGACCCACAGGTTGAGAACCGCTGACTTAGAGTGTGTCACAATGCGGCAACATTTTGGCGCAGTTAGTAGTATAAAGTCAGCCAACTTATAAAAGGTGTAAACTTAGACTAGACAGTTCTAACATGCACCAGATGTATCACTATGATAAATGAATGCCGAGTCTAACTTTAAACTGTCTAAAAACTAGACAGTATTGATAAATCTTCCCCACAGGCTTCCTGAGCAGACAGCTGTGCAATTTACTCTAGGTCCCCAGGGCCATTGTCTGGGGGCCCACCAGTGGAATTTTATTCTAAGGGCCCACCAGTGGAATTTTATTTTAAGGGCCCACCAGTGGAATTTTACTTTGGGGGCCCACCAGTGGAATTTTATTTTAAGAGCCCACCAGTGGAATTTTATTTTAAGGGCCCACCAGTGGAATTTTATTTTGGGGGCCCACCAGTGGAATTTTATTCTGGGGGCCCAACTTTAGAGTTGATTATGAGGCCCACCAGTGAAGTTGATGCTCGGGGTCCACCAGTGGAATTGATTCTGGGGTCTACCACTAGAGTTGATTATGGGGCTGACCAATGGAATTGATTCTGGAGGCCCACCTGTGGAGTGGATCCTGGAGGCCTACTTGTGGAGTTGATACGGGGACCCACTCTACAGCTTCTGTACAGGCTTCTTATACTCTGCCTCTTTCTTTTTTCCTCTTTCTCTCTGCCTTTCTCCCTCACCCAAGAATGTATATGCAGCTTCAAAGAAACATCAAGTCTGCCATGCTCAGGTGACCACCAGGGGTTTTCTTTGTTCCCCTGTGGGTCAGTCTGAGCCTGCCCAGGGCTGACTCTAGAGGGTTTCCTAAGCTCCAGTTGGGAAAGCCTCGTGACCCGATCAGACAGAGAAATCCCCTTTGATCATGCCTCAGTTTCAGACCATGACAATCCAAGGGTTACACAACGGGAATGGAGATTCCTCTGATCGCTGCCATGGTCAGAGCCTGCCCTAAGAACATAGCTATTAGTTACAGCTCTGTTCTTAGCAAAGATGTGGCACAGAGAGCCAAAACCCTTCCCCACACACAGTGTTGTGACGCCAAAAGACGTTGCTGTAGACTGTACCACCCATCATCAGGACAAGGGCAAGGATTAAGGGCCTATAGCGCTAAAACTCAATACTCAGAGGTATTGTGTACATAGAATGCATTCAGTCACAAAGGTTCAATACAGTCATTGATGGCATGAAACCAGTATCTGTCACCAACATCTGGTTATTATAGCCCCTTCAACCACTAGACAAAGTGGCAGCAGGGTTAGGATAGTTTAGTTTTTTGCTGCCAATTGCATTGATGGCCATTGACTATAAAGCGGTGTGCATGTCTCACCTCCCGAACATTTCAAATTCTGCAGGTAAGTTCTACTCTGCACTGACAAGAGGAAAACACCCTGAAACAGCTGTGTTCAGATGAACAAAACTAGCAAGGCTTGAATCCCTTTCACACTGCAAGGCTCTGTGAGCCCCATGTGACTTGAGCATCGTTACAGCCAATAGATGGCGCTCAAGAGTTCCAGCTCTTTTCCCAAAAGCCTTTGAGAATAAATGTAGTAGTTGACAGCATGAAATAGTCTATATTGCACAGTAGTGATTAAACCCGGAGATTTAGGAGAGACCTTCCTGATGTGTGAAGGAAGAGATGAAACTTACAGGTGGCCCTGTAACCCCAGGCAATCCTGGATCTCCTTGAGGTCCTGAAGGCCCAGGAGGTCCAGGTGGCCCAGGTAACCCTGGCGGACCTTGGACTCCTGCTTGTCCTTGTTCACCCTAGTTTCAGAAAACAAAGAGAAGAGAAGAAAAACATAAATGCATTCAAACAATAAAATAATGTGTAATATACTAAAATCAGGCAGCAGGAAGCTAATAATATATAGAAATATTGTGATCCCATAACAGGCAAGCTTTATATTCGGGGTTAGTATGCATCAAACATCAAGGGGTTTCCTATAATAAAATCTGAAATTTGTTAACACAGAACATTTGCCATAGCAAAGTGTAACCACGTACATCAAGTGACCTGTAGGAGTAGGTGCACATTAGTGTGTATGACAGTGTGGCCAGTGTTACCTACTGGAGTGGACGCACTAACCTCTCGCGTTAAATCTTTTAGAGTTGGATGATCCTCAGTGTGCTCGATTCTGACATGCGGCCCCTTTATAATGACACCAGGCCTCTGGCATCTCTGCCGTTACAACGATGATTTCTTAGAAGGACGACATATCTTCTAAAAATATTCTGCTCTGAAACTCAATGTGCCCAAGCAGCGTGCTCCATGTAGAGCCGGGATTATGAGTGCGGCTGCTATAGGAATGCTTCAATGTCCCGTTTCTCCTTTAACTACCATTGTTATTTATTGGAAAACAGCCCAGATTAGGAGAAAGACACAAAGGGCGACATGTATGAAAGGGAATGCCCCAATTTTCTGGCGTCCCTTGAGCCAAAAATAACCTGTCGTAGCCCTGTTCTATAGATGTATGAACCGTCAAATGCCAAAACTTGGCACATTATGCACCAGGCACAGCACTTTTGAATGTGCCAAAAATGTGCACCAAAGATATGCTATACAAGGCAAACCACACGACAGATATATAAACCCACATACGACAGGTTCATACATGCTGCCGCATTCGACCCTCCTCTATATCAATTTAAAGCTGGCGTGTTGGCGCTAAGTTTCACCCACAGGGTCTATACCGAACTGCTCGACATTTACATGGAGTGTACCGAAAATATAAAATATTGATATATATTTTAGTGTCTTTGATCCGAATCTCCCATTTATCCGTGACATTAGGTCATAATTCCTGAATAGATTTGGGCAAACTATTATTATAGGAAGCACTGGTTTACCCTCACTGCTGTCAGTAATGAATGACCTTGCGTCTACTGATACATGAGTATGGCACCGGTCATAACTTTGTCATGTGTTGTGTGGTGGTTCAAATTTAGGTTAGTGTCAAATTTGACCACAATCTCAGAAATTCGATTCAAGTTGGCCCAAATCAAATTTTGGCAAAAAAACACTAAACTTTTTTCTAACCCTAAATCTGGTTTCAGGGTTAGAAGTTTTTAATGTGTTTTTTTACGTGGGATCATACGGTTGTCAGTTCTGGTTTACCTAAAGTCTGGTTGATTTTTTTTAAAAGTTTTTTTGCATTTTTTATTATCTATTTTGTGCGCTACACACATTTCACACTGGTAAATTAATTCTTCAGATTATTAGATGTGGATACTGCGACATCAGTGTGGATATCTGACATGTACAGGGTTTTTTAGATTTACTTCTATTTTATTACTTGCAGACTTTTACTTTATTCATTTTTTACTCCATTATTTATTTTAATCCTCGTAAGTGATTTAGTTTATAACTTTATTTTACATATAGTGTATTAGTACAATCCTGTATGCTAATACAGTATATACTGCATCACTATGACACAGGCTGCTGAATAGACATTATAGTTTCCCAAGACTGACTGTAGAGGGACTGGAAATGATGCTGGACCAGATGTGGCGATAGACTGGAAGTGTCATGAACCATAATTTTAATGCATAAAATGATTAAAAGAACCTAACCCCAATGCCGACTTCAGATCAGGGCAAAAAAATGGGTCTGAGATGTCCAAAACTTGAAGTCTGGCCAAACTGGTGTCAAACTGAACAGAAACCTATTTGAGCAACTCTGTTGTTACCTTGGCGCTCCCACGCCATTCTATATTATGCCTTAATGGGGGTGGGTCTCTATAGTGGAAATATATATATATATATATATATATATATATATATATATATATATACAGACATTCCCCAGATTACGAATGGGATAGGGACTGTAGGTTTGCCCTTAAGTTGAATTTGTATGTAAGTGGGAACACGTATATTTATTAAATGTAATTCCAGCACAAACGGTGTTTTTTTATTAGTTTTGGATAGTGCAGGGAAGGGTTTTTTAATTTGTTTTGCTGTCTGTGCTCTTGTTAAGGAGATTTAACCTCATTTTCACCTCATGTGCTGATGTGGCATGCTGGCACTTGTAGTTCCACAGCTACTATCTCCCGGTGGAACAGGGAAAAATAAACTCCAGCATGCCACTAAGTCTCCGTTTGTAACTAGGGGACAGATGTAAGTCGGAACAGTGTAAGTCGGGGACTGCCTGTATATTATAATAGTATAGTAGAGTGTTTTGTATACAATTTTGTGCATTGTACATTCTTAGTTTCATTGGTTTGCAGTAAGCTACACTTGAAGTATTTGTTAAGATATAGATCTACTGTAAAGATCAGTAAAAGCGCTACTTGAGGAATGCTGGGGTATTTTTAGCTATCCATTACTAGCATACTGCTTGGGATATTTTAAGTTGAGATTGATATACACCAATAAATTTCCTAGGCAACAAGGTAATCTGCGGTGCTGGCTGATTAGAGGCCTCTCTGTCCTAACACATGGTCTGATCAACAACAAAGGAGTTATGCCTCCGCTTATGACTGCACTAATCCAGAGATATAGCCAGTCATTCAATGACTTCACTCCTGGAACATCTCTTACCAGCCACGCTATAGAATGAAGGAGTATTGTTTAATGCTGACATAGTATTAAAAAATACAACATGTATTTTCAATAAATAGTAATTAAATGAAATGTATTGCATATAGATAAAATATAGGGTATAGATAATTAAAGAATACAGCTAGTAGGATAGGAGAAAGACATTCCCTGCAAACCAGAAATCTCAATGCTCTCTAGTGCTAATTTTTTTTAAACTTTTTAAATATTTTTCAGATTTTATGTTCTAATGTTGCTCATAAAGTTAGTTCTCTGTTGGATGTGGGAGTGTTTGTGCTGAAATTGTGAAAAAATTTGGGTTCAGGATGTGCTGAACCCAAATCTTGTTAAAGTTCTATATTCTAAATGCGTTTTTTGGCCTTTAAAAGCTACCTGCAGCAGCCAAAGGTCTCCAAGTTGCAGATGAAGAGCATCAAATATTTGGGGAACATCCTGGGAACACCATGGTTAGGGTTATGGTTAGTCCAACCCTAAGGCTGCGTTCACACGGCAGTGGACAAATACCGGTCGGTTTGCCGGCCGGTATTTGTCCGGTTTTGCGGCTGTCCCCACGGCCGCGGGGGGAACGGCTTTTCTCCGCGATGAGCGGACAAGAGCCCTCCCCCCTCCCATTGAAGTGTTCATATTCTGTCCAGAAACAGGACGAAAAAATGTGCATGCTTAATATTTGTTAAGCGGACCGCGGGCGACAAAACCACCAGACGGAAAAAACGCACGGGTTTTCCATAGAGCACAATAGTGCTCATTTTCGGCCGGTTTTTCAGGGAAAACCCTTGCCGTGGGGACATGGCCTAACTCGACTCCAGATTTTCCTCTTTTTTGCTCAGATGCTCTCTAGGATTAGGGTTGGATTAACCTTAACATTGACCCTGGGGTTCCCCAAATGTTGCCCAGTTGTTCCCCAGATGATGTACAGGTCTTTCTCATATGTTGCCCAGATGTTACCTATACTTAGGGTTGGAGTTTGAACTAGGGTTTTGGCCCAGATGTTCCCCAGATGATGTACAGGTCTTCCTCACATGTTCCCAGATGCTCCCTAGAGTTAATGTTGGAGTTAGAACTAGGGTTGGACTAACCCTAACACTAACCCTTCAACAGATGTTCCTCAAATGTTGCCCAGATAATATACAGGTCTTTCACATATATGACCCAGATGGATGTTCTCTAGGGATAAGATTGGACTTAGGTTTAAGGTCCATTTTGGCCAATTTGCGACAAAATTTGATTCTGGCCACCCAAATCAAATCACTTAAATTCAGCTTGAATTTAATTTTGACCCAAATCTGACACGCAACAGTATAGTCACTGCCTATACTCCTGCTCATTCTGATGGGTTTATTTCTATATATTTTTATTACTCAATATCTTCTCATGTCTCTGGTTAGTCTTTGATCTAGGCTGCTTTTCCACCCCAGCCGAACCTTCTGCAGTTCTTCTGAACCGAACCTAGGTCACTGTGGAACACTTTTGTCATCTTAATTGTTGTTCAGCAGAACAGAGGACAGTTTCTTTACCACTGTCATAAAATGGATACTAAGATGTGTTGGCTTTATGGTCATGTTGAAAAGGTCTACATGATTCCTGTGGTTAGGAGTTAAATATTTGCATTTCATGGTCATGCAATCCATTTGGTATCATTGTCTAAATAGAACAATTAAGCAAAAGCGAAAAAGCAAAACACAAATGCAATATTGCAAACGACTAAAATCTATAAAAAAAACCTTTGGAAAGCAAGTCAGTGAATGAGCCAGAATGCCAAGCAAATAAAGGAGTGTACCTGGAAGATGCGCTTCCTTACGATCGCTGGCTGAACCGCCCGCACTGTATTAATCATAGCAGGCAACAGCTGATGGGGGACATCAGACCAGAAATTCCCAGTGCAAAGGTGAGAGGAAACAGTGCAAGATGGGCCAGCAAAGTGCGACAAGTCAGAAGATCAGACAAGAGAAGAAAGAACAGAGAAAGGGTAACAGAATGTTTTACTGTGAAACGGCAGCAGAAGGAGGAGGACACCATTCAGGTACTGCTCTTTAAACCCTACTTCATTGATTTCATTGACTTCTGGTCAAACTGCTCTATGGAAAGCAATGCTACTACCATTACCAGCGGTTACATAGACTGTCTTGGAGTAGAACACAGAAGCTTGAGTGGCACCATGCTGAACTCATGGAGAAATGCTCTAATATATAACCTTACACTGACCTCTCCTCTCCTCATTAATCTTGTGGGACAGGCATCCTCAAACTGCGGCCCTCCAGCTGTTGGGAAACTACAACTCCCATCATGCATTTGTATAATCTATAACAATGGGAATGATGGGAGTTGTAGTTTCCCAACAGCTGAAGGGCCGCAGTTTGAGGATGCCTGTTGTAGGACATGGGATTGGGATGGGATTCCAGTGACATTCTGGTCAAATATCAATGTCAAGAAGAAATTGGATGTGATATCCAATGTTGTCTGTAGAGGGAAGCATTGCTATGTGTGTATAGAAAAATCCTAAACTGAGTAATACATCCAATACACCAAAATGTCATTATACCCTATGGTTTTGCAGATGTACATATTTGAATCTTCCTGGTATGACCAGTATCTGGTCATTATCAGTCACCTTATATGGTGTTATGGGCAAGTGACAAAACTAGCAAGTCTGTGTCCACGTTATATAGACGTAATAATATTCACTCGAAAGAGGCCCCGAATATTCTGTAATAACTCCCACCCGGATGAAGCAATGTGAACAAAGCAAGGTTCAGTGTGTCCCTTGGTCTATGGAGTCGAGGCGCCCAAGTGCTATGACGGACAGCCTCCATTTATGACTTTTGTATACCTCCCAAGTGTCCCTATTTTGGAGGGACAGTCCCTATTTTGAACCTTTGTCCCTCTGTCCCTCTTAGCTCTATAAATGTCCCTCTTTTTCATTTGGAAATAGATTTAAATTTTAACTTTTCTTGCTGTAAAAAAGTTCTGATTGCCTCCTGCTGTGTATTACATAACAACTTGCTTAATATTTTATCATTGGATAAAATGTAATCTTGAAAATGTCCCCTAAAAAGTTGGCAAAGTATTGTTGGGAGGTGGTTTTAGGGTGTCTTGGGTGGTTCATGTATATGGGCATGGTTAGAGGTGTGGCCTGATGTGTCCCTCTTTGCAATCACTAACAGTTGGGAGGTATGCTTTTGGGTACATACCCCCGTCACCCCTCACACAGTCACTGACTACACATCAAGATGGGGGTGTACAGTATTGAGCAGTGTTACTACATACCTCCCAACTTTTAGAGATTACAAAGAGGGACACATCAGGCCACACCTCTAACCACGCCCATATACATGAAATCACCCCAAGACACGCCTCTAACCACGCCATAACCCCAAAACATGCCGAACTTTTTAGATAACCAAAAAGGGAGACATTTCAGGATTGCATTGTATCCAATGACGAAATTTTTTAAGTAAATTGTTATTTAATATTCGGTAGGAAGCAATTGGTACTTTTTAAAGAAAATGTTTAGTTTATGAATGCAAATCTATTTCCCAAATGAAAAAGAGGGACTTTTAAAAGCTAAGAGGGACAGAGGAAACCTGGGTGAAAAATAGGGACTGTCCCTCCAAAATAGGGACACTTGGGAGGTATGTAACTATATGGTCAACAGACCCCATACCCCTTTAAAAAAGGCCCGGGTGCAACATCATCTGAAGCAGTCACCTATGGAACCTCTGAGACGCCGAGACCCGGAGATCTCATTCAACATGTCAGAGAGCTGCAAAAAGTCGCTGCGTCTCATGTCACCAACGTTCAGGAGCACAAAGAGAGTGATAAGGAGAAAAGAGTCAGATGCTGCACTGTTTGTATCCAATGTGAATGCTATTTCCTCCCATATGTTACCGATACATTCAGGAAGATGGAGCGCCACATCGAAATGTGCCTGATAGAAAAAAGAGATTACTTCCAACATCACATGTAATTGGTTAAGGTATGGAGCGTAATGATTCTGATTGCTTCATCCAAACATGAGTTACAGCAGAATATTTCGAGTAAACCCTCATATATACAGTATATATATATAACCCCATACATATATAACATTTAAATTGAATATATTTATATATACGTACCAATTATAGAGGACCTGTGACATCTCCGGATAGGTTTGTATTAGTAAATCCTTGTGTTCCCTGTGATATAACAATTCTGGAGCCTCTTCTCTTATATCTCTGGGTTGTGCTGTCCCCCTGTTATTCCTCCTATTAATATATCAATGAATCTTTCAGTTGGGTGTTACTAATCCTATTTTCAGAGGGGTGTGTCCAGGTACACACTGACTGTCAGCCCTGATTGGACAATGCCAGACTGTGCAGGACACACCCCCAGCTGGTAACGCCCATATGACAGATTCAACAATACATTTCTAGGAGGAATAACAGGGGGACAGCACAACACAGAGATATAATAGAAGAGGCTCCAGGATTGTTATATCATAGGGATCACAAGTAAAGACATATGAGGAACGGCCACAAGGCCTCTCCGTTATAATATCCAGACTAGTGGGTGCAGTTACTACATGTAAGTGTTGACTTTGGGTTGAAATAATGTTCACCAACAATACTTAAAGTGATAAGCATCCATGAGGGTTGTCTTCTCTCAGTGATTGCTAGCAGTTGGATGGATCTGCACTATGATAGATACTTCCTACTTATAGCGAATCCAGCAGTATGTCACTTGAGTCCCTCTGTGCCTCTGACCTCCATAGGAAGCCACAATGAAGGAAGGGCGGCACTTCAGTCCACCCTACTAGCATCCATAGGTCATTCAGTTGCATTTAAGGGGTTGTCTCACTACATTGATTTGTCCTGTTTTCTTGGTTTCATTTTGTATTCAGGGGCGTGTTTACTGGCTTCCACTAGGCTGCAATAGAAGCCAGGTCTGTAGCTATAGCAACCAGTGCTGGCAGCCTATCAGGAGAGATCAAACAGGTCTGTAGCTATAGCAACCTGAGGAGCTGATGCAACCCATGCAAGACGGGATATCTAGGAATAGGTAGGACACGGTTAAAGGACGCATATTGCAAAGTGACTTGTTTTTGCAAGATCTTTAACATAAAAACAATCCTTGTAGTGAGACAACCCCTTTAAGTCCATAGAATGACCTACACCCCATAGAATTGACATAGGTGTCACGACTTCTGTGTTGCCCCTCACTTTAAAGAGAAGTACCTTCAAGCAGAATAGAAAAGAGAATGAACTTTTCTTCCATATCATTTCAATGGAAGTGTATTTTCAGGCTGTCATACAATGTCTGGCAGGTTCATATTGCATTTTCTCTATCCCTGCCCCACGGACAGTGCCTACAGTGTAAGAGGTGATTACAGCTATAATCTCACATTACCTGTGAGCTCGGCAGCACTATCAGGATCTTAGTACAATATAATGCGATCCAATGGAATTTGCTGTTATATAACGAATAGCTCATTCAGAAAACGCAATATTTCAGCTCCTTTCCAGACATTGTCTGCAGATGGGATTTAGTTGCAGTTACCCACAAACCTTCAAAGTAAGAATCTGATTGGAGCGTAGTGCTGCAAAAGTAGTGCTTAAATATTCCTATTGGACAGCAGAAACACAGTGTCATATAATGTCCATCGACCCTCCGTACATGGGGGTTTGGCTTGGCCACCAGAACAATGCTCATTTTCACACATACAATATATTTAATTACTGAAGATATACATTGGTATCTGACGGGTGTAACTAAATATATTGAAAGGTTAGACCACATATACATTTCCACAGCATGTCAGGATTATACGTTAGTAATAACAGAACAGTATGTGTTAAAGGGGTATTCCAGTATGTCCTATTAAAAGTAAAAATCTTCAACATAAAGTAATTTAAGTAATTCATTCGTTTCCCACATAATCACTCACTGGTGGAAAATCTCAAGTCTAAAGCTCGTTACCAAGGGATACGACCTGTGGTTGAGTTTCAACTTTCTGGTCGGGCACGCTCAGTTCCATTTCCAGAAAGTTGGGCTATGTGTCTATGCAACAGGGGTTGGGAGGGGATGTGTCTAGAAACTAATGTGAGGGGATCTGCATTGGGGAAACATAATATGACATACAAGGGTGTAACTAAAATTCATAGGGCCCCATAGCAAAATGAGACGGGGTCCCACCACTTAATCACATAGGCATAGGTAGCAATAATTTAAGCATGGGTGTAACTATAGCCATAGTGACTGTGATGGGGCCCAGGGATTGAGGGGGCCCCACTCAGGTACAAGAACATTGTTCTTTTTTGTAGAAAATAAGTATTTGGTAGCTTTCTGCTCTCCAGCTCTATGTGGGTTTTCTGATACATATATCGGTATTATAAAAACCTTTAATTATTGTTCTTCACGCTGCTGTTTTAGTTTATTGTCATTAGGTGGGGGGCCTATCTCCTTCTGCAATGGGGCCCTATGAATTCTTACTCCTTAACGACCGCCCACCATCTTTTGACGTCGGGCATTTCAGGTCGTTCGTCTGCAGCGATGTCTATTGGCGTCGCTGAAGACATCGGAGTTTGCGGCTCCCGGCGCCGCAGCAGCGCTGAGATCGAGGCTGTACTCCTGCAAGCGCCGGGGAAACCTCCGCTTCCCGATGCTTTAACCCTTTGATGGCTGTGGATCGTTTCCCTGCTCTGTCGGGTGATCAGAACACCCGGTGACCCGACAGAGCCCAGGGAACGGCTGCACAGTCAGCCCTCTGCACCAAGAGTAGCCCCAGGGCTGTCTGTGTAACAAGCCAGTGATCAGGCCAGACTGTGAGCTGCCCTGATCACTGATTGTGTCAGGCTGACACATTATAATGTATGAGCATATATGAATATGCTAATACATTACTAAGTGTAATCAAAAAAAGTTAAACAGTTCTCCCTTCATGGGATTTAAAAAAAAAAAGAAAAAAACATAAAAAGTGTAAAAAAATAAATATTTAATAAAAAATAAATAATAAAATAAAAATAAATATTTAATAAAAAATAATTGTGCATACATTACACACACACAAAAAACCCTACACATATTAGGTATCTACGCGACCGTAATAACCTGTAGAATTAATCTAACAAGTTATTAAGTGTGGAATGTAAATGGTGTAAAAAAATGTAAAAAAAAAAAAAAAACTCTCCCCATAAAGTATAACACGTCTTGAATAAAATGAGGACTCATACAACTGCGTCATTGAAAAAATAAAAAAAGTTACAAATGTTGAAACGCAATTAGGCAAAAACTAAAAAAAGTTCTGGTCATTAACTACTTTTCAGGCGTTCGGCTTAAGGGGCTAAAGAATGTAAACCAGGTAAATAGAGAACGAACCAGCTACTTGACCAAATAGGAAAAACTTTAAAAAAAAATGATTATTCTTTATTAAGAAATCCATATAAAGAAATATTGAAATCGCTTCATGACCGGCTTTTAAATGACACGTATCGTATACATGATGGTGGCGGTACACGGACGCTTTTAGGAATAATTTTTAATTGTAGTTACGATGAAGGATCCCTCCGAAACGCATCAGCGTACCGACACCATCATGTAACCATAACTGGCCCCTTCTCTATTAATCATGTAACCATAGCTGGTTCATTCTCTATTTACCCATATTAATTCAAATATTAAAGGTATAATTAAAGGAAACCCACATAGTAGAGCTGGAGAGCAGAAAGTCACCAACTACTTGTTCCCTACTAAAAGGAACAATGTTCTTGTACCTGAGTGGGGCCCCCTCAACCTTTGGGCCCTAGAGTAGTCGCTATGACTGCTATGACTATAGTTCTGCCCATGATGATGACATGCCCTACAGACCGGAGACCTGCTCTCTAGAAGTCAGAAGAATATAAAGGAGGAGTATCCAATACATATCAGCAATGCATAAAGGTATCTGTGGTCAGCCCACTCATGCTGCACTGAGGAGGAGTGGGCCAACATATGTCAATTATACATGTTTTTGGTGTAGGATTAATGTTATACTGTTGCTCTGAGTGTAATGACTACTTTAAAGTTTTTTGTCTGAATCCTGGAGTACCCCTTTAAATACACATGCATAGGTATCCTAGTATGGAGCATAATGTGTATTAGTACGGTACATAATGACACATAATATTGAATGTACACATATGATGAATAGACACTGGAAATACATTTGCATTTTGGCACCTATCCAACTAAGCATCTACACAAATAGCTGTAATCAAGATCAACTACAAGAGTTACTGCATTGGAGGAGATGAGTGATGTGACACATGTATCAATGCAGTTCAATCTGGACACAGCAAGGGCACGTTCTTACCGACCTGCTTAGCGTATTTCATCAATATAAGCTAAACCAACTCGCCTCCTATACTTCCCTGGACACTCTTCTAAACCAGTGAGACCTAGTTCTGGATATCAGCTCAACAATCAAACTACTCCATGTGTATGGGCATATATATAGAGGTAGGAGGTGTACAGGCGTCGCTCACACCTACAGCAGCATCTCCTTGTAGATTGTAAGCCCTCGCGGGTAGGGTCCTCTCTTCCTCTGTCGTGCCAATTGTCATTATCCCTTATCACTGTACTCGTTTGACTTATGTATTGTATGTAACCCCCTCGAATGTACAGCGCCCTGGAATCAATAGCGCTTTAAAATAAATAATAATAATACTAGTCTTCACAGAACAAATTAATAGTCCTAGTACACTCGGGTCAAGGAGGTCTTGGCTGATACGGAAGAATCGGTGTCGTCGCTACAACTTTTGCTGCCCGGGGCAGTTGCTACGTTTGCCCCCCACCCCTTTGCAGACCACGCCTCTTTTTTAGAGGCCCCTCCTCCCCCTCATAAATATAATTGCCACTGTAAGAAAAAAAAAATCATGTTTCCACATCACAATATTCTAAAAAAATCTAGCCTTTCTTGTTTTTCTGGTGATGCAGCTGTGTAAGGCTTTTTATTCATGGGATAAGTTTACATTTTCTTTGCTGGTGTACACAAGATTTTGCTTTATCACGTCATCCCGCCTTTTTTTTTTTTTTACGCTGAATGAAAAAAGGCAATTCTGTCTTGGTTTTTATTGGTTATTTTTTGTGTTGCTCATTGTATCAGTTAAATAATGTGATCATTTTAGAAACTGGTTTAAGGACGCAGCAATACCTACTGCCTGTACTTTATTAATACCTAAGGGCTTTATTTTTTTAAAAAAAAAACATTGTTTAAATGTTTTTTCATTTCCTTTCTATTCATTTTATTTTCTTTTTTTGTCCTAGACTATGCATTCGCTTGATCACTTTTATAATACATAGCAACGCATTACTGTATTGGTATGTATCATAGAGTATGTGACCATGGGTGGCAGTCCCCTTTCTCTGTTAGGCCGTGTTCACACGGCTTATTCCCGACAGATTTGTGAGCCGTATTGAGCGCACAAATCCGCCGTGAATAAGGGGCGGGACGGGGGCGGGTCCGGAGCGCGGCGGGGGCGCCGCCCTGGCCGCATAGACAATGCATTGTTTACGGCGCGTACGCGCCGTAAATAATGTGCATGTCACTTTCTCCCCCCGCGGCGGATTCGCTGAGCGGGGAGGAGCGACGGAATCCACTGTTCTCTATGAGAGCAGTGGATTACCGTAATGCTCCGACGGATTGGCGCCGTACTGAAGCGCAAATCAAGCGCGGAGTACGGCGCCAATCCGTGCCCAAAAAAGCCGTGTGAACGAGGCCTTAAACTCCTAGATGCAGCAGAGGCTACTGATCACAGCATTTAGGGGATTGAATGGTTGAAGAATGCTCCATTCAATAGGTGGCACTGGAGTACTAGCTCTTTCAGTGTAAACTTATCTGAATATAGTATAACTTGTACTGTATTCTGCTCACTCTGGGTTTAGCAGTCCAATGGGCGGTCCTTATTAGTGATCAACAGTTATTGTTATATGCACACTCATACAGTAAAGGTTGTCAGTCACTGAGTAGGGCCGCCCATTGGACTGCTATGCTTTTACCCAGCAAAGGTGTAAATGAATATCCTACTAGTTTTAGTAAATCTTTTCCCACAAATATGTATATCTATCTACTCAGCACTTTCTATTCTCTAATACTTTTCTCACAGATTGGGTTGCATTTTCAACATGACAGGTTCCCTTTAAATGTGCACAAATGTGGGCACAAGGAAAGCCTGTCCTGACCCCACTGAGAATAAAGTACAACAGGTAAGAGGCTGTTCACACCATATTTGTGATGAGCACTTTTTGGGGTACATTTTATATGGCGATTGAGCCAAAATACTGGTACACATGCTTTATATGACATTTATTATGTGCTTCTGACAAAATGGGCTTGGTTTCGGGGTGTGACTTTACTGGATGTGGCTTATGTATCATACGCCAAAAAATGCTTCAAAATTTTGATGAAATTAGTGACCTAAAGTAAGCCAATTAATAGAAGGTGTAAATTTAGGACCTCATGGATGAAACCTGTCTAGGTGTAAGACTTTCCCTGTTGCCCATAGCAACCAGCCAGAGCTCACATTTCATATCATAAAAGTTGAGATCTGATTGGTTGCTATGGGCTCTGATTGGTTGCTATGGGCAACAAAGAAAGTCTTAGGCTATGTGCACACGGCTTAAAATGGGACGTATTTCAGTCCGTATTTACGCACCGTAGTGCGCGAATTACGGCTGAATACGTCCCAGTCATTACAATAATTCACAGTTCTCAGAGAACTATGGATTACGTCTCCTCTCCCCGCTCGGCGAATACGCCACGGGGGGAGATAAGTGATATATGAATTGCCAGCGGCGTATGAGCCGCTGGTAATGAATGTCTATGGGCCGGCGAGGTGCCCGCCCCCCGCTCCCGCCTCCGTCCACACGGCGTAATTGCGGGGCGCAATTACGCCCCGCAAATCAGCCGTGTGAACATAGCCTTACACCTACACAGTTATCATACAAAAGGCCCTTAGACTAGACCGTCTAAACCTTTGCCAGATTTATCAACACTATCATAAATAAATGTGGTGCATTGTAAGGCTGTCTATTAAAACTATTTAGGTCTAAGACCTTCTTTGTTGACCATAGCAACAAATCAGAGTCCATAGCAACCAATCAGAACCCATAGCAACTCATCAGAGCTCCCCTTTAATTGCATATAGTGCTCTGAAAAAATTATAGCGGAGCTGTGATGGGTTGCTATGGGCAATATAGACAGTTTTCATATATGAGGTCCTAAGTTTACACTCTCTAACAATTAGGGCCAGCAAATACCTGTTGGATTATCCGACCAGCATGTGCTCTGTTTTTGCGGCCGTGTACACGTGGTTTGCAGAAAAAAGCCCTCATCCTTCACATTGACTAGTTCATATTCTGCCCGAAAACCGGGCCGAAGAATGAACATGTAGAATGTTTTTCGGGCGGCCTAAAAAAACCACCGGGCGGAAAACCCGTGCAGTGGGGACTACTGCACAAGTTTTCCATAGAGGTCCATGTAAAAGGTTGACAGCCGGTTTACAGACGGTTTTCAAAACAGAAGGGTTTTCACCCTTTTCTGGCATCAAATGTGCCAAAGTGAGTCGGCTGAGATGTCTACAGGTGACTTTTTGATCACTTTTTATTCCAATCTTTTGGGGATATGAAATGACCAAAAAACCTGCCGTGGGGACAAGCCTTTGGAGAGTATTGATAAATCTGCGCCTCTCTATAGGTCTGAATAGACTGACGTCTGAACACAGGAATGCAAAAAATGTTCTGTTGAGTTCTCCTGACAACGTGACCCTCGTCCTCTGGTAGATCGCCGAACTCCAAAAAAAAGCAATAATGAAACTAAACAGATAGAAAAATGAACAGATCCCATAAGAAAAAAGTTTCTGGTCTGGTGACTGCTATGTATTGAATTGTTACATTGCACCCTTAGATTTTGGATTCGAAGCTCCTCACCCCAGACGGGATTTGCTGGCCTTCAGTGATGCTCTGCATTGTGGCTGTAATGTCTGGCTTTCTAATGTTCAGAGATTGGATTTAATGTGCTGCACTATATTTCCAGAGCAGTCTCTGGTCTCTGTCTTGTTTCCACCTCTTCCCGCTCTCTGTGCAGATGGCTGCGGACAGATCTGTTCATTCTCTTCTTCTCTAATCCTATTTTCTGTTTATTCCTCTTTTTCACCTTGAGGGCTCAGCTGCAGGCAGCCGCCCAGCCGGTCATAGCAGCGAGGACCCTGCTTAAGCTGGGATTTTTGGCCTTTCTTTTTCAGCATAACAATTCAGTGATGCTGTTTTTGCTAAATAAACACAGCTGACCCTTCTATTATTGTGCTGGAGCTGCAACACAAGCACTGTCAATATATCAGTAAAAACCCGCATGTCACCAGCAAGACGGGATCGCTTTACCAGCCTAAGGCTATGTCTACACTGCAGTGGACAAAAAACGACCTGAAAACGAATTACTAAAAACCTTCATGAAACTGAGTTTTCTGTCCCCTCCTGTCAAAAGCGGCTGAAAAAATGGCCGTTTTTTGGAGCGTTTTTCGTTTTTTGGAGCGTTTTTTGGAGCATTTTTTGGAGCGTCTTTGCTCTGCTTTTTTGTGTATGCACAAATTAAGCCATTGGATGTAAACTACACCCTACAGGTGGAGTTAACATGTTAAGTAGTCACTTCCTTTAGAGCACTGTAGCCATTGTGAGCACATTGTCCTTTGTGTGCTACTGCTTTATTAAAGTTTGCACCAGATTCTTGCACCAAAATCCACAAAAACCCACATAATCTTTAAATACAGCAAGATAACTGTATTAGCGTCAAAATCTGTAAAGAAAAGGATTTTAGCGCCAAAATCTCAAACGCATTATTGCGCCAAATTCCATAAAAAAAAATATTTTTAGTGTCAGAAGCGTGATCACTTTATTAGCGCCAAAATTTTTAAAGATATTGATCTTAGCGCCCAAATCCATAAAAAAACGGATTCTGGCGCCAAAATCCTTAAAGAAACTATTTTTTGGTGTCAAAAGCAAGATAACTTTATTAGCGCCAAAATCTGTAAAGATTCGGATTTTAGCCCCAAAAGCCATAAAAAAACGGATTCTGGCGCCAAAATCTGTAAAAAACGTATTTTTTGCCGTCAGAAGCGAGATCACTTTATTAGCGCCAAAATCTGTAAAAAAATAGTTTTAGTGCCAAAAAACGCAAAAAAAAAAGGATTCTTGCGCCAAAATCCAAAAAAAACGTATTTTTGGCGTCAGAGGCGAGATAACGTTATTAGCGCCAAAATCTGTAAAAAAAAATATATTTTAGTGCCAAAAAACGGATTCTTGCGCCAAAATCCGTAAAAAAACCTTTTTTTGGTGTCAGAAGCAAGATAACTTTATTAGCGCCAAAATATGTTTAGAAAAGGATTTTAGCACCAAAATCTGTAAAAAAAACAAACGGATTCTGATCCCGAAAATCTGTAAAAAAACGTATTTTTAGCGAAAAAAATATGAATTGCGCAAAAATCGTTAGCGACCAAAGTATCATCATTTTATTACAAAAGGTACAAAAAAGATATAACCTTTGTTACACCCACTATAGGTGGGACTTGGGTCTCCTGGGAGGGTTTTCATTTAAAAAACGCTGCGAAAACGCGCCGAAAGATGTCCGACGCTTTCCATAGACTCCTGTAGTAAATTTTCTGCCCTGTTCTGCCGTTTTTTAGAGCATGTTGCAAAATACGACCAGTAAAAAAAACGAGAAGAAAAAAGAAGCTCAGTGTAGACAGCAGG
Source organism: Phyllomedusa bahiana (assembly GCA_025379985.1). Taxonomy (NCBI): domain Eukaryota; kingdom Metazoa; phylum Chordata; class Amphibia; order Anura; family Hylidae; genus Phyllomedusa; species Phyllomedusa bahiana. Next base: position 139,113 of record JAODAL010002400.1, on the reverse strand, counting down.
AGGGTTTTACATTAGAGTCTATGGGAGATGATTACAGTCGTTTTTCCAGCGTTTTTAGAAAATGAAAAAAAGCTGAAAAAACGGACGTTTTTCTGTGCAGTGTAGACAGAGCCTTACAGACCTAGTACAGGCAATGGCAACACCAAGATTACTAACACAGCAGCAGCTTTGTCTATCATGTGTATATTCCATATTAGACAATACATTGTTTATGTTCTTTTATGGCAACTTTTATCTTTCCTGAAACTGCGAGCAGTAATATTCTGGTGCTAGATACTGCTACTGATCAGCAGCGATACACTATAGTATCTTTTATCCCTAACATTACAGAATATACAGTGTTATTTGCTTCTGTTTTCGGGCAAAAAATAAAAACGGGGTAGGAAAATCTGCAAAATTTAAAATGTTAGCTCCAGTACCTTACCGAACCAAAAAGGGGGACATTTTACGGGTTTTCATTTTCGGGCTCAAATTTTAAAACGTGAGTGGCTAATGTCTCGGGGGAATTTCTGTTGGGTAGCAAAAAAAGAAAAGCCAAACCCCGGGATTTTTTCACTTTTTTTTACTTTTGGGGATTGAAAAGCCCCAAAAAAGTTTTGGATTTTTTTTTCTTTCGGTTTTAACTGGGGGATAAATTTTTTAAATTTTTTAATTTTGGATTTTCGGCGCGGTGATACCAATTGTGAACTTTTTTTTTTTTTTTTTTTGTATACGGCAGGGGGGTTAAAATTTTTAAATTTTTTTGTAAAAACTTTTTTTTTTTTATTTTATGTTAGTCCCAGGGTATTGACAAGGGGGGCAACCCTTTCCTTTTAATGGTTTTTCTGTGGGGCATTAATAGGTGACTCCTTGCTGGCCGGGAACCTTATGGGCTTCCTGCGCAATACAATTTTCCCCCCAAATACAAACGGGGGCCCCAGAAATAAACCCCGCGCTTGTTCCGCGGCATCTAAAGGGAGGAGGGATACACGGCCCCGGCCCATCCCTGTGTGCGCTGAAATTGGAGCGGCCAAAACCAGGGCTGTCGGACCCCGGCGCTTTTCTGGAAAATGGAAAGGGGGGGCCCCAAACCAAAGTCTGGCTCAGGCACCCCTTTAAACCTGCTGGCTGTTCTTCTGCAGGTCATAAAAAGGGCGTGTAACCCCAATACCCAATTGGCTGGCCCCCTTTCCCCTGGTCGGTTTCCTGCAGGTCTAATAAGGGAAATTTGTGAGCCAATACACAAGTTGGCTCAGGCACCCCCTTTACCTGGTTTTTTCTTCTGCAGGTCATACAACGGGGCATGTAGAGCCAATACCACAAGTCTGGTCAGGCCCACCTTTACCCTGGTTGGCTGTTCTTTGGGCATAATCGGGGCAGTGTAGAGAATCCACCCCTGGTCAGGCACCACCTTTCCCCCTGGTTGGTGTTCTTTCGGGTCATAATACAGGGCAGTGTAAGCCAATCCCAAAGTCTGGTCAGGCACCCCCCTTTACCCTGGTCTGGCTGTTCTTCTGAGGTCATAATACAGGGCAGTGTAGACATACAAAAGTTGGCTCAGGCCCCCTTTACCCGGTCGGCTGTTCTTCTAGGCATACATCGGGGGCAGTGTAGAGCCAATACCACAATCGGCTCAGGCCCCCCTTTTTCCCTGGTTGGCTGTTCTTTGCGGTATAATACGGGGGCGTGTAGGCCAATACCCAATCGGGCCAGGCACCACCTTTACCTGGCTGGTGTTTTCTCAGGTATACATACGGGAGTGTAGAGCAATCCCAAAAGTCTGGTCAGGCCCACCTTTACCCGGTTGGCTTTTCTTCTGCAGGTCTACATAAGGGCTTGTAGAGCCAAATACCAAAATCTGGCTAGGCCCCACCTTCCCCGGGTCTGGCTGTTTTCTGCAGTTCATAATACAGGGCAGTGTAGACCCAAATACCAAAAGTCTGGCTCAGGCACCACCTTTACCCTGGTCTGGTGTTCTTCTGCGGCATACATAAAGGGCAGTGTAACAAACCACAATCGGGCTCAGGCACATTTTCCCCCTGGTTGGCTGTTCTTCGCAGGTCATCTACAGGGCAGTGTAGAGAAAATACCACAATCGGGCTAGGCCCCACCTTTACCCTGGCTGGTGTTCTTCTGCATCATAATACGGGGCAGTGTAAGCCAATCCACAAGTCTGGTAGGCACCACTTTACCCGGCTGGCTTTTTTCATCATAATCAGGGATGTGAGCCAATACCAAAAGTCGGTCAGCACCACCTTTCCCTGGACTGGCTTTCTAACTGTTCTGGCCTAGATTTGGCTCAAAGAATCAAAAATTTGTTGTGATATGAGAGAAAGTAGGGGGGCAAAAAGGAAAAAACAAACTCTACAACCCTTTGTTCGGGGGTCTCCTTAAGGGAGATCTTCCCTTCCTACTTCTATGAATGTGGTGCGACCCCACGACCCCCCAAAAACTTTGTGCATTAAAAAAAGTGTTTTTGCCATTCCCAAGGGGACTTTTGCGTCAAAATTTTGGGCGCCCCCGTTCATACTTTCTCTTTGCTCAAAGTACGAAAAGGGGCACAGCCCCGTTCTAATTCGCCCAAATTTTGTGCACTTGATTTTTAAAATTTTTGTTTTTTTCTCTTTTAAATGATGACAGTAAAGTGGTGATATTACAACACTAAGGTTCTTGGGACCTCTGCCAATTGGGCAGGTGGCAAACGGGTAGCTTAAATTTTTTTCATGGTTATCAATGTTTAAGGGCCCCCTGTTGGCTAAAAAGCGAAGCAGGTTCCTACAGTGGGCCCGCTCGCCAGGCGGGTGTGCGGCCCCCCGCCCCCTGCCGGCGATTCTACTGTCTGTGCAGGTGTACAGGAAAGGGGAGGAGGGGTTGTTCCCCCCCACCCTTCTACCCAAATTTAAAGGGTTTCATTTTTTTCCTTTTGCGGGTTTTTGGGACCCGGGTGTACTCACCCCCCTCGACGCTGAGTCTCATCGATCGGCAGCTTCTGCCGGCCCAAGGGCTAAACTGGAAACTGGTGAAATGGGGAGGGGGTTTTTTTTTTTTTTTTAAGCTATAAAAAGGGACCCCTAAAAGGGGGAAATACCTGGGGGTTAAGGGGACAACTACGGGGGTTTTAAGGGGGGAAAATACCTGGGCTTTAAAGGGGGGATAACGGCTACAAAACCTGCTAAGGGGGGACACCTGTTTTAGGGGGGAAAAATGGCTTAAGGGGGCAACCCGGCTTAAGGGGCAACCCCCCAAACCCATGGGAAAAGGGGATAATCCCCGGGGGAACTACTGGTTAAGGGGGGGTTACCTGGCTTTAAGGGGCCCCCCTTTTGGGGGTTGGCCAAAAAGGGGGAAATAAATCCCCACGGGAAAGGGGGTGGGGAACCCCCGGTGTTGGGGGGAAGAAAAGGGGGGGCCAGGACCCAACTTTACCTGGGGGAAGGGTTTAAAGGGCTACAAAGGGGAACTACCGGGTAAAGGGGCATAAGCAAAGGGGGACTACCGGTAAAATTTGGGGGGGGATAAAGGGGGGAAAATGGGGGGTAATTTTAAAGGGGGTTTGGGATGGGTTTTAAAAAAGGGGGGAAAATGGTAAAGGGGGCATTTCCCGGATAAAAGGGGGCCCGGAGTTGGGGGACTACCTGGTAAAAGGGGAATACCCCGGGGGGGGCTCTAACTTTCTTAGAAGATCAATGGGGTGGTGGTTTTTTTCAACCTGGCGCCCCCTTTGGGTTTTGCAAAGCCCCTTCAACCCCCTTTCTGGTTTCCCCCCCTTTTCCCTTTAAATTTTTTTAAAATTTTTAAAAAAACCAATAGTTTTTTCATTTAAAACGTTAGATTTTTTTTTAAACAATTTTTTTAATTTTTAGTTTGGGGGGGAAAATTTTTTAAAATTTTTTTTTTTTCCCCTTTTTCATTAAATTTTAAAAAATTAAATTTTAAAGGATAATTTTTAAAAATTTTTTTTTTAAAAGGGGGGAAATAGAAAAAAAACCCCCCCCAAACGCCCAACACCCCCAGGCCAAAACCCCTTTTAATTGCCTCTCCTTTTGGAAAAAGGCATTTTTAAAAAATTCAACCTTAATTTTAAAGGGGTTTTCACCCCGAAAACCCCCCGAAAACCCCCCCCCAAAAAATCCCCAAAACAAAAGAAAGCCCCGAAAAAACCCCCAAAAACCCCAAACCCCCCCGGACCCTCCAGAACCCCCCAAAAACCTTTCCCAAACCCCCCGGGGGGGAAAAAAAAGGGGTTTACAACAAGTCCTAAAATTTTGGGCCCCAAAACGACCGGGCCCAAAAAGCAACCCCAAAAAAATAAAAAAACCCGTCTCATTTTCCCCAGGGGCCCCTTTTCTAAACTTTTTTTCCCCAAAAAAATTCAGACCCCCCTTTTTTTTAGGCCCCCAAAAAAACGGTTTTTCAGGGGAAACAAAAAAAAAGCGCCGGACAGTTTTTAAAAGGCCCCTTTGGGTTCCTGGTGGGGAAAAGGGGGGGCCCCGGGGAAAAGCAAAGCCCCCTCCCCCAACAGGAAAGGGGGCCAAGGTATATTTAATTTTCAGAGGGGGGAACGTGTTCCAGTTTCACCGAATATTCCCATCCTTTCCCCCTAGGCCCAGGGGGAATAGAAATTCCCTTTTTTTCGAGCAACCAAACCCCCCCCCCTTGGAAAAAAACTTGTAAAAAAACTTTTTTCAAACCCCAAAAAAAATTATCCTTCTTAAACAAGTCTTTTCTCCCACCGGAACGGGGGTTTTTTTTTTTTTTAAAACTGCCCGGGCCCCTTAAAAAAAAAACCCCCCTTTTTTTTCCCAAAAACCAGGTTTTTCTCAAAAACCCCTTGAACTTTTTTTTCCCCCCTCACCGGGAAAATTCCCCCCAGGATTGCCGGGTAAGTGGGGGAAAACCCCCCAAAACCCCGGGGCCCAAATGGGGGGGGGGCCGGGAAACCCGGCCCCCCCTTTAAAATGCCAAACCGGCACTTTAAAGGACCCTTTTTTCCCCCCCACATTTCCCCCCGGGGGGGGGCAACCTACCCCCCCCTTTAAAACCTAACCATTTCCCTTCACGCAAATAGGGTCAAAACCTAATCCTGCCAAAAATTCAATTTCCCCAAGAAAAAGGCCCTTTAAAATTACAAAAATTTAAACTTTACATGGGAAAAAAAAAAAAAATTTCCCCCCTTAAATTAAAAAAAAAGTCAGACCTGGACAGTTTTCATACATGAGGCCTTTAGAGCGTTGTGGCCATGGTCGGGGTGAAGGGGAGGCCAAGGTAGACAACTGCCTAGGACGCCATCTCATCCCAAGCAGGAAGGGGCACTAGGAGGTATGGAGTGGGTTGAATTTTTCATTGTAGGAGGGAGCGCTGTATGCCTTATTTGCCTATGGCACCTGAATACCGTGTCCCAGTCCTGTTGGCGGCTATTCTAGGTTCCCAGGGCTGACTGTACAGAATTCCCTTTGATTATGCCACAGTCACGGACCATAGGCTTCCTCCGGTCCCTGCTGTTCATAGAGACTGCTGTAGGAATGGAGCTGTTATGTACAGTGAAGCTGCGGCGCTGAGAACTGCAATATCCCTTCTTAAGGCAGCAATGTCTTTTGGCGTCGCCCACGCGAGCAGGCGTTAAGGGTTGGTCGTTTTTTTTTTTAAATATAAACACTCCGCTCCTGGTGCCCCATTAAAAAAAAAAAGCCTGGACTCATCTTTCACCACTCCTCGCTTTAGTGTTTGCTCTCTACGGCCTCTTGACTACTTTTTCTTCCAGCGGATACGTCACCGTGTAAATTAGTCTTAGGCGATGTTCACACGGCTTATTGCCGGCGTAATTGCGGGGATGGATTTCGCCCCGCAATTACGCCGGCTGCCGTGCAGTGGGGGCGGGGGGCTCGGCAGCTCGCCGGCCCCATAGACATGCCTTATCCACGGCACGTATACGCCGTAAATAATTGACATGTCACTTTCCCCCCACCGCGTATTCGCCGAGCGGGGAGAGAGACGGAATCCATAGTTCTCTATGAGAACTGTGGATTACCGTAATGGCTGGGACGGATTTCAGCCGTACTGCAGCGCAAATATGGCGCTCAATACGGCTGGAATCCGTGCCAGAAATAAGCCGTGTCAACTTCACCTTAGGGTAGAAATCGACAGCACATAAAGATTATGCAAAAAAATTAGATGCTTTATTCATGAGCATATTCTAATAGAGAATTTGTATAATGTTCTTCTCATCACTATATGCTTACAAATAAAACACCTGTTCTCTAGATGTATGAGCAGGCGCATCCAAAATTAGGCGCATTGTGCGGCACCCGCAGCACTTTGTAAGATCTGGGGGTGATCTGTAGGCGTCACACAACAACCGTATGAATCTACACATTTATGACTGGAGGACGGCAAAACTGGGCGCATTACTGCTGGAACAGCCAGACCAAGTTACAAGTGGTTTACCTGAGCCTGAGTTGTCACAATGAAACTAGAATGCGCCAAATCTGTGACCCGCAGTAGAACAGGTCCATACATTGTAGTGCATTATACACTGCTATAAAGCTATTTAGAACTGGCCTCCATGGGCCTAGATCACACATGACACCCCTAATATTTTTGCATAACCTGTATATGTGCCATCGATTTCTACCCTAAATTTATGACGGGTTTCCTCTGAATTAACCCTTCCACCGTGCACCGTACTTAGCGAGCTTTCACACAGCGCAGTTTTGGTGCAGTTTTAACTGTGCTCCAATTAAACTGCTTTTATTACTAGCAAGTTTCTTTCACTTATCTAAACTATTTGTAAAGTGAGTAATCAATTATGTTGTGTTTGTAAGGGAGCTTTCACACAGCGCAGTTTTGGTGCAGTTCTAACTGCACTCCAATTAAACTGCCTTTATTAGAAGCAAACTTCTTTCAATTGTCTAAATTGTTCAGAAAGGTGTTTCAAGTAAGTAATCTATTACTGTGTGTGAAGTCTTGTGAATACAAGCACACTAATTGATTCCTCACTTTCCAAACAGTTTAGGTAAGTGAAAGAAGCTTGCTGTTAATAAAGGCAGTTTAATTGGAGCGCAGTTAAAACTGCACCAAAACTGCACGGTGTGAAAGCTCCCTCATCCACAAGACTTCAGAAACAGTAATTGATTACTTACTTAAACACCTTTCTGAACAATTTAGAGAACTGAAAGAAGCTTGCTGGTAATAAAGGCAGTTTAATTGGAGCACAGTTAAAACTGCACCAAAACTGCGCTGTGTGAAAGCTCCCTTAGTGGTGTGTATACCAATATTTTTCCATTTCCACCATATAAATAAGTGGCAGGTGATTGGCTGTGGTGGTGACGTGCCCATAAAGAAGAAGAGGGACCCACGGAGGAGCAGAAGAAGGTGAGTATAGCCTCTTTTATGGGGCACTTGAAGCCTTTTACTATAACCCGGACAACCCCTTTAATATTATTTTGTTGCACCTTAATGTCTAAGGATTTTTTGGATCCTTGTACCTCCAATATGTTGAAGATTTGACCTTTATATAGCTTTATAGACTGGTTTGAAACATCAGATGAAAGTTCTCTTGTGAACTATTTTACTGGTTTGTAATAATGTTGATGAATATCTAGAATTTTTTTTATTCCTATTAAATGCTTGTACTATTAGGTTTCTATACTGTCTAACTGTTAATTAACCCGGGCTCTTAAGATTTGGCCACCGCTACCTTACACATGGCAAAGGTCAGGTCAGCAAGCCTTTAGGCCATTGCAGGTTCATGGCTGGCAGCCAGACCTTTAGAGCAGGATTTGGAGCGGCTTGTGTGTGCTCGTTCGTTTCAGCTGATAATACTTTTCTTCCTGCTCCACCCTCCAAACCATGTCATCAATTCCTAACGAAATGACTGGCATGTAATTTGGAAGGAAGCCAGAGACCTGGTAGTTACAACACTGTTTATTTACCCGGCAACAGTTCTTGTTCCTTGAAGCTTCGGACCTTACTACAGGCGCGTCATTGTTAGGGCGACACATCTAGCTGAATATTGCGATCAGCGTCCATGCTATATTTGGGGGTGGACACATCTTGCTGAATATTGCGATCAGCATCCATGCTATATTTGGGGGGTGGACACATCTTGCTGAATATTGCGATCAGCATCCATGCTATATTTGGGGGTGGACACATCTTGCTGAATATTGCGATCAGCGTCCATGCTATATTTGGGGGTGGACACATCTTGCTGAATATTGCGATCAGCGTCCATGCTATATTTGGGGTGGATGTGGACACCATCTTTGCTATGAATATTGCGAAATTGACGATCAGGTCCATGCTATATTTGGGGGTGGACACATCTTGCTGAATATTGCGATCAGTCAGCAATCCGAATGCTATTATATTTGGGGTGGAACACATCTTGCTGTATATTTCTATCAGCGTCCTTGCTATTTTTGGGGGTGGACACATCTTGCTGAATATTGCGATCAGCGTCCATGCTATATTTGGTGGTGGACACATCTTGCAGAATATTTCGATCAGCGTCCAAGCTATATTTGGGGGATGACACATCTTGCTGAATATTGCGATCAGCGTCCCAATTTGCTCATATATTTGGTGGGGGTGGACACATCTTGCTGAATATTGCGATCAGCATCCATGCTATATTTGGGGGGGACATCTTGTGATTTGCGCAGCACATTGCTATTTTGGGGGTGGAACATTTGCTGATATTGCGATCAGCGTCCATGCTATATTTGGGGTGGAACACATCTTGCTGAATATTTCGATCAGCGTCCATGCTTTATTTGGGGGTGGACACATCTTGCTGTATATTTCGATCAGCGTCCATGCTATATTTGGGGGGTGGACACATCTTGCTGAATATTTCGATCAGCGTCCATGCTATATTTGGGGGGTGGACACATCTTGCTGAATATTGCGATCAGCATCCATGCTATATTTGGGGTTGGACATGATGTGCATGCATTTGCTCTACAACAAGGTTTATTAACATCCTCAATTAGTCCTTTCCAGCTTGTTCTTGTCTTGTGGAGTGATCTGCTCAGGAAAACCATAGCCAGAATCTGGAATCATGTTTTTGGAAGGGAAAAAGCAAACCTTAGAAAAATAAACTGCAAGACCATATGCTGCACATCTTGTGCGATCCCGTCTCCGGTCATCAAGAACCTCGTGTACAACCTTCCCTGCTGCAAAAAAGCTAATAATACTACCAGAGGCGTAACTTCAAGCTCTCGGGCCCCAGTGCAAAAAGCTAAATGGGGAGCCCTAATCACTGTGTGCCATTTACAATGCAACTGTCTCCTTATGTGGCAGAAGGGCTTTTGGGCCCCCTCAGGCTGCAGGGCCTGGTAGCGACTGCACCCCCTATAGCTAGGCCCCTGAATACTACTGGGCTCATTTATCAATAATTGCTGACATGTGACTATTGCTTCAAGGATAAAAAAGTATGAGCTAGTATGACTAAACCTTTGACTAAATATATCTGCTGAAGAAAGCTGGAGCTATTTTGTTTTTCAGCTCCGCATCTCCTATTTCCCATCAAACAGCTTCAGAAAAAGTGATAATATTCTTCTGCCCCCAGAAGGGAGTGTATTGCTTTACTACAGACAGATACAATATTAAAGGGGTTTTCTCGCTGCGAAGATAATAGTTGAAAATGAAGGCGACCAAAAATCTAAGCATGGTTACCATAAGCAATGTGCTATGGTTTAGGAGAACAGGCTGTTTGTTTAGTGCTCGGAACGAAGTGAGAGCTCCGGTCGGGTTGCGCCCAGGTTCCCCCCCGGGCGTGATCTGGAACACGCGACCGAGGGAGATGCAGGACAGAGGCGGCGGATGGGAGTGCGCAGGGGGACGTGTGCACGGACGAGAGAGAGAGAGAGAAAAAGAGAGAGAGAGAGAGAAAAAGAGAGAGTGGTAGGTGTGCCGAATGCGTGCAGGGTTGGTCACCGACAGCAATCACTGGTAGGTGCGACGTATGCGTGCGGGGTTGGTCACTGACGGCGATCAGAGGTCCTGCAGCAGAGAGAGATCATGTGCAGTCCCATGTAAACACAAGCAGATACAGCTTATAGTTTTGTTCTGCAGATCTGTAGAGGCGTAATATTCTGCAAGATATATCACTGTGTGTGAGAGACAGGAAAAAAATCACCCAACCTTCCCAGAGTTCTGAATGTCAAATGCCCATTCTAATTACAAAGTATGTAGAGAGGAGAGCGAGAAATGTAGATATACACTATGGAGTTACAATTAGCTTTTCACTTCAAATGACAGCTGAGAACCTTTCCCTTCCACCGGCTCACAGAATAAATTCTGCAGAGAGAGAAGATACTCCCTCCTTTTCACAGGCTCTGCTTAGCAACCAGTATAAACGGCTGCCAAATGGTGAAACGAGAATACCCCTTTAAATTCAATGTAAGCAGTACTTAAGCTCCGCCTAGTGGGAGCTGCAGAAAGTTGGAATGTTACAAGGCAACTGAGTGAAGAGGAAAAATATAAAACCAGCCCTGGTCCTGATAGAGATACTTTATAATCAGGTCAGAAGAGGTGATGCAGTGCAGTCAATTACTACAGGAGTGGCAGGCGTTTCTGCACTCCGACATCGATTCCTAGAATCCCCATCAGTATAAATGTTAGAAATATGTTCATCTCTGAAGTCACACGACTATTAGAAAGGTTTCAACAGTCTATTAACAAACACTAAGAACTGTCTAATTCTGGTGCTATGTATGATGCAATCCTACAAACAACCTGTTTTCATCTATCTATCTATCTTATCTATCTCATATCTATCTATCTCAAATCTATCTATCTCAAATCTATCTATCTCAAATCTATCTAGCTCAAATCTATCTATCTATCTATCTCATATCTATCTATCTATCTATCTATCTATCTCATATCTATCTATCTTTTATCTATCTATCTATATCCTCATTCATATCTATACTATCTATTATCTATCTATCTATCTCATATCTATCTATCTCCATATCTATCTATCTATTCTATCTACTATCTATCTATCTCATATCTATCATCTCTATCTATCTATCCCATTATCTAATCTTTTCTATCCCATATCTATCTATCTCATATCTATCTATCTCATATCTATCCATTCTATCTTCATCTATCATATTTCTATCTCATATCTATCTATCTCATATATATCTATCTATCTCATATCTATCTATCTCTCTCATATCTATCCATCTATCCATCTTTCTATCTCATATATTTCTAGCTCATATCTATCTATCTATCTATCTACTATCTATCTCTCTCATATCTATCCATCTATCCATCTTTCTATCTCATATATTTCTATCTCATATCTATCTATCTCTCTCATATCTATCTATCTCATATCTATCTATCTATCTATCTATCTATCTATCTATCTATCTCCTCATATCTATCCATCTTTCTATCTCATATATTTCTAGCTCATCTATCTATCTATCTATCTATCTATCTATCTATCTACTTATCCATCTATGTCCCTCTGTTTATATCCAATATAAAGTGAAAAATATTCTCCAGACAAGAATATTCACATACATTAACATACAGTGCAACAATTTTGTTAAAACACATCCAAGCGCTAATACATTAGTCATGTTAAATCAGTTTGCCCCGAATGAATTGACTGTAATGAGATGTACATTATGGTTTTAAGGAAAGTAAACACTTCAATTAAGTGCTTTATCAGCATGCTGCAGTAGTGGAGCTTAGGGAGCAGTAAATAGGCGTATAGCAGGCAGGCAATATTTACCCTGTGGGAGTATTCTGCACAGTGACCCTGTAATGAGAAAAATAGGGCACATCCTTGTTAGGTCGTTAATTATGTCTCATGATACCCACCAATGCTGTGTGGCACATTTTTAAGGCTTATGTAGATTGCAGGTATTACAATCTATAGACATAAGTGAAGAATCCTTTATCATTCGAGGAGGTTTCCAGGCTTTTATGGCATACAGATAGGATATGCCATGAATGTCTGATGGGTGTGGGTCCCACCTCGGGGATCCTCACCTATCTCAGGAGCTCCCTGTTGAGAACAGAGAATTGGCCACACTTGCCTGGTTATTCTCCATTCATTTGAAATGATAATTAGGCCTGATCTCAATGCCTCCTGCTGCTAGCGGCCAAGATCGGAGAAGTCTCAGATTCCAGGTATTTAGCCAATTAAAGGCCACAGTAGACATATCTAAATGATTTAAAAATTGCAGTCTCCAATCGCACCTCCCCCCTAACAAGATTGCAGGGGTTCTTATAGTGTAATGAGGTTTTTCTTTGTCTGTCATCTTACTGCTGCTATTACCCTCTGTCTACTGGTGTAATAGGAGACCAAAATAAAATACTAAAAGGAGACTAAGGGGGACTTGAAGCAAAAAAAAAAGTTTTGAAACTATTGCTAATAAAAAATATAAAAATATTAATAAAGCCAAATATATAAAAACTATCCAGGTCTAAGACTGTCTTTGTTGTCCATAGCAACCAATTAGGGCACCCATTTTATTTAATATAGTGCTCTGAAAAAATTAAAGGGGAGCTGTGATTGGTTGGGCATTCAAAACACCCCTCTTTGGCCATTTCACAAAAAAATAAGAAAGTGGAACATAATCGGGTTTTTCTGGGTCAATAAAGGTCTGACTATTAAAATATACTATTATTTATTCCTGAAGGAAAAAAATACTATGCCAAACTTGATATTCTTGGTCACTTCACCTTCCCCCAAAAATTGGAATAAAACGAGATGGAAGAGTTGCATCTATCCCAAAATGGTACAGTTAAAGGGAATGTGTCATCAAAAAATGACTGATTGTTTAACTCACATTTTTATGTTAAATGCATTTTTTGGGAATTTTTGGTTATGTTTTTTTTTTAATTTTCCAGATCACTTACAGTATTTTGTTTTATAATTTCTAAGTCCTGCAGTTTTCACTTTGGCCACTCAGCCTAAGTGTGCTCATTATCAGTAAAAGCAGGGTCACACTGAAAGGAGACACCAATGTGTACAGATAACACAGAATCCACCAGTCACAAGAGGAGATGTGAGAGCTCCCCCTCTCCCCTCACTTCAGAGTGAAAACTCTCCTATACAAGTCTATGGGACAGAAACTGTCTTAAGAATCCTATGTGCATGAAGCTGCTATAAAGTATCTCTCTGACTGCTGTGAAAGCAGTGCAACCAATAATGTCTTCCCACAAATCATATTTCTTCGGCCGTATAGAAAACCATACAATCAGCAAAAAAAAACGACTGAGAGGAAAAGAATATGGATCAGGGGCTTGATTTAATAAGTAAAAAAAAAAAAATGGCTACAGATTCCCTTTAAAAGCTGCACTTCAGCCCGCAGAAAATGATGGAAAATTGTAAAAACAGCACTGCAAAGCAGATTGAAAAAAATGCAAAAAGTTTATAGATACAGATAACATTTCATTTATACCACACGAGGAACGTCATTAAAACAAAGCTACCAAAAATGGCACAATTGAAGCTTTTTTTAAGATTTCCCTACACAAAGAATTTCTCTGGGGTTCCAAGTACCATTAAAAAAGTTAATCTTGTTCTAAAAAAAGCAAGCCCCAATACGGTAAGACGAGGAAGAAAAAAAACAAAAAAACAAGTGCATCAAAAACAAAAATCCCCAAGGTGGGAAGGTGTTAATTGACCACGGCAAAAAATTTGCTGGGCATCATGTGGTTACCTTGGCAGCCCAAGAACACAGAATAGAGTTGCTACCTCTTTGCTCCATCTAAAGATGGGGCAGGAGAGTAACATTCTATAGAAAATAGAGTGATGTCTCAGTATAAGATGTGAGAGCAATGGTTCCCTGCACACGGTGGAGATCTCCCACATCCTAGTGACCTGCTGAAGGAAGACTTCAGAGACTTCTTGAGTTGGGCTCTAAGAACATGGAAGGTCAACCAAACCACAAAAGTGGTATAAATCCTAGGAAAGGATGGAAGGTCAACTATTAAAAGAAGGTGGAAAAACAATAAATATGTCTCAGTTTCTCTAACCTACAACACAACCCCTTGGAGATATCATCTGTGTATCCCTATCTCAGCCAGGAAGGATACTGTCTGAATTGTTGAGTGCAGTCCTTCAGTTTACTTTCACCTTTTTGGGTCAAAGAGCTTTAGGTCTATCCTCTTTCATTTGCCAAACTGCCCCACTCCCAAATTGTTCTGAATCAAAACAGGATTGGTTAAAGAAAACATTGTCGCAGATAAGACATCGAAAAAGAAACAATCATTCCCCATTCTTTCCACCCTACAGATAAGTGTGTGCAGGGGGTTGTTTCTAAAAGTGTCTGTCCAGCGGCGAGCGTCATTTTGCTTGTTTTGTATGAACTAGGGCCACATCTATAAACTCGCCTAAGCCATTTTTTTGGCATATATCGCGGCCATTAATTGCTGGTGCAATGTTTTATATGAACTGGCGTATGACCAAACATGGCACAATGTGCGCCTGGCACGACACATTTTAATAATGCACCAAAGTTTGGTGCAAAACTGCCACACAAAGTTTGGTGCATAACATTATCATTCATACTGTCGTATTATACACTCATCTATATCTATTTAGAACTAGTGTGTAGGCGCCAAGTTACATAGATGTCATCCTAGGTCTTTTATTCTGTGTCGGTTGCTTTTTATTTTCTGTTTAGAGCAGTTGGAGCTTAGTTTTTTCTGATACAAAGCACCAAATCCTCTCTATAGACATATACTCTACAGTTAAATGATAAAGTTCTGTTTGTCTTCAACAGAGGAGTTAACTGCATACTTTTCTATTACTGAACTCAATGTATACATAGTATGCACTGAGCTCCCTCTAGTGGCAGCTGTAGACAGACAGAATGTTATCATTTAGAGCAGGGGTGTCATACTCAAAAACACAGTGGGCCAAAACTGGAAACTTGGACAAAGCTGTGACCAAACCTCTGTTCCTCCCTGTGAGCTCCTATCATCTTTTCACTTTTCCTGCTGTCTGAGTTGTTTCGCCTGCCATGTGGTCCATTCTCTGCTCTATGCAGGGGGTAAGGCCTGAGTGAAAGCAGTGTAATGACCGCTCCTGGCTTCTTCCTCTTCTCCTCTGTACATTGCTGACTGTTACTTGTGGGCCAAATATAATTGCACTGCGGGCCAGATTTGACACCTCGGGGCTTGTACAAAGTTTTAAAAAAAAATTGCTACTGTCCCGAACTTATAAAATGAAAAAATAATTGTATTCCCACAAAAAATTTTTTAAATGCCGGTGTTCCTGGATAGTTTGGACATCTTTAAATGGGTCCAGGGGTACGTAAAAAAAAACGTTTTTTATTTCTTTTTTTAATCCATGTTGCAAAGGACAAAAATAACACTCCCCGGCCATTTTTATTAGGAAACCCCTTTCCCCAATGTCTTAAACACTTAATTTCTAATCCCCCAATCACAGGCGGCAACTCAGTGATTTAAGCATGTAGACAGGGCAAGAAAATCCCTGCAGTTCAAACCGAGCATATATGGGGAAAAGAAAGGGATTTGAGGTTTTAACTGGCATGGTTTTGGTCCAGAAGGGTGGTCTGAGTATTTCGAAATGCTAAATCTCCGGGATTTTACCCCAAAACCCATCTTAGGTTTACAGAGAAGGGGCCAAAAAGAAAAAACACCCGGAGGGCAGTCCGTGGGCGGAAATGCCTTGTTGATCCCAGAGGTAAAAGAAGAAGGGGAAACCCGGTTCGAGTAAAGAAAGGCAACAGTGACTAAAATAGCCCCCCTTACAACCAGGGTAGGCAGAAGAGCATCTCTGAACGCACAGTACAGCAACTTTGGGGCAGATGGGCTACACCAAAGACCACACCGGGTGCCACCCTTCACCCCAAGAACGGAAACGGAGGCCCCTTTTTGCCCAAGCTCATCAAAAATTTGGGACAGTAAAATTTTGGAAAAACGTTGCCGGGTCTGATGATTCTCGATTTCGCTGCGCATTCGGATGGTAGGGTCAGAAATTTTTGGGGTCAACAAAGAAAGCAGGGACCATCCGCCTTGTATCAAATTAGGCTGGTGGGGGGTGGTGTAGGGGTGGGGAAAATTTTCTTTGGGACTCTTTTGGGCCCCTGGTACCATTGAATCGTTGCAACCTTGTGGAATCTATGCCAGAAGAATTGAGGCGTTCTGAAAGGAAAAGGGGGGTCCAAAACCCTTTACTAGCATGGTGACCAAAAAAATGGCCGGGGATGAAAGGTTTTATATATTTTTGACCTTTTCAACACTGGGATTAAGAAAAAAATAAAAACGTTTTTTTCCCCCTACCCGGTGGTCCTTTTTCTTTTTACAAGCATCACGCGGTTCACTGCCGGGGGAATTTGGGCGTGGCGGGTGGGTTAATCACTTGACGAGAGAAATTGGGCGGAAAAACATTGGGCAATGGACATAAAAACCATTACTGAAGTGAAAATATGGGAGTTACACTTCCTTTTTCCTTGGAAAGAAAAAATTGTATAGATGGACACACGGGCGGGGGGGGGTGGGGAACCGGGGGCCAGTGGGGCGGGGGATGGTTTACATCTGGCTTTTTCCATTGGAAAAATCCAATCCTTGCCCTAATCCTTTTATATTTAAAGTGAAATTTTAAAGGGGATCTATGGGGTTTCCCGATGTGCCCTTTTAGTAAAATCCTTGTTTTCCCTGTGATATAACAATTCGATCTCTTCCCTAAACGCTATTGTGCTGTTCCTCTTTTTCCCCTAGAACGATTACCCCAAACTGTCAAATGGGGGTTAAATTGGGGGGGTTTTTCCCCGCACGTGTGCATTGACCAAAAAGTGATGACAACAGCGGTACAAGGACACACCCGATGTAAATGGAAAGGGAACGCCCATCTGACAGATTGAAAATACATTTCAGGAGGGAAAAGCAGGAACACACAACCAAATATAAGAGAAAAGGGCTCAGAATTTTTTATATCACAGGGGAAAACAAAATTTTACAAAAAAAAGGAGAGTTCACAGGTTCTCTGTAACTTTCCAGTGGCAGTTTTGGCTGCTGATCTGTATCCACTTCAATGGGGCTAATCCATGTCATGGCAGCCCCAAGCAGAATCTCTGTAAGATTTTGCATCAAACTGTAGTCCCAGGAAATCTGCAACCTAGTCCATACTGTAAACCGCATCGCAGGTGTTCTCTGCCATGGATGACAAATCCAATGTGGACAAAAAAGTATTAATATGTCAGTTATTTGACGTGAAATCCTTTTGTTTTAAATCCATTGTTTGAACACAGCCTAAGACTTAATATATAGGAGAACAAATATGAGAACTGACTAGGTCTAAGACTTGCTTTGTTGCCCATAGCAACCAATCAGAGCTCCCCTTTCATTTTTCCAGAGCACTATATGATATGACAGAGGAGCTATGATTGGTTGCTATGGGCAACAAAGAAAGCCTTACACCTAGACAGTTTTCATACATGAGGTCCATAATCTAGCTACCCATTACATTATTTTAATACATTGGGCCTCATTATTCCAAACTGTCTATCTGTAAAACTGTCTTTGTTGCCCACAGCAACCAATCAGAGCTCCGATCTCATCTCTTAGCTCAAAAAATGAAAGATGGCCGCTGCTTGGTTGCTATGGGCAACAAAGAAAGACCGTTTTAGACATTTTTGATAAATGAGGCCCGATGTATCAAGCTCAGTTGCATTTTTGAGGCACTATGTGCATGTCACCAGAGCCATCTTATCCACAAATTTGCCCAGAGCCCTGCAAGCATAATGGCCCCAGGTGGTGAATGTATGTCCTGGGAATATGTGGCACATGCCATGGATCCTTGAGTTGGTGCTGCTTATTTAACTCTTTGAGTGTTCTCAGGATGTGCCAACAGCTATAAAACAAGGTGGAGCAGGGAGCCATTAGCTCCCTGCCCTGTCAATGAGGCTTCTAGGCTGCAGGCTGCCCCAGGACATGTCCCAATGCAGGTGGCGTGCTGATATTGGTGTGCATGAGGGTGGCTAGAGAGAGAGGCTCCTCAGATCCTCTGTTTGGGCAAGGCTAGAGGCATGGCCTGGTAGAAAGTTATGTACATGGGCCGGGCCCACTGCCTTGACATAATGCTGAAGGGATAGCCATAATGCTGGGGGCCATAATGCAGAAAGGATAGCCCTGCATATAACACAACATTATAGATAGCACCAGTGCCGTTTCTATGGTCTCCCGTAGATCTAACATTGTGTCCACAGCAATGGGCAGCAACTGAAGAGTCTACAATGGAGCTCCTAGACAGACGGAGCTTTTAAAAATTAGAAGACATTCGAACTCAGCCTTCATATGACACAAACAAAAAAAACCCACCCACCCTGCGAAAACTTTACCAAAAATGAGTAGAAAAGTTGTTCCTAATTCTTACCTTCTCTCCTTTAGCACCTGCCCCCCCAGAAAAAGAAAAACTAGGTTTTTTAGAAACGATTCATACTAAAGTTGAAAAGAAAAAACCTTACTGGTTGTCCTTTTGGGCCAGGCGGACCCTGACATGAAAAAAATGCAATTTATTTAGATCCATTTTGAACAATAATTACAAAGGTCAATTTCTACTTAAGAAAATGGAAGAGTACTTTCTTTCCTAGTACAGTGATCCCTCAAGTTACAATGGTCTTTGGAAATAATATTCTCACCATGCAATGGTCTTTCCTAGGACTATGTATCTTGACACCACACTTAAAGAGAACCTGTCACATAATTATCCCCCCCTTGCTAGGGCAGCAAAAGCTATGTCAGCCCTGCTTTTTCCAGCGCTGTGTCCCCATTCTGTAAATGTGGATTTTTTCGTGTATTTAACCCCTTTAACGCCCTTTGGGCGATCCATACTCCGGGGCGTCGGGGGTTCACGCACCTGGACGTGGATCGTCCTAGGATGCGCGACTCTAAAGAGGTTCGCGCGTCGGGCGGGGTGTCAGTGTATTTTACGTGACCCCCCCCCCGCCGGCCCCGCCCCGGATCCTCCGGGGGGGGGGGGGGGGGGCGGTTTAACCCTTATTACGCGGACATCGGGGTTGCAAAACAGGGAGACGTGGGGAGATCCCCCCCTGGTCCCCCCCCCCCCCCCCTGAAAAAAAGTAAAAAAATTAAAAAAAAAAAAAAAACAAAACGGAAAAAAAAAATAAAAATACTACACCGCCCTTTTCCCCCCTTTTCAAACGCCAAAACGCCCCAAAAAAGAAAAAATAAATAAAGTACCCATATTTGGTAGCCGCTTCGTAACGACCCGCCCCATAAATCGTCAGTTAATTAACTGTACGGTGAACGCCCTAAAAAAAAAAAACAAAAAAAAATCACAGAATTTAAAATTATTGTTCATCCCGCAGCACATAAAATGGAATAAAAAAAACAAACAAAAAACCCCAGAAAAGCCAAAGTTGTACCCAAATTAAAAAAGTCAGTTCATCCCCCAAAAAAAAGTCCTTATACACTCGTTTTCAGAAAAAAAAAAAATGATAGCTCTCAGAAGATAGCGATGCTTAATATTTTTTTTTACACACAAAAAACACTTTTTTTTTTTTTTAAAGTCTTCAACAAAAAAAAACTATATAAATAGGGTACGCCATAATCTAACCCAAAGATAAAGCTAACTTACAGGGATACTGCCGGGTGAGCCCCGTTAAAAAAAAAAATAAAAAACACTACTGGGTTTGCAGTATTTCTTCACCCTGGCCTCCAAAAAAGGATTTAAAAAGGATCAAAAACCCCTTTCCCCCCCCAAAAATGATACTAATAAAAACATCCATGGGTACCCCCTTTTGTCAGGGTGTTTGTGCATCACCTGGTCCCCAATTTCCTTGTAGCTCACTTCAGTACAAAGTGAAAGAAAAATACTGTTATGTCTACAAAACGGGGAAAGGTTAAACCAACCAAAAAATTAAAAGGGCATTCCAATTCCCGATTTTTAAAATCACACTGTAAATGTTAAATGTTTAGGTGCTGAACAGAAGCATGGAACTTGTACTAATAGGAGTCTCAATTTGTGTTTATTTGCTTATACAACAGAAGTTCAAAATTGTAGGTAAAATCAGCCAAAATAAAAAACATGGCAAATGTGAAGCATCTACTTGTAGAACGCACATCTTTACTAAATGTATCATCAATGTGCTGGGTTTTTTGTGTAAAATGTGCGTTTACAAGTAATGTTTTCACATTTGTTTGTATTTTTATTTTGGAGATTTTACCTCAATTTGAATTTTGTTTAGACATAACAGTATTTTTCTTTCACTTTGTACTGAAGTGACTAAAAGGAAAATTTGGGGGACCAGGTGATGCACAAACACCCTGACAAAAGGGGGTACCCAACATGGATTACAGTAGCCAGTTGCCGGTAGTAAAACCGATATAAATATAAAACCAATAAAAAAATACTTAAAAAATACATTAGGGGTGTTTTCACACGGTGCAGTCTTGTGGCGTTTTTGGTGTGTTACTGCACAGCAATTAAGCTGTCTTTATCACCAGCAAGCTTCTTTCAGTTATCTAAAACATTCTGCAAGATGTTACAAAGTGAGTCATCAATTACCTTGTTTAGAATCTGCAAGCCTTCAAACCTAATGATGAGTCACTTGAGTCACTTTCCAAACAATTAACTGAAAAAAGCTTGCTCATAATACAGAAAGTGCAGTACTGCAAGTGAAAAACCACACCAAAAATGCCACAAAACCGCGCCACATGAAAGCACGCTTAGGGTATGTTCACACGGCTTATTTTGGGGTCAAATACGGGAAAATGCACCCCAATCTTAGGGAAACCCAAATTTTTTCATAGAGAAAAAGGGATTACGCCTACTCCCCCAGCGACAATACGATATTACTCCCGGGGAGAAAATTGCTGTCTAGGGGGCCCCGGGGGGCTGCGGCCCCCCCACACCGCAGGGTCCCGGCCGATTGCGGACTCCGCGTACACCCGGCGTAATTGTGGGGCGTACAGTACACCCGCAATTAAGCCGTGTGAACTTACCCTTAAGGTGGTTTCACACTGTGCAGTTTGTGGTGTTTTTGGTGTGGTTTTTCTGATGTGAGAATGCAGTGCAAGCTCCTTTCAATTTTCTAATTTGATTAGAAAGGTGTTGCAAGTGAGTAATCAATTATTCTGTTTAGGGTGTTTCACACGGAGTTTTTTGGTGCCTTTTTTGATCAGTTTTTTGTGCAGCAATGTACAGAATTAATGCTGTGCATTGCTGCACAAAAACCACAAAAATGCATAAAAAAATTAACCAAAAATACACCAAAAAATGCTCCGTGTGAATGCACCCTTAGAACCTCAATAATTAATTACTCACTTTCAACATCTCTCCAATTTTTAATTGTGAGACTGGGTGACCTTCATGTTCTGGTCTGATGCAGGAGATGTGATGTCATCCCTATAAGGATATGTTCACACGGCATACTGCAGGGGGGAATGTACGTGCCACAGTATGCTGGGTGTTTTGGAAGTACGCGCTGTTCAGCGCATACTTCCAAGCATGGGGGGCAGCCTCCAGCTGGCCCCACTCACTATTATTATCAGCAGCGCGTCAGCGCTGCGAGCAAGTGACAGGTCACTTCTCTCCCCATATAATTGCGGCACGTATTTCGGCTGTGTTAAGGGTATTTTCATATCGTAAAATTTCGGAGCGCTTTTGCTGGTTTTTTTGCCTTTTTAAACGGCCCAAATGCCGTGCAATACGGAATTCATAGCTCTCATAGAGAACTATGAATTACGTCTCGTCTACCCAGACGTACAACACGATCAACGCTGCTGATAGTGGAAGTGAATGGGGCTGACCGGGGACGCGTACTTCCAGAACACACGGCGTATTGTGGCATGCAAAATACGCAGCGTGAACATACCCTTTAAAGCGCAAATACGCGGCGAAATGCGTGCCACAATTCTGCCTCGTGAACATACCCTTAGCTCCGGTTCACACGGCTTATTTGGCTGCGGATTGTCGCCGTACTCCGCGCCGGATTTACGCTGCAGTACGGCGCCAATCCGTCGCAGTAATTACGGTAATCCACCGTTCTCATAGAGAACGTGGGTTCCCCCGCTCCTACCCCCCGGCGAAGCCGCAGGGTGGGGGAAACTGCAGCACATTACCAGGCGCAAAATCCGTGGATAATGCAATCTATGGGGCCGGGGGATCCCGGCTCGCATTCCGGGCTTGAATAAGCCGTGTGAACCCCCTTAGAGGTTTTGCAGGGGAGAATTTCCTTGTTAATTAATAAATTTTTTGTTAAAATTATATGTTGTGCAATTATCTCCATGCTTTGAGAAAGATCTATGGATCGAAACGCGTCAGCCTGGTTGTGTCCTGACCCTCTGTCATCTTAATTTTTATCCCCTTTTATGAAAAAAACGCTTTTTTTTTTTAAAAAGGGGCGGACTCATGCTTTTTTTGGACCTGCGATACTTTTTTCAGGGTGTCTGAGTTCCTTGCACCCGCTTGGGAGGTTAGCTGACATCAAAAACTTTCTTTTTGGTAAAACTACATGAAAAGGCAATGCTACAGTACATAACACCCAGGGTCAGTATCCATATCTGTATATCATATCAAAGCAATTATGTAATAACAAGTAAATACCCCCCAGGATACTAAAGACTACAAAGTGAAAACACATACAACATAAGCAGGAAATAATGAAAGAGGATACAGACCAAACGGGTGAAGGGATAAAAAAACAACCATGTGCATTTCAGCAGTAGAGCTAGCACCCTGGGGAGTTTATTTTCTTGCTATTACATAGTCCATTTGCTTTCATAGTACAGGCAGTCCCCAGGTTATGAACAGGATAGGGACTGAAGGTTTGTTCTTCAGTTGAATTTGTAGTAATCAGAACAGGTATATTTATTAAAGAAACGCAGCCAAAGGGTTTTTTTTTTTATTTTGGATAGTGCAGGGGAAGGGTTTTTACATTTGTTTTGCTCTCGTGCCCCCTTTTAAAAAGTTTCACCTCATTCTCTGTGGATGTGGAACTTGTGTTCCCCATTCCACCTCAGATAGTGCTGTGTAATGTCAAAAAGGGCCCGCAGCCCCTAAGTCCGTTTGAATAGGGGACAGATGTAAGTTGGAAAGGGTAAGTCAGGAATGCCTGTATAAGACACACCGTGGGGGTTATGTACTTTAGCACAGCCTTTTATGCGTCTTTAGCACTCTTCAAAATTTTCCTTTATATATTGTTGCTACAAGAAGTTGCACATTTTGTTACCACCACTCCCATGTACTACAGTTTAAAATAGAATTATCACCTCCTGTCCTTAAGGGTCATCTGAACAAAGTGCAGCGGCGTAATAAACATCACTCTAATGTAAGTTTAGACACATTCAGTCTAGCCAGACACGGGTGTAATAATGGTCCTGGTGTCATACGTGATATATTGGACTGGCTGAGGAAGTGGGAGAAGTTGTACACATTGCTTTGTTTTACCTTTCAAAAGTGGGAAACACGTTACAGGACAATGTCTGAGACTTGTTATTTCCTCTCGGATATCAATCTTAAAGATCCCAATTCTCCATGAACTGATACCACATCACAGCTGCTGTTGGCTAAACAATAAATCAGGAGACTACGCCAGGTGTGCTGCTTATATGTGAAGGGCGGAGAGGCAGCAGCTTTCCCAGGAGCCGCAATACTTGGACAAAAGTGCCAGGCAATGGACCGACAGTAGAGACATAGCTAATACAGCTGAAAAAAGACTTCTGTCCATCAAGTTCAACCAAGGGTGGGAAAGATGTGGATGAAAGGAGGGGCAGAGGGAATTTTTAAAGTGACGCAGACTTCGGAACCCATAAGGCAAGAACCAATCTGCTCAAAAGGAATATTTTATTTCTAATCTCAAAATTAAATGCAGCTTCATTGGGGAATACGGAGCATGTTCTTGTTAAGTTTCAAGGGAACCTGTCTCCAGTGCTGTGTCCCTTATTCTGTAAGATGCAGCAGTTTCAGACCATTTAGGGCCACATGTATGCAAACTGTCTAAGTCTAAAACTCACTTTGTTGCCTATAGCAACCAATCAGAGCCCATAGCAACCAATCAGAGCCCAGAGCAACCAATCAGAGCCCATAGCAACCAGACCATATGTAGCCAACTCTCAGGATCTTAAAGGAGTTTTCTGATTTAAAGGGGTTGTACCATCATCAAGGTTACATCCTTACTTACATGGAAGATTACCAACAACAAAGGGGTCCAGCAGCACATCAGCTGATACCTAGAACTGGTTCAGTATGGGAGCTACACTAGGGAGATTGTCAGCAGATGAGGGGTCCAGCACACATAGAAGATGCTTAGGACAGTCTCAATAAGGCCACCTTCAGTGAAAAAGAGAAATTCCCTATTGGAGGCCTAATTCCTATCTCAAATGAAAGTGTGAGAGGCTCTCCTTCCTTGGAAAGATTAAGCTGTAGAAATTACTGCTGGGGACAGGTGCCAATTGCTGATAGGAACTGCTACTTGTAATTTTGTTTGACCTGACTATGTTGTTCACTGCAAAGATAGTTCCTCAGAATGGAAGAGCCAATGGACGCAATATGTGAATTATTACCGTGTTTCCCTGAAAATAAGACACAACAGAGATTTTGTTCAATTCCTTAATATGATGCACTCCCCCCTCCCCCCCGAAAATAAGACATAGGGGAAATCATTGCTGCAGCTCCCTATACACAGAGCCATCCCTAAGGGTGGACAGAGAGAAAGGTGGGGAGAAGGGGGGTGGGTGTTCCCAAGTCTCGCTCACCCCGAGAAACGGCCCTGGAACAAATATTGTTGTAGCAGAGTGTTGAAGGACCTGTGCAGGGAGGTCATGTGACTGTGATATCACCACAGGAGACAGAAAGTGTACAAGTAAGTGAGGGATTGGGGGGGGGGGGGGGGGAGAATGAGCAATGACACTGACACACACATCTCACAGGATGGCTGATGGGACAAGCTGCGGCTTCTAGTTCTACAAGTCGCAGCATGTCACATTTGCCATCCTTTGAGATAAGTCACTGCAGCTGCCATAAAATGACCTTTACATACATATATCCTATGGCTTGTGACTCTAAACTTTAAGATATATACACACACACACACTAGTATAGCATGCTATAATTTATTTGTGGAAAAATAAGACATCCCCTGAAAATAAAACATAGTGCATCTTTAGGAGCAAAAATTAATATAAGACGCTGTCTTATTTTCGGGGAAACAGGGGTAGCTATTAGATCCAATTTAAACCTAGAGCTTAAATTGTCAACATTCTCTACAAAAAGTTTAGAGGCGGACTATCTTAATAGGAAATCTGAGCCTGTCACCCTCCTCTCCATCCTGACACTAAAGAGATACCGCAAGGCAAAGTGTTGTATGTAAAAAAAAACCTGTACTTAATTTTTATTACTCCTCTTACAGAGAGGAGCAGATGCTAGGTTGTCTGAAACAAAAACAAGTTCTAGTTTGTGCCTCTTAACTGGGCCTGCAGCATGTTTTTAAAGGTGAAGAGTTGTAACTTGGGGTCAGGAGCTGAAAGAATACCCACGACCCACTGGGGCACTGACAGGTGAAATAACAATGTAATCGTAACAATAAGGCATGCACCACAGACAAGAATATGGCCCTGTTACACTATCTACCCTCATGTGGACACCTGAATGTAGGACATTGAAGGGCACTGGATGAGCTCTGTAGGTTTGGAATTCAAATTGACGGATGGCCAGAGCCACATTGGGTATGAGTATGGGTATGAGTACTGCCCTGGAGTTTGTTACATTTTTCGGAATTTGCCTTTTATGTAGTTTTATAAAGACTTTATCAAGCTCATTTATTAACCTGCCAGGGATTCCGAGTTAATAAAGATTCAATTCAGGAATATGTTAGCCTCTTATTCTGAAGAACCAGCATGTCCACATATTCTACATACAACTCATTGATTTCAATGGGAACTGCCCAATACTCAAAGGGCTTGTCCAAGTGACCAAAAAACGTAATCACCTTTTTTAATCCAGCATTGAGGCTCTGCTGGTCCAATCCTTGGCTGCAGTGGTCATATGCCGTTCCACTTATACCATCACACAAGCACTATTCACATCCTGAACGATGGTAGCTATGGAACGGCACATGAGGGCCACTGACTGGTTATGGAAGGCAAGTGCCATCTATGCTACCTCCGCAACTACCCGACTGAGAACAGGATTTATGGCAGAAGCTCTATCGCTTTAACTATTTTAGACTATTTATTCAATATTAATTTGACATAAGATGATTTTAGATTTTTGGGATATTATATCATTTTTGGCATAATTTTATATTATTTTCAAGTTATTGACTTTTCTCTAGTTTTATAATGAACAAAACTTAGTATTGCGCTTACAATGTGGCACTTTTAGGCTTTGCACCAACATTACCCTGTGGCCCACCTACAATGCACCAAATGTATGAGCTGAAGTAGGGAAGGTCACATTCTGCTCTAAAGCGAATCAGAACTGGCGTGTCTGCATGTCGCCCTTAGGCCCTGTTCACACGACGGATTTGGCCGTGGTTATGGCCGCAGGTTCCGACGCGGTTTCCGCAGCCAAATCACGCCTAGTTTATTAACATGGTTTCCTATTGGAAACCGCGTTAATATTCACACGCCGTGGGTCTGGCCGCGGCTTTGAGGCCGCAGCCTTGCCGCGCGTGTGTGAGAACTCTCCTGTCAATTCTTGACAGGGAGTTCTCAGCGCGGCGGGAACACGGTGTTGCCGCGGGCGACGCCGCAGGTGGTGCGCGGCTGGCCCGCAGCTCGCGGCGCGGTTTTTCCCCCTGCCTATTGATTTGCATGGGGGCGAACCCTCTCCGCAAGCCACGCCCCAAGCCACGCCCCACCCACGCCGAGACCACGCCCAGCACCAGCGCCGCAAACCCGCGTTGGAAGACGCGAGTTTGCGGCGAGGATAGGACGAGGTCTGGCCGTGGGAACCGCGGCGAAAGCCGCGGCTGAACCCGTGGCCAAACCCGTCGTGTGAACATGCCCTTAGTCTTTGTCAACCACCTCATTTTCACCACATGTGCTGAACATGGCACATTACACCATCAAAAAGATGTATTGGAAATTTGGAGCTCTCTTTGTTTTGCTCCTGGATATTATTGGTGTTCTATGTGGAGTTGAGTATTAAGGTAGGTGTCCACATAAAACACCTCAGCAGACCCTGTAAATACCATTCAGTTCCTAATAAAGGGTCCGCTATGTGTTATTGGCTCTGTTTGAAGTTGAATGGACAGACTTTCAGAGGTGTCTGGGAACAGAATGATTTCATTTACAGCTGTTCACTGAACCTGGGTAACAAAATCTCACACTTCTCATAAATGGCAAAATCTGGGACAATTGAATTGTTAATACAGGACCTTGAATGCACCACACTGTAAAGAAATTATAGCCCCAAATATGTATTTCTAATGGGAATTTTATGTGCTATGGACAGATTCATTAAAGGGGCCATTACTAGAGGATTCGGAGCGCAATAATTATTTATTGTGAGACCGGAACAGTGACTTCATCACAGCAGTGGGATTCCTCATGCAATATATCACACAGGGCACTTAATGTTAACCAGAGCCACGACATGGAAATACAGATTTGTGTTAATAATAGGTCATTTGACATTACACAATGTACAGGGCCTTTTCGTAAGTTGCTTCTTAGGGAGGGTTATTAGGTGTCACACATGGAAAACATTTTTCAGGAAATTTTGGTAACAAAGAATAAGTACATGCATACATCTGTAAATCATATATTTAATGTAACGGAGTACGTTCTATTTTCATACCTGTTGTTATTATTGTAATGGTAGATAACCATGGCTCATTCACCAGGTGCAATTGTCATATTATAAATTGTCCAATAATAGTTAAAGGGAATGTGTCATCAAAAATGACTTATTGTTTAACTCTCGTTTTTATGTTAAACACATTTTTTAAGAATTTTTAAAGAATTTTTTAATTTTCCAGATCACTTTCAATATTTTTTAATAATTCTTAAGTCCTGCAGTTTTCACTTTGGCGACTAGGCCTAATATTTGTCTGACACTTCCTGTTCTGTAGAGAAAGATTCTCAGTTGTCTGCTCATTATCAGCACAAAGAGGGTCAAACTGAAAGGAGACAACAATATGAATAGATAACACAGGATCCACCAGTCAGAAGAGGAGATAGTCACAGTTCACCCTTTCATCTCCCTGCACACTGACTACTTCCCAGGTCACAGAGCATGACTAGAAAACTCTACTATAGAAGTGAATGGGACTGAATCAGTCTTAAGTCTCCTATGTGCATGAAGCTACTGTATAGCATCTCTCTGACTGCTGTTAAAGCAGTGCAAACAAGGCCTAGTGGCCAAAGGGAGAACTGCAGGACTTAAGAATTAGTAAAAATATTGAAAGTGATATGAAAAATTAAAAAAAAAACTTCTAAAAAATGTGTTTAACATAAAAACGGGACTTAAACAATGACTCATTTTTGATGACACATTCCCTTTAAAGAGGTTTTTGTAGATTAGGGAAAAAGTCTTTGTTATTTAGTAAGACTGCCATCTTGTATCTTTCTCATTTGATTTCCATTTAAGTAAATTTTGAAAAATCAAATGAAGCCAATGGACACTAATCGTAGCCCATTCCTTGAATTGTATTTTGGTAATATGTATTACACCCGTTATATCACTGTACTAGGTAAGAAAAAACAAAAATGTGAAACCACTCTTTTGTAAAGTCGGCTGGAATTTCCACCAAATTATTGTTGCCAGACTCTCCAATATCTAGACAGTCTGTAAAAAATGAGGTCATTAGGGGCTTTCATGATATCTGTGTCTGCTATATGCCATACATTAATATTACAAACAGGGCCATGATGACCTCATTATTCATGGTCTGTCAATGAAAAAAAATACTTCGGCAATGTAGGCACAAAACATGGTCTGTATTTCTATACTACTAGAGGTAGATTCACATCTGTGCTTTGAAATCCGTCAAAAACGAGGCTAGGTTCACATGTGTGGCTGAGGTTAAAGGGGTTTTCTCACTACATTGATTCATCTCACCTCAGTCCTGTTTTCTTGGTTTCATTTTGAATTCAGGGGCTTGTTTACTGGCTTCCGCTAGGCTGCAGTAGAAGCTAGGTCTGTAGCTATAGTAACCAGCGCTGGCAGCCTATCAGGATAGATCAAACAGGTCTGTAGCTATAGCAACCTGTGGAGCTGATGCAGCCCATACAAGGGGGGATATTTCAGAATAGGTAGGATACTGTTAACGGACATATATTGGAAGATGACTTGTTTTTGCAAGTTCTTTAACATAAAAAGCAGCGATCCTTGTAGTGATACAACCTCTGTCGCAGAGGTGAAAAACTGAAGCCATGAGATCTGTTTCACAACGGACGCTCACAGTGCCCCCAGCCCAATGGGCCTGTTGTGAAACCAGTCCAATGGCCTCTGTTTTTTACCTCTGCGATGGAGGTTCTGAACTGAACCTTCAACCAGGTATGAACCAGGCCTTAGAAAGAAAAGAAAGAAAGGACATCAACTGAGACTTATTGAAGTGTAATGATCCGATTTTTTTTATCCTTCAAAAAAAATTGGCATCAATTTACAGTTTGTTTTTTAGCAGTTTAAGGCAAGGTTCAAGAAGGATCTGTTCGGAAGCTCCAGGTGAAAAACTAAAGCCAAAGAATTCATTCACAATGGAAACCCCATGGCGCCCAATGGACCCATTTTAATTAATAAGGTCCGTCGGGTGCGGTGAGTGTCCGGTGTGAACGAATCTTATGGCTCCCGGTTTCCAAACACAACCTCTGACACAGATGTGAACCGGGCCTAAAAATGATGTCTGTTTTTTTCAGGTCTGATACTTCTGCACACGTGCAGAAATTAAAACGGATCCTTTAAACCAGGGGTTCCCAAACTCCAGTCCTCACACCCCACCAACAGGTCATTTTTCAGGATCTCCCACAGAATGCACTGACAATAATGAAGTCACTTGTGCACTGCTAAGGAAAGCCAGAAAACATGACCTGTTGGTGGGGCGTGAGGACTGGGATTTTGGGGAAACCCCTGTTTTAAACAGACAGAAAAATGGATACAAACAGATGACCATCCATTTATATAGGTTTCACATTGAACGCGATGATAAACAACGGAAACAAAAGCGCGTCAGCTTCTGCTATTTTCACTGTCAAGAATCCGGCTTTGTGATGGAACAGAGCACAAGGGAACTGATAACCTAAAAAAGGCATTGAAATCAATGGGAGACCATTCCTTTTCATTTTAGTACCATTTTCAGAGTCTCAAAATGGAAAGCAACAACGGATTTCACAATGCAGGTGTCAATCCACCCTAAGGCTATGTTCACATGGGTTAACTGCGGGGCGTAATAACGCCCCGCAGTTACGCCGTTTGGCCGGGGGCGGGAGCGGGGGAGTGAGCGGGGGTCCGGCACCTCGCCGGCCCATAGACAATCACTGCTAGCGGCGCGTATATGCCGCTGGTAATTCACATGTCACTTTTTCTCCCCCCGCGGCGGTTTCCCGCGGGACAGGGAGAGGAGACGTAATCCATAGTTTCTCTAGGGAAAACTGGGGATTACGTAGTTACGGGGACGGATTCAGCCCGTAATTGGCGCACTCCGGCGCGTAATAACAGACTGAATTACGTCCCGCAGATGGCCGTGTGAACATAGCCTAAAGGGGCATTCTGGGTAATTTTTTAAATAATTCCATTACAGCGCTGACATTGCAGGCCATCTCCACCAGTCTTCTGTTTTTTTCCAGCTCCAGGAAACTCTTGGCTCCTGAGCCACTGATTCGCTGCATTGGTCATTTGCTATTGCTTTGATGTCCCCATTTGGATGTGAAGCTCTGAATGGTTGAGATCAAGGCACTGGTATGTGACCGCTGCAGTCAATTCACAGTATTTTATATTTACGTTAAAAATGACCCAGGAAACCCCTTTTACATCAAGTTCTCAGTACATCCCTTTTCCCCCCCGAAAATAGACATGCCTTATATAAATTTTTGCTCCTAAAGACGATTTAAGACTTTTTATTAGGGGATTTTTGATTTTCATGACAAAAATTCACATTTTATTAATATAAATTTATTATTATTATTATTTTATAATTATATAATAATAATAATAAAATAGTAATAATAATGAATAAGTAATTATTAATTAATTAATTTATTCATAATTAATAATATTAATAATATTATATAATAATATTATTATTAATAATAATAATTTAATAATAATAATTTAATAATTCATATTGTTGAACAAAACCTTAACATGTATTAATATATTGTAGGTTGATTTCTCCAAACATACATAACAGCCAAACTCTGATTGAATTAAAAAAATGCACCATGTCTTATTCGGGGTGTCTTATTTTCGGGGAAACGGGGTACTTGCCAAACTTTTCACTTCTGTTTCTGGGAGATTTAATCCTTACCCTGGTCACATCTCCGATCCAGCCAGGAATACTCCCGATCCACGTGGAACTGCATGCCAGTTTTTGGGAGTCTCCCGGAAGAATAGGGAGGGTTGTCTAGTATGATTTAGCTGCAACTCTCTCAGCACAGTATAGCATATACTGTACTGCCCTTTCCTCATGCACAATCCACCATACAGCTCTCTACCTGTCCTAGGTGTTCTGTTCTCATACACTGAACGGTCATAATATTAAAACACTGACAGGTGAAGTGAATAATATTGATTATCTTTAAGACAATGGCACCAATGAAGGGATGGCTATACTAGGCAGCAAGTCGAAGTCTTGGAAG
Organism: Phyllomedusa bahiana; assembly: GCA_025379985.1. Lineage (NCBI taxonomy): Eukaryota > Metazoa > Chordata > Amphibia > Anura > Hylidae > Phyllomedusa > Phyllomedusa bahiana. Next base: position 107,358 of record JAODAL010002400.1, on the reverse strand, counting down.
TATCAAGCATATGGATTTGAGTAACTTGGACAACAACCAAATTGAGACGGTGAGATGATTGGGTCAAAGCAAATGTCATGTTTTCTGGGGTGTTCTCAGTAGACAGTGCTTAGTAACTACTAAAAGGGCTCTAAGGAAGAACAACCTGTAAATCCATGAGGAGCACATTCTAGCTCATCTGGTATGATCTCACAGAAGTGCTAATATAGCACAAAAAGTGCTGAAAAGTTTAAAAAGGGCGCGTCCCCACGGCACAGGACAAATACCGGTCGGTTTATCCGACTGGTATTTGTACTGTTTTCGTGCCGCGCACACGGCCGCAGGGGGACGGATTTTCTCCGCGGTTAGCGGAGAAAAGCCCTCCCCCTTCACATAGACATGTTCATATTCCGTCCGAAAACCGGTCAAAAAACTATGTCTTTTGGACCGCCGGGTGGAAAACCCGTGCATTGGTGCCGCTGCACGGGTTTTCCATAGAGGTCCATTTTAAAGTTTGTCAGCCGGTTTGTAGATGGTTTTCAAAATCGAAAACCGGCTGCAAAACCGTGCCGTGGGGACAAGGCCTAAGGGTGGCTATCAAAGAAAAGTGACAGAACATAAAAAAGTACCACCATCATAGCTTGCTGAATATGCTGCTGCATAACCACAGACCACAGTAAGAGAGCTCATGCTGCCCCTTGTTTACTGAGAACTAGACCATCAGGAAATGGAAACAGACAACACATTCACACTACAAGCATACAAAAAAAAAAGAAAAAAATGAAATAAATAAAAAATAATCCCAACACCCAGGTCATCCATCCTATGCACTACCCAGCCATGGGGTGTGCATCTATCCACAAGCCTACGATGAGACTGAACCTGTCAGGAACACCCGGAGCTGCAAGAGTGAGTTTGTATAATAGTAGATCTGCACTAATTAATTGGATCCAGTGGGAGAATGCAATGTCATTTATTTTCCTCAGATCTACAAGATAGATTGGATGCTGTTTATCCTTCTCCAAATTTCTTTCAGCTGTATTTGGACTTTATAATACCGAGGGTTGCTGGGTGATTGACCCACTGCTGATTCTTCTCAATGTTGTATTGTATTTTTTGTGCACTAAAATGCACAAATAAGGCCTTTGAAAAAGGAAATAGAAACAGATATCGTGGACTAATAAGCCAAGTTTTCTTACACATTATGTAGATTATTGGGTATGTGTATATCACTTGCACTGTACTGCTTTCTACCCGTATTACATGGTATTCTACTGCTCTCTGATTGTACTATGTACACTGTACTGCCTTCTACCTTTACTACATGCACTGTACTACCTCTACCTATGCTACATGCACTGCATTACCTTCCACCTGTACTTTATGCACTGTACTACCCTCTACCTGTACTTTATGCACTGTACTACCCTCTACCTGTACTGCATGCACTGTCCTACCCTCTAACTATTATGCATGCAGTGTACTGTCCACTACTGGTACTACATGCAGTGTATTGTCCTCTACCTATGCTATTTGTACTGTACTACCCTCTACCTATGCTACATGCACTGGATTACCTTCTACCTGTACTTTATGCACTGTACTACCCTCTACCTGTACTGCATGCACTGTCCTGCTCTCTACCTGTACTACATGTACTGTACTGCCCTTTACCTATACTACATGCACTGTACTATCCTCTAACTATTATACATGCAGTGTACTGTCCACTACTGGTACTACATGCACTGTAATGTCCTCTACCTTTGCTATTTGCACTGTACTACCCTGTACCTACGCTACATACAACTCTTTGAGAATTTTATATGTATAGAAGTGCTTTATCTGTATTATTTGTTTCCTCATAGCATCGATTTGACAGTTCTAGATTGTATCTTTTTGTTAAGACATTTTGGGAATTTGACAGCAATTGTGAATTTTCCATAGAGCTGTAGTCACATATTAAAATATTTTTAAGATACAATGACCTTCTGTGAATGATTTAATATTGTAACTTGAGGGATCACTACATAGAGTATATGTATATATAAATTTATATATATATATACACACACACACACATCTCTCCTACATACTGTATATACATAGCATTTTCTATATATAACAATAACATTTTTTATTCCCGTTAAATGTACATTTTACAGACTTACCATATCACCTTTTTCCCCCTTTTGCCCAGGATGACCCTACAATGTGAAGAACACAGGATAAACAATATGTGACTTGGCCAAATTAGTGGCTTGTAATGTAATCATCCACGATAACTAAATGTATGCTTCCAAATGCATGTAATTTAACGATCATCCATTCATATGGGAGTTTTATGTTGTGCCAATCTCAAAGTCACCCAGGGGTATAGCTATATTTTTCCCTTACTCCATTGGGTAGAGTACAATTGGCGTCCCGTGTGCTCTCTTTGACCTTGTCACTCGAGTTATTAGTACTGAGTTATGCAGCTTATTTATGGAGTGACAACTTGTAGCTAAGAGCTGTAGAAAGGTATACAATGGTTTGTTAACATCAGCAGGAGGGACTGAGTGGCCATGTACCCAGGTAGGGTTAATGCTTCATTTCTGTATGCACTATTTCTAGCTCCATGCAAAGTATCAAGTGTTTAGATGCTGTAAGCATTAGTACACTACATCCTATGCTGCGACATGAGACCTGATCTGTCTGGAAGCAGCCGTGCAAACAATTCAGACTCTGCTACGTAGGGAGGTTAGAATTGTTCTCAACAAACAACCCAGAGAACACAAGATGCCACCGTCATGGTGCTAATTCTGGAGAGGAATTTCATTCTCGCTAAGCAACCCCACCGTACAAGTGACATTTTTTGGATACTCAATCCTTGCAGCAATAACCTTGGGGGTATATTTACATCATAAAAGTTACTATAGAAAGGTGGGAAGTTTAGGAAAAGAATTTCCCACAAGCTAAGGCTGTTGCTGCCACGAATGACTAGTATCATATTCTATATATGCTGGCTAAGCAATTAGACACTTACAGGCTTGCCGTCTAATCCTATAGGGCCCTGAAATACAAATAAAAGATAAATATCAACAGTTAAAGATCTCGCCATTTATGCACCATATACAAGGGAGTTGTGCTGTGTACCCAGAAGATGTCACATTAGTGTTACCACTGTCTATTAAACCCACAACAACCACCGTCATTTAGGGTAGGTCCACACAGCAGCAACAAAATACTGGTTTGATTGTGATTAGGAATCCGGACGGTATTTATCCTCTTTTAAATGGTTTTGGGGGACGGTTCTATTCGGATTCGCCGCCCCCCTCAACCACTGAAATGTGCAGCTTCCACCCGAAAACCGGGCAGAAGTTTGTGCATGTTCTGAATTTTTCGGTGGAAAAATCCGTCCGGTTGAAAATCCGTTCAGTGTGGACTACCATACGGATTTTCTAGTGACGTTTATGACAAAAAACTTTGACAATCTGTCTGAAAACTTTTCCGCGTGGACGTACCCTAACTCACAACTCTCACTGGACATCATGGCAGTAACATTCCCATTGGAGTTACATGATGACAGCTTTAAAACATGTTGTCTGTAAAGGGTGTGCTTTTTTTTTCATGCTTCAAATGTGAAAAAAGCAAACCCTTTCTTCTAAGCCTAGGTTCACACTACATCCTATTTTTGCCTTTAGAGATAAGGTGTGTGATTTACTGAACACTGGGTAAAAAAAAAAGTATACGGACACATGGAAATGGAAGTCGATGCACTTGGAATCTATGGCCACTGACTTTCATTGTTAAGAAACAGCATAGGGTCTATTCTCTATGTTTGTCAGGGATATGCATCAGGAAGACTTCCCAAGCTACACCTATAACTTGTAGCTATTATTGCTTCCTAACTTTACTGCTATTCCATTCAACTGGAAAAAAGTATACTAAGATATACCAGCCAGAGCCAGGCCAAACGGGCTTTGGTTCGATCACACTATTGGACTGTGTCAGGTAATTCAGGATACATCCTGATGTAAATAGTGTTGCCCTGTGTCGGACTTGGGTGCCAAAGGCCCACAGGTGGAGTTAACTCTAGGGGCCCACCAGTTGAACTGTTTCTGGGACCACTGGTGGAGATGACTATAGGGGCCCACCAGTTGAGCTGTTTCTGGGCCCACTGGTGGAGTTGACTCTATGGGCCCACCAGTTGAGCTGTTTCTGGGCCCTCAGGTGGAGTTGACTCTAGGGGTTCACCAGTTGAGCCTTTTCTGGGCCCACTGGTGGAGTTGACTCTAGGTGCCCACCAGTTGAGCTTTCTGGGCCCACTGGTGGAGTTGACTCTAGGTGCCCACCAGTTGAGCTGTTTCTGGGCCCACTGGTGGAGTTGACTCTAGAGGCCTACCAGTTGAGCTTTTTCTGGGCCCACTGGTGGAGTTGACTCTATGGGCCCACCAGTTGAGCTGTTTATGGGCCCTCCGGTGGAGTTTATATTAGGGATCCACCCTACAGCTACTGTAAATGACTTTACATGCCTCCTATACTCCACCTCTTGCTTTTTGCCTCTCTTTATTTGCTTTTTTGCCTCGACTGTGGATGTATATTATATGCAATTAAAAAACAACTCCAGGTCTACCATCCTCAGAGGTTCACCGGAGTTTTCCCCTATTCCTCTGTGGGCCAGCCCGAGTTTGGTCTTGCCCTCCGAATTTGGGTCAATGTCAAATTCAACCCGAATCCAAGTGATTCAATTTGGCTTGGCCTATATTACATTTTGGCATAAATCACCCCAAAAATGTGAGTGCTAGGGTTTTTGAGGGTTTTTTAAAGTTAAACTACTGTTTGAGGTCAGGCAGGGCTTTAGTGGCAAAACTACCATTTCAATGTCACTTCCAGTTATGTTAAGTTAAAGTGAAGTCAGAAACTGTCATCATGCTCGATGAAAATGGATGAACCAATGCCAGCACATTGAGGTGTTAACTTTAAAATGTATCACCCTTTTTTTTTTTTAAATGCGACCATGCAATCAATGCAGGAATTCAATATAAAGACACAACCGGGTTATGAAGAATTATCTGAAAATATATAAACTATATGGTTAGAAAACACAAGCAAACATCGAATACACTGTCATAGACAAAATAAGTTGTTCATTTTTGTACACTAATGTACCATATTTTATTGGTAATGAAAGAAATCCCATTGTATGCATTGATTTTACTAACTTTCTGGGCAGGTGAAATGAATGGAAAAACATTTTTTTATAGGATCAATAATGTATTAATTTTATAGTAGGATTATTTTGTTGAATAATAAAGCGTTGTTTCATAGACCGAGCTTATGAAATAATTAAAGGGGATGTATCGCTTCATCAGTTCGGCTGTTTCATTGTATTTTCAGTTTCTCAACTCCTCAAAACCAGGGGCGTTTCTTCCCCTCCCACCTGGGTGTTTCTTAACTGAAGGGGGGTGACATCATCCCCCCCCTTCACTGTTCGTGCTTGCTCCTGAGTCAGTGTGTTTGTTTGAGATCAGTGGGAGGGGATAGCACATCCCCTGATCCTCCCCCCCGCTCCTCTCTATCTGAGTCCACATTTCACTGTGTCGTTCCTCTCTCTATGCAGTCTTATTTTGTAAGCTCTGTTTACATACCACAGGCCTGCATTCAGTCTAGACAGTCTTCTATGAACTCAGAGCACTGATCTCTTCTCCTCTCACAGCTGGAGGTTTGTTACAGTCGAATCCAGTCTTCTATGAACTCATCCAGAGCAGCACAAATCTGTCTTCTTTCTATCTTTACACATCAGCATTAAGGCACCAGGCATAATTCTGCTGTTTTCTGATTGTAGAAGCAGCTGCAGTATTATTGTGCAGCTCCTGGCTGTGCAGAGTGAAATGTTGCCGGCCCCTTATTCTGAGTGAGAGAGGCAGGAATGCACTCTCCTGTGAATACGACCGGGGGCCAGACAGAATGTAAATTAGTAGAGCCGTCAGCCAATGAAATGAAAGGAGGTGGGATCCGACCAGCACTGGGGAACAGTGTTTACAGAAAACAAAGATAAGGGAGACAGTGACAACAAGACAGCTTTACAAATTGCATCCAGTTGAAAAGTTGCTTGTTTTTACTGTCCCCTTATTCTGAAGACCATTTAATGTAATGATACAACCCCTTTAATTGATTGCTCTTCCTACAAACATAGGAAAATCAGTAACAACTTTTTCTCTTGCCCAAGAGAAGGGATAACAAATAGGAGGGTTAGCCAAATACATAAATATATAGCTACTCATTGGTTCTGGCTTCAGTGTTGACTTACTGGGAATCCAGGAAAGCCTCTAGTTCCAGGCTGGCCCTGTAAATAGAAATGAGAAATCAGCTCCAGTCTAATCACATTGAAACATAGTAAACTTTGGGTTCCTAGATGAAGTCTATATTCACAATTCTACGGATTTCATACAGAGTTGATCTACATGAATAGCAACTGCTATGCCAATGTATGACTTGTATTATTCCAAAGTTACAGCCTTTACTGTGATACAGAGCAGCATTTACAATTCAGTAGACTGCAGAGCGGAAATCTCATCAACCCGCTCAGTGATATATGTCTACAGTGCCAAATATTAATGTCAATGCTAATACAATAGTAACATGAATACATGTATCATAATATAGTGCAGTGATTTACAGCATTTGAAATAGTTTACATTTTAATCATTTTCCGTGCTGTCTATTTTCGAGTATTCTATCCAATGTTTATTAGAAACACATTTCCCCTAATTACTTATTAAATGTGTTTATTGTTGTTACCATTGTTACTTCATGAACTGTAGTAAACACCAGTAACATCGCCCATGGTGAAACAGAGCTAATTGTTCACATAAACGGAGTTACGCTCATTTGGAGGCAAGCTGTTTATACATTTCTATTAGTAATCCTCATTGGAACCATTTGCCAAGCATTAGCTGCTCTTAAATCACGAATTCAAGACAAATGGTGGGAGGTCAAATAAGGGGGGTAATGGGATCCTTCCATCCAGTGTCGGGCTGAGGTGTCTAGTGCACACCAGTAGAATTTCATTTTGGGTTCCACCACTGGGGTTTATTCTGGGGCCCATCCTACAGCTTCTGTACATGCCCCTTATATTCTGCCTCTTGCCTTTTGCCTTTTTCTTTTTGCTTTTCTGCCTCATCCAAAAGAAACTCCAGGTCTGCCATATGCGGCGGCCCACCGGGAGTTTCCCATGTTCCCCTCTGGGCCAGTCTGAGCCTGCTTTCATCTAGGTATAAAACAACATGTCCATTCAAAGGCTAAGCTCTGTTCTTAGGAATATTGCAGCTGAAAAAGGTCTAGTGACCTCTCCTGATGTGTCTGTTTTAATAAATCCTTGTGTTCCCTGTGAGAATTGGACCATCTTCTCTTATAACTGGATCAACACTATAGCTGAACTGGATGGACATCTGTCTTCTTGTGACCTTAAAAACTATGGAGCTTTGTTTTGAGCTGTTCCTCCTATTCCTCCTAGAAATGTATAACTGAATCTGTCAGCTGGGTGTTACCATTGAATTTTTCAGAGGGGTCGGTCACTGTGCACAAGGACCCTGTCAGCTCTTATTAGTCAATGTCAGACAACAAACCACTGAAAGTATCACACCTAGGATTGGTAAAATTTAACTTTTAATAGATAATAGTTAAAAGGACTAATAAACATAAACCCTACAAAGATCCCTCAAAAAAACTAAAACTGCCTACCAAAAAATGGAGAGCCCGCCCCAACAAGGGTGCCCCCAACAGGAACCTAAACTATCTCAGCCCTAGCTAGCCCTAACTACACTATTCATAGATAACAAACATCAACAACTAAAGAAAATGAAAAAGGTGCCCAAAAGTGTGATTTTAACAAATAGTATGCACTACGTTCCCAATATGTTCATATGTTTCGTTCATATGTTCCAACGCGTTTCCCCCCAATTGTAGGGTTCATCAGGGAACACAACCTAATCCAAAAAGACACAAGAGTACATACAAATAATACACATAAATCCCATACAAGAAATAATAAACTCATGTCCTTTTAGAGCAGTGTTTCTCAACTCAGGCCTCAGACCCACAAACAGGTTTATGTTTTCAGGCACCCTGTTGGGGGGGGTCTCCATTTTTCGGTAGTCAGTTTTTAGTTTTTTTGAGGGATTTTTGTAGTGTTTATGTATAGTAGGAATTTATTAGTCCTTTTAACTATTATCTATTAAAAGTTAAATTTTACCAATCCTAGGTGTGATACTTTCAGTGGTTTGTTGTTTAGTAATTTGTATACCCAGGTATTTATTATATCATTTATTCTTGGGTTTTCTCTACGCCCAGGTATTTAACTAAATGTAGGGTATATGTATTTTTTTTCTGATCATGCAGGGAAACATCCCCAATCAGTCACACTCAGCAAGAAGGAAGAATTTGCAGACAGTCAGGTGTTCAGCAATGAGGTTATCTGTCATCTTAGTGAGAAAGTCAGTTGACACCATATCAAAATTTAGAGACTAAAAAGCACCATTAGGGACTCATCCGAAGTTATTCCATCCTGTGCAATAAGTAAATACAAAGTCTACGGTCTGTTTTTTTTGTTCCAGAGGAAACGGTCACTGGCCACTATCAGGACATAATAAAGAGATGGCTTATGCCAAAGAGAAAGATCCTCCATATGTACCAAACAAATACTGACTAAAAAGAATTACCTTTATTAAGTAATACATAAAAAGTGAAAATATTTTTTAAAAACACACCAATTAGTAACTGAACACGGTTACACAGAAGCCAATAAAACAGATATGGACGGGTGCAGATTTCATTCAAATAAATAAGACAAAATGTAATATTGTAATGAGACTGCTCATGATATCCACTTATCAAACCATGTTCAATAGTAAGGGGTGATTGTAATCAGGTAATCTAAATCAAGTGATACAAAATATACACCCCAAACACATATGTTAAACTATGACCCCATAGAAACCATGAACAATCTAACCCAATCTCATATACCTGTACTGGCTGCCGTGTATGGTTGACTGTGTACTGGCTGACTGTGTCCATACACGGCAGCCAGTACAGGTATAAGAGATCGGGTTAGATTGTTCATGGTTTCTATGGGGTCATAGTTTAACATATGTGTTTGGGGTGTATATTTTGTGTCACTTGATTTACACCTTTTATTTATTATTTAATAAAGGTAATTCTTTTTAGTCAGTATTTGTTTTGTGGAGTGATTACGGATAGTTATAGTGACTTCATTATTAAGAAATTGTGGTATATCCTCCATATGTAGTCTATCAGCAGGATAGTGACCTCCACATTTCTATTTGGATATTCACCGATACCTAAATGAGACTTGAAGGCTGGAATAGCCGCGCCTCAAACGATTCACCGTGTTGTGCTGGACTCCACAATCCCCAGATCTAACACCTTGAAACTTCATTCTACTGGCTACATCAAAGACTCAGTGTATATCCCCCCTGCTCCCAGCCACAGGATCTGAACGACCCAAGATAATATATCATTGAAACAGCGGCGTCCATATCCCAGGATATGCTGGCCATGCATCTGGACAGGACTGGCCTACTATCTAGACATCAGCTGTGTCACCAATGGAGATCACTCTGGACATCTGCAGTGTGTAGACACAACTTGGATAGATAGTTTGTTTTTTCATGTTCAAAATTGTGTGTTATGTTCTCTCGGTTATGAACACCAAAGCCAACATTTTGCCCCATCCTTTTTGAATCACCCTCTAAATGAGAGACTCCCTCAATTAGAAAATCGAAAACTTGTTTTTCTATGGTTATAACCATGAGTGAGAATGTTTAGCGTTCGGAACGCGTCGGTTGGTTAGTCTCCTTCTTTACATACCTTGTTTTGCTTTTTCATGTATGGTATGTCTATTTTGATTTTTAATTGTTCAAAATAAATTTTGGATATTTTACCACAAAGCCTGGTGCGGACTTACAAGTTTTCTATTTTCTACTACTGCTGCACGGTCCAGCACAGCAGCGATGAGCTGTTAACTATTTTCCTGATTATAACCCCCTTAAAGGGATTTTGCCACAATCTCATCTCATACCTCTTGTATCCAGCTCTTCAGCTCTGTGTGCTCAGAAGGGGGCGTGTTTTGATTTATTTGAATTGCATATCATGTGACCAGCAGATGACATCACCAGGCCTTTACTCTCTTTAGTAAAAAAAAAGTATTTTTATGTATGGAGCTGTGAGTAGCTACACTGTAGCTCAGAGGTAAAACTTTTGCCTCTAGGCACAAGGGTCCTCAGATCAAATTCCTGCAGGAACCAAACCTGTGGATTTTTTTTCTCTTTATCAATGCACAGACCTCATTGAGGTTTCTTTATTTATTTGCACTGTTTGACTAAGGAGTACAGAGAACAGGAGTAGAGTGACAGCACCTGGGGTTTGAACACTCAGTAGCTGCCTGAGAGGAGAGGTGATGTCTGAACATGTGTGACCAGGACTGAGGAGCTCACAGCCCTGGTCGTATCCCCTGGAGACGAGCTGTAAACAGAGGCGTAACTTGAAGCTCCTGGGCCCTAGAGCAAAAAGTGAAATGGGCCCTCCGGCTACCATGTGCCGCTTACAACACTAGTCTCTCCCTATGTCGCAGAAGGGCTTTTGGGCCCCCTCAGGCTGCAGGGCCCGGTAGCGACTGCTACCTCTGCAACCCCTGTAGCTACGCCCCTGGCTGTAAACAATGATCATTAAAGGAGCAGCTAAAACAAAAACGGCCCAGAATTTTTAATAATGATGTATGGTGAAAATGTTTGTTATTTAATTTACAAACTTCCCACCTCAATTTTACTTTGTGGCAAAACCCCTTTATTTAATTCAGAATCTCCTAATGGTACATAATGTTGTCTACTACTGACGCCATGTAGTAGAGCTATCTGTATCCGCCTTGTATTTCTACCACTCACATGACTGAGATGTGCGTCTGCCAAGTCATGGGGGCATACAGTAAAGTAGTTGTAATTACGCTTCCTTTCAAGGCTCTTACATGAAGGATTAAAGGCTCAGCTGTTAATGAAAGCAAGGAGAAAAAAATCTGGACCCGATTTGAACTATATATTCCTAATAAGTTTCATGTTGTGATAACGCCAGCTTCCATTTACAGAGAGCTTATTACTTCGGGATCGTTAATAAAAGCATTATTTCATCTTTGCTTTCAGGCTATTTTTGGACTGTTTTCTCTTATTAGGATTTACGGGGCTGGAAAAAAATTTTTTTTAAAAATTCTGCAATTTTTCTAAATCATAGGAATCACAGATTGTAACCAATTATGAAGGCCGACTTACTATGTGTAATGTACCCTTCGTATATTTACAATCCTAAGTGCATACTGATATCTGAATGAAATTAATAGCCGCTGGCCCGCAGCCAAAAGCAGCACATAAATCTTGTTTTACCACCAATTTAATTTCGATTCTACAGCAAATGGTATAAATCACATAGTAAATAAAGTCCTCACGATTCCTACACAAACTATACCAACAGGAAGCCGGCCAAACGCTGCAAGATATTGTTATTGTCCTGCTTAGGGAGAAAGTATTAAAACACGGAACGACTTATTGTCTGAATTCAACTGCACGGAAGCCTCAGCTCTGGAAGTGTGGAGGCTTCCTCTGGGATTTGCTGCCTACCGTTCACAATACAAGCTTTATTCACATTAATATCTTAATGGTCTCATGTCTTGCCCTTAAGGCAGTTGTATTTTCTGTCACATCTCCAAAAAGCACAGTCCAAACCAATTATACCAAACATATTTTGTGATTTTAAAAGTTAGACCCATTTTTTTAAAGGGAGTACTTAAAGGGAATCTATGGCCATTTTTTTTTTTTTTTTACTAATTAAAACCAGACACTGATACATGTTCTTTTCTTCTTAGCCATTTTTATTTTCTGATTGTAGATTTTTTTTATTTCTGTTGTCTGTATATGATTATGGGGGCGGCCATCTTGCCCCCATGAGCGACATTTAAAAAGATGCTTTAAAGCAGCTTCATGGTCAAAAGAACCTGTGAACAGGAGCAGACCCGTTGACCTCGATAAGAGGCATGACCTGGGAAGAAGTCTATGTGCAGGAGAGGGGGAGTCGTGAATTTCGGATCTTGTGTTATCTATACACATTGGCAACGACTGAAAAGTTTTCTCTACAGAACATGTGTCAGACTATTATTAGGCCTACTGGCCAAAGTGAAAACGGCAGGATTTCGGATTTTGTTTTAAATATTGATAGTGATATGGACATTTTTTTTTAAAATAAATATTATTAAAAAATATGTTTAACATAAAAGCCGAAGTTAAAGGGGTTGTCTCGCTACAATGATTCGGTTTTAATTAAAAGATCTTTAAAAAACAAGCAGCTTTGCAATATATGTTCATTACAAATGTCCTACTGATTTTGAGTTATCCCTGTTAGTAGTAGTGCATCAGATCCTCAAATCTCTATAGCAGCCGACCTGTTGATCTTTATCTCACTGGCTGCCAGTGCTGGATGACTCATCTGTTTCTAAAAACAGGTCAGAGCAGAGAGCCCCTCCTGCACAGTATGTGATGCTTCAGTAGGGGAGGGGAAGGGGCTTACTCCCCATGTGTAGCTGAGCTGCCTGGATTAACCCTGTGTGTGCCTGCTCCCTCCTGCTTTCTACACAGATTGAGGAGAGCAGAGATGAGGCTGATCTGTGGTCAGTACGATGTGACAGCTGTGAAGTGTGTTACTATAATCACGATGTGTCTGTGGAGCTCTGACTATACTAATAGAACAGATCAGGGGGGCATGTGAACGGCTCATATCCCTCCCTGCTCTGCTGTACTAGTGACACATCGTGATTATAGTAACACACTTCACAGCTGTCCTGTGTCTGTTCTGACAGTGTTTGTGTTTGTTGCTGCTGGAGATGTGGAGATTTGTAAAGCTAAAGGGGGGTATAGGAACACTTACATCCCCCTGCTCTGCTCTAGCATACACAAGCTTCACAGACCTCTCCACATCATAGATCAGCCCTCTCCTGTCTCCTGACTCTATGGAGAGGAGCAGCAAGAGTTCAACCACAGTACAGTATGGCTGATTCAGCAGCAGATCTAGGCAGACACACACAGGGTTAACCCTGGCAGCAAACCCCCTCGCTCTCACCCTGTGTGCTGAGGGGAGGGGGAAGAGGGAGGAGAAGAGGCAGACAAAAAGCACGCCCCTGAATTCAAAAATCCTTTGCTGACAGACACCGAGGCAGGCTGAAAGCTTGTAATGAGACAACTCCTTTAATCTATTTAAACCTTTTTCTGACAACACATTCCCTTTAAAATAGTAGACATAAGCCTAATATTAGAGGATGTATCTATCTATCTATCTATCTATCATCTACCTTTATATAATATATATTTTTTTATTATATATATATATATATATATATATATATATATGTGTAGCTCTTATATTACATGTTTAACCACAGTCATGTATAGATCCTTAAAAACTTCCAGCCTGGTACTTTCGCAGTTCAGCCTTGTCGGATGGATACTGCATGGACCCTAATCCCAAAACACATAAATTTTTACATATTGCAGATGTAGCAAAACGAAACATAAAATTTAACACACCCTGATATCACAGCTTAGAAGATTATCCCAATTTTTTCAATGCTTTTCAACAATGGCTTTTTGTTACTGGTCCTGCCACTCGCACTCAGTGTGGCATCCCAGTCCCCTGCTCTGCCAGCAGTCTCTATAGGACATGCTAGCGAGTGCCAATGAGCTCTCCAGGAGCCAATGCTCTGGGACCTGAGCTTTTTGGAGTGCACCTCCCCCTTTCAGCTTTGCTAGTTTGTTGGTGTGCTTCGTGTTAGTTAGAGTATGTTTTGCTATCTGATTTTCCTGCATTGACCTTAGCTTGTTCTTTACCTGTTTACGGTTGTAAACTGTCTGCACTGATCTTCTGCTTGTGACCTGTCCACGTCTGGGCTTGTCCCTCCTGTACCACTGCTGCACATCAGCTGTTACCACATCGGGGATAACAACCTGGAAGTTCCTTGCAGTGAAGTCCAATTCCCTTGTATAAGGGTTTAAAGGGTGACAACCAAGGGACTCCTTAGCCTCTGCTCTTTGGCATAGCCTTACACCAAATCTCCTGGCTTAAACTGAGGATCCACTACCTTTCCGTGACAATCATGTTTTACGATAAGAGCAAATAATACAGAAGCCATGACATTGAGGTTGGGCTAAACTCTGCTACATCCATGAGGAACTTGATGGATGTGGACATTGATGTAGGAGGTAATTTGTTTTAAGGATGAACAGCCAAAGCGAGGACAACAATTACTGTTGCGTAGGACAATGTTGGGCAGCAGTTACAGATTTTATAGGCCTCGTTTTTTTATATTTCAACTTTAAATGGGCTCTACATTTTGGCCAATCCCTGTAAGAAGGTTCTCTTGGCAATTATCAGACTGTTGAGAGTCCTACTACCGGGACCCATATCAATCAGCTGTTATTTGTGGAGAATCCTGACCTAAACTGTTTAGTTTAGTTTCCCTGCAGCGCCACCATAGGGGAGATTAAGCATTACACCATACACAATAGGAGTCTGTGTAATGCAGGACAGGACTGGTCCTCCAGAGTAAGAGACACTCTTTGTAACTGCTGTCCACTCTGGTCAAGTGATGATGCTCCGGAAAAAAGAAACCCCACCTAAAAGGGTGTATAAAGATTGATTTTTCTAAACTGTACAACTCCTTTAAGTTACAGTCTGCAAAAAGCCCTTATTTTCATAGAAAAATATTCAAATATCAATCCCCAGTCCATATAGGTGATACATTATTGGATTTCTAAATTAATTTCTGACAATGTTTATGCGATCTCCATTCTTCATCAGTATAAAATTATAGAGACTATATTAAAGTTGTTTCCCCTAGGCTCTAATGTTAAGGAAAAAAATATTTTTGTTATATGTAGTGCAGAACTTGAAGTAGACATATAGCAGTGCGTGCTGTGTGTGCCGCTATACGCCTGCAGCTTCAGAAGGATGCACAGGCCAGTGCGTCCCCTTGAAGCTCTCACCGCCGGCCCCATAGACATTCGTTACTAGCGGTGCGTATTCGCCGCTAGCAATTGACATGTCACTTATCTCCCCCCGTGGCGTATTGTCCGAGCGGGGAGAGGAGGCGTTATCCATAGTTCTCTGTGAGAACTGTGGATTACCATAATGACTGGGACGTATTTCGCCCCGTAGTGAGCGCAGTACGCCGCAAAATACGGGGTGAAATATGTCACAATTTAAGCCATGTGAACATAGCCTAAGGGTATGTTCACACGGCTTATTTTGACGTAGTTTTGTATGAGGTTTTCAGAGCGTTTCCTTACCCAAAACCTCGTCCAAAACGCTTCCAAAACACCCCGAGTTAATTTAATTGATTCCTATGTAAAACCTCGTTGTAGTTCACACACGACGAGGTTTTTTGGAAGCACTGAAAAAGAAGTGTCATGTCAATTCTTGAAGTGTGTTTTAGGCGCGTCTTAGACGTGTTTTTCAGCACGTTTTTTTGCCGCGGTTTTTGTCTTGGCTATTATTTGTATGGGTGAGAACCTCATCCACAACCTCATCCAAAACATCGCCGAGAAACGCCACTAAAACCTCTTCTGAAGAAGCGTGTTTCAGGCGAGGTTTTGGGAGTGGAAACGCTCAGAAAACCTTGTCCAAAACCATGTCAAAATAAGCCGTGTGGACATACCCTAAGGGTAGGTTCACACGGCATATTGCGGCGCGTATTCTAAAGCTCTAACAGCCTGCTCCCATTGACCTCCACTTCTCCCATTGACCGCCACAAAATGGCAGGTAATCGTAGTTCTCAATGAAAGCTATGAATTACCGTATTTGTCGGGCATAATTTGGGCACATTGAAGCATAATAACACGCCAAATTACGCCCCACAAATATGCTGTGTGAACATAACCTAATGCAAAAAACAGATGTTTGAAGTCTAAAACTCCCACATGATGAGATGGTTGCTGTTTTAAGACACATAAACCTTAGGGTGCTCTGTGCCTTACAGTATGTCAACTTCATTTTGGCGCTTTCGTCTTTTGATATGCATTCTTCAGTGCATCTCCTCAGATTGTGAATTAATACTGGGAGTAGGTTTGGAATAGCTCAGCAGAGTACTTGAGGATCCTCTGGAGAAGATTGCAGAGCCCACTAAGTTGCTGTGTTGTGTTATACAGTACTGTGTAAAACATTTTCGTCAGGTGTGGAAAGAATGCTGCAAAGTAAGAATGCGATCAGAATAGAAGTGATAATAGCTTATTTTTATTAACTAACAAAGAACAAAGGGGAAGAACAAAAAAAAAATCAAAACTAAATCAATATTGTGACCTCGCGTTACCTTTAGAACAGGAGTAGTTTTTCTAGATACTTGCACACAGGTTTTCGGGGACAGCACAGATCTCTTGTGGTTGTAGCTGCTCGGATTCTTCTCATCTCTTCATGTGATCTCAGACAGACTAGATGATGAGAACAGGGCTCTGTGGGGGCCACATCATCACTTCCAGACCCAAAACACAAAGGGTGGTCACCACAAATATTGATCTGATTTAGATTCCCCTTTGTTCGTTCACTTTGCATTCTAAGTGATAAAAATAAACCACTATCTTCTATTTTTGGAAGTATTCTTAGCAGAATTTTTTTCTCAAACTTTTGCTTAAAACTTTTGTAAGGTCTCATGAAGTTAATGGTTTTCTATAGTGTCTCATTTTGGGACTGTGCCAGCCCTTTTGTGAAGCTGAATAGAGAATAAGTAGAGAATACTCCTATACCAGTTTTCAGCACAAGCCGCAGAATAACTTGGAAGAACAGATAAGTGAATGATAAACAGTTGTGAATGACCAAACGTGAAACTCTTAGAGTTGTTTAGCACAGCATTGCCTTGCAGAACCTAGAAACTTACAGGAGGGCCACGGGGTCCTATAACAGACATGCCCGGTTCTCCTGGAGCTCCCTGCAGAAAGACAGCAGACAGAAAGAAGAAGGGTGAGACAACACAGGAGTAGACAGCCAAGTAAAATAGAGGACAGAAACAGAACAGAGGCGTAGAAATAGTTTAAATGGGAGCAGGTTACAAAAAGCTTGGTGCATAGGATTAGGGCTAGCATAAGAATGGAGGAAATAATAGGAGAATGCAAAGACAGTAAACATAATGACGCTATTAGAAATGTTCATTAATGCTTTCCTTTAAATGTAATAGCACTTCAATGAGGTATCATGTTTAATTAGTGAAACCCCTATCATGGGTGGTCTCTTGAAATAAGATGGCTGAGGTATCCAGTCCTCGAGCCACAGATCTTCATACAGTGGGAGCAAGAGGTTCCACTTGGGAGTTGTTTTCTCAAATCTGGGGTTTACTCAATCTCCTTTGGTCATCGTCTTTGTTGGTCTAAAAAAACACACTGCTGTTTGATAGGGCATGCAGGGCCATAGAAAACAGTCTGTGGCCAGAGCTTCCCATTAAGGGCTGTTCTCACTATGCTCTACAGAGCCTGCTCTTCACGACCAGCTTCAGACTCACACTTCCTGGTTAGACTTTGGGTGGGTCTACAGCAGTGATTGGTATATCAGCTTTGTTATTCTTAGCTGGTCCTGTAATGGTGCATTCCCACTGCACAGGACAAATACCTATCGGTTTGCCAGTCGGTATTTGTCCTGTTTTGCGGCCGTCCCCACAGCCACGGGGGGTACGGCTTTTCTCCGCGATGAGAAAAGCCCTCCCCCTTCACATTGAGAAGCACATATTCCACAATGTTTTGCGGCCAGACTGCGGGCGGAAAAACCGCCGGACGGAAATCCCGTGCGGTGGGGACTGCTGCTCGGGTTTTCCATAGAGCACAATTGTGCTCATTTTCGGCCGGTTTTTCAGGCGGTCTGAAATACCGCAAACCAGCTGAAAAACCGGCCGAAAACCCGTGCCGTGGGGACATACCCTAACACTTTACATGACTGCTGGAGGTTTGTATACTGTAAGGCACAAGCCTACAGAGTTCTAACAAGTTAAAGTTTCCCAGTAACTTAAATAAACAAGCTCCTGTTTTAGTGATGAAACACAACAGCAAGTGACGTCACCATGATCAGACAGGACAGCTGGAGAAACGATAGCCCAGAGAGGTGGACGGTAACCGAGAGAAACTTTTATACACAAGCAGAAGATGTGTACAAAATGTGTATGTTCATATGGCGTAATTTCGGCATGCATTTGCGCTATAACACGGGAGAGATGCGCGCCGAAATTACGCGAGAGAACTATGAATTACGCCTCCTCTCCGCGCTTGCACAATACGTTCGGATTGTATGCGTGGGGAGATAAGTGACATGTCACATTGTGTGAACATGGCCTAAGGGCGACATGTCAGAAAAGAGGCACCTCCACGCCAGTTTTAAGGTGCAATAAATGAGTGTATAGTGCGGCTGAATGACAGAACCTGTCAAAAATCTGGCGTCTGGTATGCCTTGCATATTAAAATGTATGCACCTAATCAAGACGCATAGCAAAATCTAGGCGCATAGCATATAATTGCTAGCATATGTGATGCACCTACTTTTCGTGTACTACAGTTCATTTATATAGAGGATAGGGTGTTAACATTTTTTGGGTGCAAAATATACCAGAAAAATGGCACAGCCCTAATGGGGCATGTTGCCCTGAGTCTTCTTTATCTCTTGAACAACACAAAATCAAAAAACAATGTATTCGGTAATAGTCTTTATTTACCTTTTCCTACATGTTCAAAGCTGGCGGCGACGCGTTTCAGTATTATCCTTAATCTATGGATTAAGGATAATACTGAAAAGGTGTCAGCGTCTTGTTAATCTGGATACGCATATACCAGTGCATATCTGTTCTAATACAAAGAAATAAAGCATGATGATTTTATAAGGACCCCAGCTCTGAGACCAAGGATTTGAGTAATGCTACATTCAATCGGTGGCGCTGCAGAGTCCTAGCTCTTTACCCATAAGCCATTGTAAATATATTTAAATTTCAGTGGAGTGAATAAGGCACATAAGTCTCCACACACCTACACGGTGCCTCTCCCTAATGAGAAACATCACCCCTTTTGTGCTACATAGGTCCTATAACATCGGCCGCGGAATTGCAAGCACCCAATGACCATTTCGTAATTCGACTAGCAATCATTTCCCTTCAATACTCAGGAGGGAATGAACAATGGATGGTTTGTTCAAACCTTCCTCCAATGCATTGTTTGCCAGCAGCACATTCCCGCGTTATTTGGGGAAATTTGCTTCCAAGAAATGATTCTTTTAATGTTGACAGAAAAGATGTGATCTGCTGAGCAAAGATCGTTTGTGGGATGATCTCTGGGATCGAGCACGGGTTGGGAAGGAACGCCTGTAGGAAAGCTTGTTCGCCTCATTGTCAGTCTATGTAAAAGAACTTTAAGGATATGTTCACACGGCTTATTTGCGGGGCGTAGTTACGCCCCGCAATTACGCTGTGTGGACGGGGGCGGGAGCGGGGGGGGGGGGCGGCACCTCGCCGGCCCATAGACAATCATCACTAGCGGCGCGTATACACCGCTAGTAAATGACCGGTCACTTATCTCCCCCCGCGGCGGATTCGCCGAGCAGGGAGAGGAGACGTAATTCATAGTTCTCTATGAGAGCTGTGGATTACCGTAATGACCGGGACGGATTCAGCCGTAATACGCGCAGTACGGCACGTAATAACGGACTGAAATACGTCCCATTTTAAGCCGTGTGATTATAGCCTAATTGGCACTAGAGGTATCTAATAGCTGCTGAGGAATTTCACCTACAAGTTAATAAAGATTTTTGTTGGTCAAGGATCTCTCAGAAGAAGAGATGGGAACAATATAAACATTTACAAAAAGTCCCTTTTTAAATTTTATTTTTTCCCCCCAGGCCCTGAAAACCGATTTCTCCGACTAAAAAGGGGGGGGGGATTCCCCAAAACCCCGCCCAAGGGGGGCGAGCGCTACAGTTTGTCCTTCTTTGGGGAGTTTGAAATGGCCCTGAAAAACCAAGGGGCTAAAAAAACAGCTGTTGGGTTTGATAAACAAATTCTGAAGCTCTGTGAAGACATGCTGCCTTATGTATGAAAACCACCTAGCAATAAGACTGTCTTTGTTGCCCCTAGCAACCAATCAGAGCCCATAGCAACCAATCAGTGCTCATAACAACCAACCAGAGCTTTTTGCAAAAACCCAAAAGATCATAAAAAAACCCAAAACCAGACCCTCTTGGGAAACCCAAAAGAGGCAGTTTTTCATTACATACATTGCTCGGAAAAAAAAAAACCCTTGATCTGATTGGTTGCTAAAAGGGTTTATTTTTTCTAAAGGGGCAACAAAAATACTCTAACATTTTTCCCAATTACATAACCCCAAAATTTTCTCCCTTTCCCAAATTTTTATATTTAAAAAACCTTTTAACCCTTTAAACCCCAAAATTAAATTTTTTTCCTTAAAATAAATTTTTCCCAAAAAAACCAAATTAAACTAGGGGCCCCCTCAATAAAAGGATTTTTGGCCCGGGATGAAAAAACTTTTTAACCAAAACTCTTTTGGAATTAAAAGGGTTTTTGGTTTATTTCCCTTGCTAAAATACATGGGTTTTCGATAAGACGGGGATATTTTTTCTTATTTTTTAAATGTTAGATTTTTTTCTTGAAACCTTTTGGTTTGTTTTCAATTTTAAAAATTTATTTTTAAAATTGGGGCCCAAAAATTTAAAATTTTTTATTCCCACCCCCTTTTTTCCTTTTTTTGTAAAAATGAGAAACATTTAGGGGTTTTAAAGGTTTTCTCAATCTCAAAAGGTGTAAAGGATTGCTTGAAAAGAAAAAGGTTGTTTGTATGTAATTTTTGGTTCAATTTGGGTCTTGTTTTGGGGGGCAATATAAAGGCCTGTGAAAGGACCCAATTTTTTAAATCTTTGGCTTTGGTGGGAAGGTTCCCTGGGGTAAGTAAACAGGCGGTTTTTTGGCCTTTTGTTGAAAAAGCTTCAGAATCAAAAATTTTCCAAAAACGGGTTTTTTTAAATTTTTTGTTGGGGGGTGAGGAATAATGTTTTGAACCTTTAGATAGATTGAACCCGAAAGGGGGGGAAGTGGGAAAGGGGTCCCAGGGGGGATTTTGGGGAATTGAGGGCAAAAAGGGAAATTTTCACTTTTTTGTCTAAAAAAATTAAAAAAATGAGGGGAGTTATTTGGAAAAGGGGGTTTATTTTAATTTTGGAATAATGGGGTTTTTAAAGTATTTTGGTCCATAAAAAACAACCCTTTAAAATTGGCTCATCTTTTTCGTTTATTTGGGTCAAGATATTTATTTTTGTTTTAAAAAGTTAACTTTTAAAAGGTTGCCCCTGGGGGAGGAGAAATTTGGGGTTTCGATTTTTTTAAATTTAATTTGGGGCCATGGTTTTCCCGGGGTTATATGGGGTTTTTTCTTCCCCAATCATAGTCCTGGGGTTGGTAAAGAAAATTTTACTAAAAGTTTTTGCAAATTAAAATTAAAAAACCCCTCCTTTAAGAAGTTTGCCTTTTAATGAAAAATTTTTTAAAATTAATTTTTTTTACAAAATTTAAAGGGGAAAAAAATCCTTTTTTTTTAGAGGGGGTTTAAATTTTAAAAAATTTTTTAGTTTTGTTTTTATTTTAAAAATTTTACTTTTCTTTGTAAAGATTTTTTTTAAAAACATTTAAAGAAGGGGTTTTTTTCCAGAAACCTTCTCCAAAAATTAGGAGCCGGTGAAAATTTCCAAAAAAAAAAAACCCTAAAAAATTTTTTATTAAAGGGTTAAAAAAACAGGGAAGAAATATTCAAAAGGGGAGAGGAAAATTTGAAAATTTCCTTTTTGAAAATTTTCCCCTATTTTTACCCCTTTTGATTATAGGGGAAATTCTAAAGAAATTAAAATTCCTTTTTCCCCCAACCCAGCAAGGGTTGGTTTTTATTTTAAAGGCTTTGTTCCCGGAAAATTAAAACGGGGAAGGTTTTTAATTGTGTTAAAGGGGAAAAACTTTTAAACCCAAATTTTTGTTTTTAAAAACTAAAAAACCCAAATTTAGAATTGGAATCCAAAAATTTTTCTTTTAAAATTTTTTCTAAAATTTTTAGATTTTTTTTTGGGGGTTTCTCTGAAGAATTAGGGGGGAAAAAGGAATTTCCCTTGAGTTTTGTTTTTCAGCCCAAATTAGGAAAACCCTTTACCAGCTTAAGGGACTAAAAGCCCCTTGTGAAAATATTTTTACCCCTACTTTTTTGGGGTTTGACTTTTTTAGGCCCCGTACCCCCCTGGGAAAGGTTCATTGGCGGGAAGGGGAGTGGTTCCCCTTTAAGGGCCCGGTTGGGGGTTTCCAGCTTATATCAAGGGGGGCACCTTTCTCCATAAGGGAAAAGGAGATCTAAAAGGTTTTTTCAGACAAGAAAAGTGTAAAGGGACAAATTTTTGGCCCCTTTTGGGGGCCAAGGTTGGGAAAAGCTGTGGGATTTCCAATTTTTAAAAAGTTATTTAATGATAATGAATATAAAAATTTGGTAAAAAAAAAAATTCTTTGGGGGTGTGTTTTTAAATTTCCCAAAAGGTTTTAAACAAGGGGCCACCTGTACAAACCCCCCCGGGAAAGGAGGGTTACCATCAAAATATTTTAATAATTTATTTTTTTTTAAAGGGGGGATTTTTAAAAAGGGGGGTTTTTAGAATTAACGATTTTTAGAAGCCCAAATTAAAAAACATTTAAAATTTTTTTATTTTTAATTTTATGGTTTTTTAATTTTTTTTTAACGGTTTTAAAGGAAATTTTGTCTAAGCCTGAAATTCCTTTATTTCCTTTTTCCCAAAAATTAAAGGGGAAAGTAATTTTAATCAAAGGAAATTTAAACCCCAACCTTTTAATAAAAGAAAATTTCGCCCTTTTAATTTTAACCCATTATGTCGAATTATTCTGGGGAAAAAGTATTAGGTAAATTCCCCCAGTTTCTCATAAGAAAATTTTGGATTTCAACCCGTTTTCCCTATCCCTGCCAAATTCCCAGGGGGAGATTTAAATTTGAATGGTTTTTTAAACCAAAGGGGTTATTTTTAAAGGAAATTTTAAAGTTTTTAAGGGCCCCCGGGGGGTTTCCCCGAACCCCGGCCCTTTCCCCAGTACGGCGTAATTGCGGGGGGTTAAAATCCCCCCCGCAAAAATAAAGGCCCTGGGGGAATTTTTTAGCCTTAAAAAAAACAAAAATTTTTGCCACTAAAAACTGCAAAACCTTGGCTCCCGCTAAAGGAAAAAAAATAGGGTGTGCCAAAATTTTTTAATCCCCCATTGGCGGGAGTAAAGGTTTACAGTTTATGGAGCCTCATTTTTGAATTTTCTTGTGTTTTTTTCCCTTGGAAGGAAAAATTTAAAACAAAATTTTTTTCTAAAAAAAAGGGAATTTTCGGAAAATTTAAGGACCAAATTTACATTCCCTTGTGCCCTTTACCCCCCCCCCCACCCGAAAAACCAGGGGAAAAAAAAGGCCGAATTTGGGTTTGCAGAGATCTTTCATGGAATTTTGCCTGATTGAGGTAAAACCTTAAAAAAGCAGAGAACAAATTTTTTATGAAACCCCGGGAAAAACTGGGAAAGAAAAAAAATTTTCAAAGAAATAAAAAACCTTCTAAAGGTTTTTTACCTGGGAAAATTCCCAAGCTAATGTTTGGGGCCAACGGGAAAGGGCATTTAAAAGGGTCCAATTTTTTTTAATCTCAATTTCTTTTCCATTTTTTGGGCATTTTGGCCCGAAACAGAACTGGCTTTAAAAAAGGGGGAAAGGCCTTTTCCCCAAAATGGGACAGAGGGAGGGAAGCCTTTTTCTTTTAAGGTTTTGGGGTTTAGCGGGGTTTTTCCCTTTCTAAGGAAATTTTAACCAACGTTGGCTTTTTGGATTTTTGTTTTTGGGGGAAAATTTAAAAAAACCCCTTTGGAAATTCGAACCCAACACCCGGGAAGGCCCAAGGGGTTTTTTGTTTTAGGAAGTTTTCTATCTAAAATTTTTTTCCAATTAGTTTTAACGTGGTTAAATTTGATTTTTTTTAAAATTGGGTTTCCATTGGGGGGGACCAAGGTTTTTTTGGGGTTTTTTTTGGGCAAATGGTTTAAGGGCAAAACCCCCCACAATTTGAAATCCCCCCACTTTTATTTTTTTTTGCCCCCCAAAAAAATCCGGGTTAAGAGAAGCCCCACCCTCCCTTTTTTGGGCGTTTAAACTTACCCCCGGCCCTTCCTTTTTTTTTAAAAAATCCCCTTTTGCCGGGTCGGGAGGGGTTTTCTCGTTTCCCTTTTTTGCCCCATTTGGGGAGAAATTTTTTAGGGTGCCCCTTTTGGGTTTGAAAGGGACCCAAAAAAAATTTCCCACCGCTCCCCCCAAAAAGTTCGAAAAATACCCCCCAAACCCCCTTTGTTTTTACATTGCAACCACCCTTTTATGTTTTTAGGGTTTGGGGTTTTTTAAATGGTTTAGACCGGGGGGACCCCCCCTTTTCACTTTTTTTTTCCACCTTAAAATGTTGTGGGGCCTTTAACCAAAGGGCTCTAAATTTTTTAAAAAAGGGGCCAAGGTTTCGAGAAAGTTGTTTTTTTTGTTTTTCACGGGAAATTTTATTTTTGAAGGTTTTTTTTTTTTGGGGCTCCCCAAAAACCATAATGAAAAGGGTTAAAAGGGGGTTTAAACCAAACCTTTGGACTTTGAAGGGAAAATATCCCCAATCAAAGAACCGGGTTTGGGGGGTTCCTGACTCCGGGGAAAACCCAGAAATTTTATTTTGGGAAATTTGGGGTTTCTTTAAAAAGGTTTTTAATTATAAGGGGGGGGGGTTTCCCCCCGGTTGCGTTTTGGAATGCTTTTCCATTTTGTTCCTTTTTGGGGGGTTTCCAGAAACGCCCAAAAAACACAGCAAAAAAATTTTAAAACTTAAAAATTTTTCCCCAATTAAGAACAAATTTTGGGAGTTTTTTGGGGGCGCAAAAAATGCGGTTTGGCTTTTCTTTTCTGCTCTTTTTAATTTTTCCCAAGGTTTTTAAAATGTTAAAGGGGAAGAGGGAAGTGCGGGGCCCCAAAAGGTGGGAAAAGGGGGCTTTTCAGAATTTGGGTTTTTTGGGGGAAATTAACCCTTTTATTAATGATTTTAAAAACCTTTAAACCGGGTTTAGGGAATTTTAAGCCCTTTTTTTGCTTATGTTTTTTGTTTTTATTTTTTTTGTTAACAAAAGATGTGACCCGAAACCTTTTCTCGGAACGGGCCCAACCAAAAAAAGGTGGTTTTTAAAATTGGGAAAAGCCAATTCACTTTTTGGCACCAAAAAATTTCCACAAAAAAACCGTTAAAATTTCCCCAAAGGAGATTGAATAAAAAATAACTTTTAATTTTTATATTTACAAATACTTTGGGAAAAAAAATTTTAAATCTAAAGAAAAACCCTAAAAAAACACCCTACCCAAAACTATATCTACCTAACAAAAAAAATGGAAAAAAACCCAAAAACCCCTTTGTTAAGGGCGCCCCCAAAGGGGAACCTGTATTTTAAAGTCCAAAAACCAAGGACCCCCTTTAATTCAACTACAAAAAATATTAACAAAATTTTTTCCCCTATGGGAAAAAATTTATTTTAAATTTAAAATTTACATGAGAAAATGGGACTGAAAAATAAACACCTAGTGAAAAAATTTGGAACCCCAAAAACAAAAACAAAAAATTTTTTTCTTAAAAAAATAAGTTCAAAAAAAACCAATAACCCAACAGTAAAAAAAACTGCGGGGTTTCCCCTTCCCTAAAAAATTTGGGGTTCAGCCCCCTTCCCATGGAACAGAAGGGAGGAGTTTGTGCGCCAGAGGCACGGCTCCCCCCACTAAGCCGACAATTTTTGGGTGGGCCTTTTTCCCGAGTTAGAGGGGGGCGGGTCCCCCAGAATTGGGAGCCTCCACCAAATAGTTTTTTAAAGGAAAAATTTTAAAAAATTTTTAAAAAAAAGGGTTCTAGGGTTTTAAAGTAACAACCCCTTTTTTAATTTTATGACCCTTCTGCTCCTGATGTGTTGAAAGGGGAAATTTAAAGATTGTGTGTTCCCCACAATGCTTAGCAAAAATTTTCCCAACATTTTTTACACCTTTTGTTTTAAATTCTATCCTTTTGTTAAATTTTTGTCGGGTTAAACTTTAAGGCTTTTTTTAAAAACCGGCAAAAATTTTTGAAAAGGGCTATTTAAAACCCGCAATTTTTCGACTTCAAAGGGGGGGGGGGGGTTAAAGCCCGTTGGCCCCATAGGCACCATTTTCCCGGGGTTTTGGTTTTAACATCGTAAATTTAATGAAGCACTTATCCCCACCCGCGGGGTATTTTTGCGACCGGGGGGGGTTGGACGAAAAATCCATAGTTCCCTTGAAAAACTTTTGGTTTAAAGGGTTAATGATGGGCGTAGCTCGCCCCAGTATGGGCGGAAACAGGCGAATTACGGGTCCTGATAAAAGTCCATTTTAAGCCTTTGTGAACTTTGCCTAATTACTGTACTTTCCCTCAGCCCTATACCTAAATTTGCCTGTTTTGGGGAAATTCTTAATAATGAAACCTGCCTTTAAAAGAATACTTCAGCATTTCTTTCCTTTTCATTGGTCAAATCACTGTTGGTCTCATCTTGGGCTTGGGGCCGTTTTTTGAGGGTGTCTGTTTTAGTAAATCCTCGTTTTCCCCTGTGATATAAAAATTTCGGACCCCTTTTCCCTCTTATACCCTTTTGGGTTGTGCGGTTCCTCTGTTTTTACCCCCTAGAAATGTGTTACATAAATCTGTCAGTGGGGGGTTACCAATGGGGTGGGGGTTTTTTAAAAGGGGGTTTTTTCTCATTAAAAGGGAGGGGCGGTTTTTATTTTTAAAAGGATCTTGCAAAAACCAAGTCACTTTGCGTTTTTAAAATCCATTAAAGTGTCCCAAACCTTTTTCCCCTGAGTTTCCCCTCTTTTTGGGGGGTGCACCCAGTCCTTGGGTAATCTTTAGCTACAGACCTGTTAAAATCTACTCATGATAGGCTGCCCAGCACTGGTTGCTATAGTTTACAGCCCTTTTTTAGTCTTCCTGAAAGGTCCCAAGCGTTGGTCTCTTAGCTAAAACCTGATCAATCTTTCTATGGATAGAGGGTAAAGCACTGGTTTTGCTTTTCCCAACGGGGCCCTTTTTTGGATCTCCCCTGATAGGCTCCCAGGGCGGGTTGCTAAAAACTAAGCCTGTTAAACTCCCCCTGATAGGCTCCCAAAGCCTGGTTTCTTTGCTACAGCCCTGTTCCTACCCTCTCCTGATGGGCCCTTGCCAGCACTGGTTGCTTTTTGCTACAAAACCGTTCAATTTTTTACTGATAGGGGGGCCGGGGGCACTGGTCACTATAGCTAAGACCTGGCTTCTACTGCAGCCTTTGTAGAACCCGTAAACACGCCCTGAATTCAAATAAAACCAAGAAAACGGGGAACAAAGGGAAAGTTTGAATCAACGTAGTGAGACAATTTTTTTTTAAAGGAAAAGACAGGGGGTTCTTTCCCTAAAAAATGTCGGGGTTATTTAACTCCTCGTATTCCCTGTGATAAAAACAATTTCTGGAGCCTCTTCTTTATATCTCTTTTGTTGTGGGGTTCCTTGTTTTTCCCTCTGGAAATGTATTGCTGAATTGTCAGAGGGGGGTTTTGGGGCCAATTGGTTGGGGGGGACTCTACACGGGCCCTGAAATTGCCCAAAATCAGGCGGGAAAGTCATGTGGGATACACCAACTCCAAACTAGAATGGAAACCCCCAGGCGGGAACGGGATTCAGAAAACCTTTCCCTTGGAAGGAAATAATCACAACCCAAGAGATATAAGAAAAGGGCTCCAGAATTTTTAAATTGGGCCAATCAAGGATTTACTGACACGCCCTGTAAGGAGGGGTTTCTCGGGCCCCTTTTTTTTTTTTAAAAAAGGGTGTGCAGTTTTAAAGCCCATTTTGAACAATTTTGTTTTTAATTTTGAAACTATGTTTTCTGTGAAAAAAACCAAGGGACTCAATGTGTAGGTCTCTTGTTCTGTAAGTGTGGATGTGACTTTATACGTAGCCATATCTGGTAGTAGGAAGATCCAGCTGCACAACTGCTCTAAGCCAAGACTTTTCAATGAAGACTAAAAGGCATTTACGTGTTTGCAGACTGTTTCCCATTTCCTAAATGTGTCAACACATGTTAGTGTTCAGCAGCGTTCATCAATGCCAGTAAGAGTGGCCTGGGCTAAGTTCCTTACCCGAAATAACTCTCCTTTCCAAGAAGCTGGAGTGATTCAGTTGGGTTACATGTCACAGCTAGACTGAAGAGCTGTGCCACAGTACAATGGTGCCATGGTAAGATATGTTTAACCTCTTCCTGACGGACGGTCATAATAATATGGCTCTAAATTGTTTTGCTCTTTGCCTTCTGAAAGCCATAACTTTTTTATTTTTCCACCTACATAGACACATGAGGGCTTTTATTTTGCGGGACAAGTTAGACTTTCTAGTGGTGTTATTCATATTACTATAGAGTATACTAGGGAACGGCAAAAAAAAAAAATATAAATGGGGCAAATTGTGAAAAAAAACGTACTTGCGCCATGTTTGCGGGAGGTTTGTTTTTAGGCTAGGTTCACACGGCTTATGTGCGGGGCGTAATTACGCCCCGCAATTACGCCGTGTAGTGGGGGAAAAGCGGGGGGGCCCCTCGCCGGCCATAGACTTAAATTACCACGGCACTATACCCTGGAAAATTCACTGTATTATCTCCCCCCTCGCGTATTCGGCGAGGGGGCAGAGGAGACGAAATCCATACTCTTATAGAAACTGTGCTTTACCGTAATGAATGGGCCGTTTTCCCACCCGTAATTCGGCCATAGGGCGGTAATTAGGGGACTGAAATTACGGCCCTTTTTAAACCATGTAACATAGCTTAAGGGGTTTTATTTTCGTTTTTGCCGTATCTTTGGTATTGCCGGTGGTAACAACCTGTGATCAGAGAACACTTATGTTTTCGTATTTACAGGTTGTACACACCCGACAAATCCCCAAAATGTGGGGTTTCCGTCATATTTTGGTACCGAAAAAAAATTCCAAAACATTTTTATTTTAGAAAATTTGCCGCCGGGCGCCGCTTTGTCGCCAATAACTTTTTTGTACTAAACCCTAGTCCGTCAGGGAGGCGGCTTTTTTTGCGGCAGATGGGTCTTTTTACCCGCTGCACTTTTAAATGGATACGACTGTTTTGATCACTTTTTTTCCAATTTTTATGCACGTGAAATGCCCAAAAAAAAACCCCGCAATTTTGGGTTTGGAATTTTTTTTCTTCACTGTTCAACGTACGGGTAAAATTATTTTATATTTTTTAGATGGGGTTTTTTTCGGATGCAGCATACAAAATTGTGAAATTTTTTTATTATTTTTTTGTTTTTATTTGTAAAATGGGGGGGGGGGGTATTTGAACTTTTAATATTTTTTTTTGACTTTAAAACTTTTTTTTTTCACTTTAACATTTACCCCTCTATGGTGCTTGCCACTAAGGGGCGCGATTGTTTATAAGCCAATGCATTGCAAAGGCAATGATTAGGGTGTACAAAGAGGGGTTTCCCCACTTCCTGTCTGCGGGCGGAAAATGGGGCAAACAGGAACATGGCAACTGTCGGTGCCTTTACAAGGCTTGCGCTGCCCTGTTTGCCCCTCGGACTCAGTGATCTACCGCTGAGTCCCCGTCGGGCCCGAAAAACCGGGGCACGGCACCCCCCCTTTCAGTCTTCAACGCCCGGGCCATCTTTGGGCCCCGGTGTTGAGGGTTTTAAACAGGCAGGCAGGGGATACAACCCACCGTGCGAAACCGGGAAAGGTGTTAGCTGCAATAACCACTTTTCACCCAGCGGCTTGAGGGAAAAGGCCGCGATTCCCGGTTTTTAAAGCCCCTTACCGGGTTTTCTATCCGTACCATACTCATAAGTCGGGTTAAGGGTTAAAAAGGAATGTGTCATCAAAAATGACTTTTTGTTTAACTCACATTTTATGTTTAACACTTTTTGGTTTTTTTTTTAATTTTCCCGATCACTTTCAATTTTTTTTATAATTCTTAAGTCCCCGTTTTCACTTTGGCCTAATAATTGTCTGACACTTCCCGTTCTGGTTTGAGAAAGTTTCGTTGTCTCTTATTTTCAGCACAAAGAGGGTCAAACTGAAAGGGGCCCGTGTGAATGTAACACAGGATCCACCTCACATGAGGAGATGTCACAGTTACCCTTTCACCTCCTGCACATTTATTTTTTCCCCAGGTCACAGAACATATAAAAAACTCCCCTATAGGGTGATGAGGACGATCACTCTTAAAGGGGTTTTTTCCCAAGAAGTAATTCTTTACCTTTTACTGTTCAGGGGGAAAAATAAGAAAAGATGAACGGCTGCAGAGGGGAGGGTTTGGGGGTTGAGCAGAGCCCGGGAAGCATGGAGCTCTCTAATTTTACTCAAATAAAAACTTACAACCTGGGTTCCATACAGCAGACAGCCCCCATACAAATGCACTTTTCTCCCCCGCCCCTTGCAAGCTCATTATGTTTTTGTATCAATAAAAAAGGCCAAAAAACCCAAAGCGCGGCCAGATCGCTCCTTCAGTGTCCTGGGCATGTCTAATGTAAACTTCAGGAAAACGAAGGCATTAAGGAGGCTGTTTCACTTTTTTTTAATGACATATTTAGAAAAGTGATTAAATACCCATTTTGGAGGATCCCACGTCAACATTACATCGTGGCAAAACCCCTTTAAGTCTCCTATGTGCATGAAGCTACTGTAAAGCATCTCTGACTGTGGGTAAAGCAGTGCAAGCAAGGCCTAGTGGCCAAAGTGAAAACTGCAGGACTTAAGAATTATTAAAAAATATTGAAAGTGATATGAAAAATTGAAAATAAAAAAACAACCAAACATTCCTAAAAAATGTGTTTAACACAAAAATGGGACTTAAACAATGACTCATTTTTTGATGACACATTCCCTTTTATGTGTCTAGAGTTTACCACGATCTGTAACTATTGTCACTACTCTATATGTACATTACTGTAGAATACATAGGCAATATTTCAATTATACCCAAAAAAGAGACAGAACTTTGATCTAAACACTATAAAATACACTGAATATTCAAGTCACTTTAATACATGGGTAGAACACAGACTGCAATGCTTGTCTTCATCAGCATCAGAGGATTATCCCGCAGCCCTCAAAGACCATACAAATCTAATGGCTATAAAAAGTTATGGAAGCTAAATAGTCAGTTTTCCACAGTGTTAAAGGGGATATCCACTCAAAAGTTAAAGGGGTTGTCTCACTACATTGATTCATCTTACCTCAGTACTGTTTTCTTGGTTTCATTTTGAATTCAGGGGTGTGTTTACTGGCTTCCACTAGGCTGCAGTGGAAGCCAGGTCTGTAGCTATAACAACCAGCGCTGGCATCCTATCAGGAGAGATCAAACAGGTCTGTAGCGATAGCAACCAGTGCTGGCAGCCTATCAGGAAAGATCCAACAGGTCTGTAGCTATAGCAGCCAGTGCTGGCAGCCTATCAGGAAAGATCCAACAGGTCTGTAGCTATAGCAACCAGTGCTGGCAGCCTATCAGGAGAGATTATACAGGTCTGTAGCTATAGTGACCTGAGGAGCTGATGCAGCCCATGAAAGAGGGGATATCTCAGAATAGGTAGGAGGACACTGTTCATGGGCACATATTGCAAAGTGACTTGTTTCTGCAAGATAGTTAACATAAAAAGCAATTCTTGTAGTGAGACAACCCCTTTAAAGGGCTTCCACTTCCTGTGCAGTGGCTCTACAGTAGTGACTGACATTACAGCTCTGCTAGCTCCTATTTCTTGCTGTGCTTGTCACAGGGATATTACTGATAGAGGCGTTGTGAAAATGATACTGTCCAAGCTGGATATACGCTATAAATGGGAGCTAGCAGGGCTGTATTTGTCATAAGAGGAAGCTTCTAGTGTGAGAGAAAAGCTTACATGCTGCCAAGACACGCTGTTAGCTGCTTAAAATGAGTCCATTATCTTTGACATAGTTACACATCTATGTGCTCTGCAGACCTGGCGGGATGGTACAAGGCTGCTCTTAGGTCAGTAACTCTAAGGGCCACATGTATGAACCTGTTTAGGACTAAAACTCACTCTCTTGCCCATAGGTTACTGTGGGCAAAAGAGTGAGTTTTGGATTTAAACAGTTTCATACATGTGGCCCAAAGTATTAAGGTTTTTCTCAGTAGAAAGATAAGATCAGAGAGTGAGAAGCTCTGCCCTGCTAATAAGACACAGCAGAAATGTCACCAGCCTGGCCACTGCTTGAGCAGAGAGAGGTGGTCTGTAAATATAGAAATGTGTGTAAGGCAGGAGATAAGAACTGCCCTAACTATGAAATGAAGCAACATTGGAACATGAATGCATTTGGTGATAGTCCTTATTTACCGTTTTTAACATGTTTAAGGCTAATCAATGAGATTACCCCTTTAAGTCCAATATTTTAACACTTGTGTTCCCCTTTAAATATAAATTCTGGAACATGTATTTTTTTTAACTTCACATTATTTTGTTCCGCTCTTCTTCTTCATGAAAATGTATGGCTAAAATGACAATTGGTCATTGTCATTCAACTAGTCAAAGGGGTGGGCTTCTACAGAATTTGAACATGTCCACACTCATGGGACAACAGAGGAACACAATTAGAATGGTGGTAAATGTTTGATTGTGTTTGGATGCTTTTATTTCACCATAAAGGAGTTCTCTTACCATGCTGTTTCAAAGAGTCCCAGGCAGCTTCATTCTCATACTTCCAGGTCAGGCTGTGGATGGTTCTATAGCAGTGACTTAAAGGGGTTGTCTCGCTACATGTTAATCTTCCCACAGTCTTTTTTTTTGGTTTACTTGAATTCAGGGGCGTGTTTTACGGGTTTCCACAGGCGCAGTAAACCCAGGTTGTAGCTTAGGACCAGTGCTGGCAGGAGGATCAAAAGGTTGTAGCTATAGGACCGGGACGTCAGCATCAGAGGGGTTCTAGGAATAGGTAGGACATGTTAAAAAATTATTGAAAGTGTTTGTTTTTACAAGTCTTAACATAAAAAGCAATCCTTGTAGTGAGAAAAACCCATTTAAATGCAGGAGATTTAATCTGTAAGTAAACAAAGCTACAGACCTCCCAGGAGTGAAAACAGGTGCTATTTAAAGGTAACTAATCTAACTAACTAAGCACTACTAATCTAACTAACTAATTAAAACTAATCCCAGTGAGCCTTGATTATTTATTCAGGGGATTTTTAATCTATAAGTAAACAAAGCTACAGACCTCCTAGGAGTGGAAACAGGTGCTATTCAAAGGTAACTAATTTAACTAACTAATCACTACTAATCTAACTAACTAACTAACTAATCTAACTAACTAATCACCATGTGAGCCATTGCAGTGATTTAAGTGCAGGAGATTTAAAACTATTAAAAAACAAAATCAGACCCCCCAGGGGTGGAAAAAGGGGCTTTCAAAGGTAATAATTTAAATAATAATATACTAAACAATCTAAATAAATAACTAAACTAACAATAATCACCCGTGACCATTGCAGTGATTTAAGGCAGGAGATTTTTATTTTAATAACAAAGCTACAGACCTCCCAGGAGTTAAAACAGGTGCTATTCAAAGGTAACTAATTTAACTAACTAATCACTACTAATCTAACTAACCAACTAACTAATCTAATAATAAAACACCATTTACCATTGCAGTTTATTTAAGTGCGGGGAAATTTTTCTGTAAAAAAACAACTACAGACCTCCGGAGTTAAAAAAAAGGTCTATCCCCAAAGGAATAATTTTTAAATAATAATACTACTAACAACTAAAACCCAAATAAATAATCTAAATAATTTAAACACCAGTGGCCATTTCAGTGTTTATGTAAGGGATTTTAATCTATAAGTAAACAAAGCTACAGACCTCCTAGGAGTGGAAAAAGGTGTATTCAAAAGGTAACTAATTAATAATAACTATCTAACTAATAATTAAAATAATTACTACTAATCACCTTTTGACCCTTGCAGTGTTTATGCAGGAATTTTAAACTGTAAGTAAAGCTACAGACCTCCTAGGAGTGGAAACAGGTGCTATTCAAAGGTAACTAATCTAACTAACTAACTAATCTAACTAACTAATTAACTAATCTAACTAACTAATCACCATTTTACCATTCAGTGATTTAAGTAGGGGAATTTAATCATACTAAACAAAAGACAGACCCCCGGATGGAAACGGTCTTTTCCCAAGGAATAACTAACTAACAAACTAAATCAAATCAAAAAACTAACTAACTAACAACTAACCCATGTGACCATTTGCAGTGTTTTAAAGTGCAGGAGATTTAATCTGTAAGTAACAAAGCACAGACCCCCCAGGATTAAAAAAGGGTGTATTCAAAGGTAATAATTTAAAAACTAACAAATCACTACAAAATTAAAAAAAACAAACAAAATCAAATAACTAATCCCAGTGAGCCATTCAGTTTTTTAAGTGCGGGAGATTTTAAAATGAAGTAAACAAACTAAGACCCCCCGGATTTAAAAACGGGTGCTTTTCAAAGGAACTAATTTAACTAACAAATCCTTACAACTAACCAACTAACTAATCAACTAATTAATACATGGACCATTGCAGGATTTAGACAGGAGATTTAATCTTAAGTAAAAAAAGCTCCGACCCCCTGGAGTAAAACAGGTGCTATTAAAGGTAATAACTAACAACTATAATCTAACTAACTAATTAACTAATCTAACTAACTAATCACCATGTGAGCCATTGCAGTGATTTATGTACAGGAGATTTAATCTATAAGTAAACAAAGCTACAGACCTCCCAGGAGTGGAAACAGGTGCTATTCAAAGGTAACTAATCTAATCTTGTTAGAGTTTAAAGATTCCCCCCAATCAACCGGGTGATTTCACTTCCGCCTCTGTCTAACAGAAAGGGGATAAGGGGGGGAAACTAGAGAGGGGGAATTTTTGGGAATGTATTTAAAAAAAGCCCTTTTTTTAAAAACCCCTACTTTGTTGAAAGCTAATCTTTTATAGTGAGAAAACCCCTTTTAAAATGACAAAAATATTTTCCAACTTCTTTTTTTTGTTTTAAATGTCAGAAAACCCTAGTTAAATTTTTACTTTTTTTGGGCCCCCTTTTTTTAAAGTTTAAGCACAGATAGATAATAAAAATTTACACATTTTTAAAAGGGTGAGTTTCGGGTTTTCGGTCCAATCCCTGGTTTATAAGAAGCAGCCCCATAGGGCCCTTTCATGGTAAGGGTTTTTGGCTCATGAAAAAGTTTTCATCACTTCTGTGGGTGTTTACGGGGGGCTAAATTTTCCACCGGGCAATACGGGCCCCTTGTGGTTTGGTCTACTGGTCCGGGCATTAATTTTGTAATGAACCCAAAATAGACGGGGGTCTGGGAAAGGGGCCTTTTTAAATTTGCAAAAGGTCTTTTTTTCCAGACAGGGAAAGGGGGAAAAGGGCAGAAAGTCCAAAAGGGATTTCTTTTGGGGTTTTTTTGTTCATGAAAAACCTTTTTTCCCAGATGGGCTAAAACAGGGTGGTTAGAGGGTATTTTGTGGAAAGGCGGCGGCGCACTCACCTTCTCTCCAGGATGACCCTTTAATCCCTGGATCATTTACATCAGCCACAGTCCCATGTAATAAGGCAGGATTGGGAGATTTAAGAGAAGTAGAGAGAAAAGATAGGTGAGCGTCATAGAGACTGAACGAATGTTATCGCGTGCAACATCAACAACTACTATGTGCTAGTAAACACTCATGTGGATGAAGACATACAAGCCAGCAATGTGTGGTACAGATGTGACCCCCGGTCATTGGGCTTCTGGCATGATATCTGGTGACCTATTCCTTGTATTCATTACATCAAAATTCAAATAAAAAGACTGCTCTGTTCTTTGTAGAAAAAAAAACATGTTTATCAATTGAAACTGATTTAATGCAGGTGACAGGATTAGTTGTACTTAGAATACTAATTAGCTCCAATTACCTAAGACCTGACAGTCCTGCAAGCATTGCCAAAACCTGCATGATCCTGACACTGTGCTGGCAATAACTCAATGACGGGAACAACGGGATGTCATACATTTGTACAGCTCTTTGCTTTAAAGGGGTTTTGCCACAAAGTAAAATTGACGTGGGAAGTTTGTAAATTAAATAATAAACATTTTCCTCATTCATCATTAATAAAAATTCTGGACCGTTTTTGGTTTAGCTGCTCCCTTAGTGATCCATTGTTTACAGCTCGTCTCCAGGGGATACGACCAGGGCCGTGAGCTCCTCAGTCCTGGTCGCACATGCTCAGACATCACCTCTCCTCTCAGGCAGCTACTGAGTGTTCAAACCCCAGGTGCTGTCACTCTACTCCTGTCCTTTGGACTAGTTAGTAATAAGTCAAACAGTGCAAATTAAAAAAAAGAGACCTCAATGAGGTTTGTGCATTGATAAAGAGGAAAAAAAAAACACAGGTTCAGTTCTTGCAGGAATTTGAACCAAAGACCCTTGTGCTGTAAAGCAAAAATGTTACCTCTGAGCTACAGTATAGCTACTTACAATTCTATACATAAACAGACCTTTCTTTGACTAAAGAGAGGAAAGGCCTGGTGATGTCATCCTGCTGGGTCACATGATAGGCAATTCAAACAAATCACACACGCCCCTTTCTCAGCGCACAGAGCTGAAGAGCTGGATGCAGGAGGTATGAAATGAGATAGTGGCAAAACCCTTTTAAGTCAACCTGTCTGCTACCATGTTTTCTGAAGTCTAAAAGATAGATTTTTTTGAAGAACCGTGACTGTGAACATTTAGTATGAATATTTTGGCAGAGACTAAAGTACAATATTTAAAGAGACACTTCCATCAGAAAGGAATATTTTTATTTAAAACCAAGATTCCTAGAAAACTATTTTTTTTTAGAATTTTTGACAATATTTTTTTTTATTTTGGCAGTTCCATGCAATTAAAAATGACATATAAAATATTGTCCTTATCCAGCTGTGAAAGTAAACTTCTGCGTGGAAGAGCAGACTAATCTCACTTCTACTTCACCCTGTTTTTTTCCCCCTCTTAAAATTACAAATAAAAAGGAATGACAAAATCATGCTCCATTGTTCTCCCGAGGGGGAAAAACGTTTAACCCAAAGACCCCCGGACCCAAAACGTGAAAAATGGGTTTCATCTTTTTATGAAACTCTTTAAAGGGGTTTTCCCACACCAAAAATATTTCATCCCTTCCTGCTTTCCACTCTTAAAACTCTGTGTGCCAGAAGGGGGAGGTTTTTGTTTTTGTTTGAAATTGCCAAATCAGGGTACCCAGCAGGATGACAACCAACCAAGGTCTTTTCCATCTCCCCTAATCAAAAAAATTTTGTTTAAAATTGTAAAGAAATTTTTGATTAAAAATTTTTTGGGGAGGTAATATTTTTTTGCCTTCCAGGCACAAGGGTCTTGGTTTTTAAAAAACCCTGCAAAAAACCAAAACCTGTGTTTTTTTTTTTTTTTCTTTATAAATTTAAACAGACCTAAACTGAGGTTTTTTTTTTAAATTTTATTTTACACTGTTTTAACTTTTTACTAAGGAGTAAAGAGGATGGGAGTAGAATAAAACAAAAACCTGGGGTTTAAACCCACTCGTGCTCCCTTTAGAGGAAAGGTGATGTCTGAGAAATGTGCGACCGGACGGGGAAAACCTCAGCCCTGGTCGTACCCCCGGGAGTGAGCTGTAAACAATGGATCACTAAAGGACATAAGACAAAAACGGCCTGGGAAATTTTTAAAAATAATGAAGGGTTTGAAAATGGTTTATTATTTCATTTCCCAAGCTTCCCACTCAATTTTCCCTTCATGGAAAAACCCCCTTTTAAAACGGGGTGGAGGGGGTTTTAAACTTATCAAGTGTTTGGGCTGTTAATTTTTTCCAGTTCTCAAGCAGAGCCGCCCAGAAAGAAGGACCATAAAAGTAATCCTCTTTTTTTCCTTGTGCTATCAGAGCTCAAAAGGGGGAAGTTGGGGGGAAGAGTAATGAATTTTTGGGGAAAACGTAAAAAAATATATAAAAAAAAACCAGCTTCCTCAATTGAAAAAAATAAAAACACAAAAAAAAAATTTGCCCAAAAAGTGAAAAGAAAAAAATGGTCATAATGTTCCTTTAAAATATTCAGCAGAACTTTGTTCAAAAGTTGAGAAAGTGCATAGTACTGCACATGTAACAAAACATACTAACCATGGTGTTTATCCCTAGGGTAGGTCAGGGGTTTTTTAACACGGGGTTTAAAAAATCCCAACAAGTACAACATCTGCAAAGAGTTTGTACTTTCTCCCCAAGTTTGTGTGGGTTTCCTATGGGGGTACTCTGGTTTCCCAAAAACATATTTGTTTTCGGGTTTTAATCTAAAAGTGAGACTGTAAAGGCCCCCAGGGACCAATGTGAATATTTTTTCCTGAAACGGGCCTGTGGATAATGACTTATAAAAGAAAAAAAAATAGAAAAAATTTTTTCCCGAGGTAAACCAGCGTAAAGCTACACTTAAAAACCCCAAAATTTAAACAGCTTTAAACAGGGATCTGGGGATATAAAAAGAGATCTAGAAAAAGACAAAAACGTTGATCCATCTTCCATTACAAACCCAACCAATTTTTGTTAAAAAAAATATATGAAACCCAAGTAAGGAAGGACTATGTTTTAAGGGTTGATTTTGCAGCCTGAAACGCGTAAGCGCGTGTTTTTTTATGCACTGTGTGTGTCTTGCTGTTTGCTCCGCTTTTATATATTTTTTGATACAATAAATTTTTTAAATTTTTTAAAGGGGCCCTGGATCAACTATTTGTCTTTTTTGTGATTTTATCAGTGGTTTTGGTTTTCCCCCCACTAGTTGGGGTTCCACCCCTTAACGGGTAGTGGTTGGGCTTTTTCTTTGGCCTATGAAAGAGAAACTGGGGGGGGTTGGGTGACTGCAAAGGGTTTCTAAAAAGTAAAATAATAAGTTACCTTCACTAATGAATTCATTTGGAGCAAATTAAAAGTACTGCCATCTGGCATTTTGATGGTGTATCAATAGGATAAATTTTTAAATTTTTATTTTTTTTTAAAAACGCCCTTGATTTTCCGGGGGGCTGTTTTTTTGAAAGGGGGGGTTTCATTTCTTTTAAATCATCAAAGTGTGAAAAGAAGGGGTTTCCCAACCCCCAAGGGCTTCCAAAGGGGGCCCGCTCGAAAAGAGAGGGGTCCAGGGCTCTCCCAAAACTGCTCTATGAGAGTTTTTGAAAAATAAAGGTGAGTGGTTTAGTCCTCCAAATACTCAGAACTCAAAATAGAAAAAAATGGAGAGTGGGACAGAAGCGTGGGGAAAACCCCCTCCATACTGTACTGGTCTCCAGTACTCAGAACTCCCATAGAACAGAATGGAGAGTGGTACAGAAGTATGACAGACTCTCCATACTGTACTGGTCTCCAGTACTCAGAACTCCCATAGAACAGAATGGAGAGTGGTACAGAAGTATGACAGACTCTCCATACTGTACTGGTCTCCAGTACTCAGAACCCCAAAAAAACAGAAAAGGAAAAGTGGGACGAAAACGTGACAGAACCCCCATACTGTAAATGGTCTTTCCAAATACTCAGAACTCATAAAAAGAAAGAATGGAGAGTTTAAAACAGAAGCATGACAGGGCTCTCCATACTTTACTGGTCTCCAGTACTTTAGAACTCCCATTTGAAAAAGAATGGAGAGTTTTTTTACGGAAGCGTGACAGACTCCCCCCTACTGTACTGGGCTCCAAATACTCAGAAAAATTCCCCCAAAAAATAGAAAGGAGAGTTGTACCGAAGGGGTGACGGGCTCCCCCCACTGTACTTGGGCCCCGTACTCCAAAAAACTCCCTTTTAAAAAAAATGGAGAGTGGGACAAAGGGATGACCCGATTTTCCATCTGTAAATGGTCCCAGTACTCAGAACTTTCCCCTAGAAAAGAATGGAGATGGTACAGAAGTTTGGGCAGGGCTCTCCATTTTTGTATCCCTACTTTTTGGGGGTCTGTTCCCCCAAAGGAAAAAAGGAGTGGGTAACAGAGGTGGGAGCTATCACACTTTGATGCCGTATCCTAGTGACATACCATCAAAATGCAAGATGGAACCACCCTTTTAAGATAGATATCATGTAAGAAGCTTTACCACAAGGGCATACAGCTGAGCAGATGCAATCCTACGCATGCAGATGTTGTACAACGCCTGTTACTGACAATTCACTTCATGCGAATCTGTATACAAAACCACACAAAAAAAAACCTTGTGGGTTTGGACACACAGCCCCTTTAAAAGTAGGACTTGCTGCTGAGGCAGTAGTCAGTGACATACCCCCCAACTTATAGATTTTGCAAAGAGGGCAGATTGGGGCCACGCCCCCAAAACCCCCCCAAAATGTGACTCACAAAAGGCCCCTCTAACCACCCCAAATGTACATGCACCCCTTTTTCAATACCAAAAAGGGAGACTTTTTCATATTGCTTTGAGCCAATGTGAAATATTAAGTACGTTTTTATGTAATATAAGCAAAGGAAGCAATCAATACTTTGTAAAGCAAGAGAGTCGGTTTATTGATAAAAAAATTTATTTCCCAAATAAAAAAAGAGGGACATTTATAGAGCTAAGGGGGAAAATTTTTTAAAAAAATAGGCTGCCCTCCCAAAAAGGGGGACTTTTTTAAAATAAAAATAATAATAATTTTTATTTATATAGCGCCAAAAATTTTCCGCAGACTTTAAAAATTAGGGGGTGTACATACAGACTTACCTTTAAAAGAACTTAAAAAATGAGAACGAGGATGGGACCCTCTCGCGAGGCTTAAAATCTATTATGGGTATGGGTGAACAAAGGTTTTAAGAAGTGCTCATTTACTAGGGTCCAGAAATTTTACTAAATAAAGGTGTTTACAAAAAATTTGGGGTGACCCCCCACCCAGACTGTCATCATATACAGATAAGTGCCTGTGATGCCCAGTGTGGGGAGTGAACGGGTGTGATAGCAGTTAGGATCTTGGTAGGCCGGGCGAGAAGATTTTTTTCAGGGCCCCTTTTAAAAAACTTGGGGGTTGTGAATGTGCGATCGCCCGCGGTAGCATATTCAAAAAGGAAACCGGTGCGCCGTGTGAAATCTTGGGGGTTGGGCAGGAGGTTCGGATGATTGAGGAATGTATCTGATATCCACAGAGGGGGAGAGCAGGGGTGGGGTGGTAGACAAAAGATGGGGGGGAGATGTAGGGAGGAGAACCGTGAGAGCTTTTTGGGGTAGAGGGGGATTTATGTTGTTTCTGTATGGAGGGCAACCAGGCAGTGACTGACACAGGGTAGAGGCATCAGTATAGCGGCGGAGAGAAAGACAAGCCGGGCTGCTGCATTCAAACAGATTGAAAGGGGGGAGAGTTTGCGAGAGGGAGACCGATAAGCAAGGAGTTTGCAGTAGTCAAGACAGAGTGAATAAGAGCAAAAAAGAGGGTTTGGCGTTTCCCCCATAAAAAAAAGTACGGATTTTGGGGATTTTTTGGGTGCAGATGAAAGCGGGCAAGGGGTTGGGGTAAAGGGGTGAAGGACAGATTAGAATCAGTATTAAAAAAAGACAGCGGGGCCTGTGCCCAGGAGTTAAAGGTGGGCCACACACTGAGACCGAGATAGCAGGTAGGGTTGGGTTAGAAATGGTGGAAAGACAAGAAGTTTGGGTTTTTGTGAGGTTTTGTTTAGATGGAAGGATGATGTCAGAGCAGGGACAGACAGCACTGGGGTTTTGTATCAGGGCGGAGTGATGTCTCGGGGGAGGTGTATAATTGGGGGTCATCAGAAGAGATGGTACTGGAAGCCAAAACTGCTGAAGGGTTTGTCCAATGGGGATGTGTAAGTGAAAAAAGGGGAAAGGGCCTAGAACTGTTCCCTAGGAAACCCCCAAAAGCAAGAGGGAGAGGAGAGGAGTGGAACCAAAAATAACACTGAAGGACGGGCAGAGAGGGAGGAAGAGAACCAAGCAGAGCGTGTCCTGGATGCCAATGGTCTGAGCAGGGGAGGAAAGGTGGTGATCCACAGGTCAAAAAAAAAAGCTCAGAAGATCCAGGAGAAGCACATGGTATTTGCCCGTGATTTGGCAAGGGGGGATCTTGGACTTTAAATAGAGCAGTTTCTGTGGAGTGCAGGGGCGGAAAACCGGGTTGTAGGGGACGAGAAGGAGTTAGTAGAGAGATAGGGATAAACGGGGTAGACCAACGTTTTTAGGAGTTTAGAGATGAAAAGGGAGGTTAGAGATGGTCGGTAGTTAGAATCACAGGAGGGGCCGAGAGGGCTTTTTTTGTAAAGGGGTTAGATGGCGTGTTTAAAAGAGGATGGGGGAAACCCAGTAGAGAGAGAAAGGGGTTTAAAAATTGCGGTAAGGTGAGAGATGTACTGGAGGATAGACTGGCAAGGTGGGATGGAAAGGGTCACTAGAGCAGGGGGGGGGGGGGAACAAGAAGAAAGCCGGACACTCTTCTTCTGTGTTGGGGGCAAGGCGAGAGCAACTAAAGGGACGTGCCCCGGAGGGGAGGGCTGGGGGTTTCTTGAGGGTTGAGAAGAGATTTTTCCGGAACTGTCTATTTTGTCTTTTAAGTAAGTGGCCATTTCAGCACAGAGGCATGATGGGGGCCCGAGTTTTGGGCTGAGGGGGAGTGGAAAGTGTCAAAAGGCGTTTTGGGTTTTGTGTAATGTGGAGATTTTTGGGAGGTGAAATTTTTTTTGTTTGGGCGCAGGGGAAGGGCATTTGTGGTAAGTCCCTGAGCTTTTGGAAATTTTTTTAGTGGAGAAAATCTGCAGGTAGCTTTGGGACTTTCTCCACGGGTTTTCTCACACACCTTAACCCGGCTGAAAAGGAAGCGAGTCTGCGGTGTGTGCCAAGGCTGGGGCGAAACAGTTGGGAGGTATGGTCAGTGAGGACCTTTTGGGTTTGCCCCCTAAAAATTGCCCTTTTTTTAGAAAAATCATTTTGTTCCTGGGGGACAAATTTTGGAGCATTTTTTTCCCCAAGCCCCAAATTTTTGGGGGGGTTTCCCCCCTGTTATCCTTTAAAGAAATTAAATTATCAATCTGTCAGTGGGTGTTACCAATTGGGGGGGTGCCCCCCTGCCCAGTGTGATTTTTGGGCCCAAATCAGTGCTGACAGTTATATTTTGGCGGGGGACACGCCCCTCAAATGGAAAAACCCCCCAAACCCCTGACGTTTCCCAAGTAAACATTTCTGGGAAAGGAATAAAACGAGTTTTAAGAGAAGGTCCCCAAATTTTTTCTTTGGGGAGCACAAGGATTTACACATCACAGGTCTTCTTTAAATTGTCCACAGATTTAAATATTTCCATCTATAGAATATGACACGTCAATTATTGGCCTGATAACCATGCATAGGCATGAATACCCAATCATTTGCCCCTGTAAAAAATGCCGCGAAAAAAGGGAAAAGGGATTATTTGAGGGAAAAAAATCCCCATTTTTTTTGAAATCAGTTAAAGTCATCACGGGCTATACAGCAAAATCCCCCCCTGGAAAAAAAAAGGGACGTGTTTCTGCCCCCAAAATTAAAAAGGAGCAGCTGAAATGAAGTTTTGGGTAATTATAAATTTAAACTTTGTGAGCTTTCCCACCCATCAATTAGCCTATGTACAGGCTCCTGGTACCAAGTGTTCATTAACTTTGTCGATCAGCACTCAGACAGGTAATAATTTCCCATATAAAAGAACCTTATATATGAATACATATCATGCTCAATACAAACAATAATCAACCAAACAACTCTACTCTGCACTGATGAGGAGCAACAGCTCTGGAACAGTGCTGTCTGCAGATGGATTTCCCTGTACATGGGTCACTATGAGTCACGCAACCCAATGGGAGAGAAATAACAGGAATTTCCACAAAGAATAGATAAAGAAAAAGGTAATACCAAGACCTTAATATATATTGGAAGAGCAGTAGGCTATGGAGTAAAAATCCTAAAGGAGAGGTTATTTAATGACCTGACCTGTGACCCCTCCTGATATAACTGGTTTAGTAAATCCTTGTGTTCCCAATGATATAACAATTCTGGAGCCTCTTCTCTTATATCTCTGTGCTGTTCCTCTGTTATTCCTCCTAGAAATGTATTACTGAATCTGTCAGTTGGGTGTTACCAATTGGGGGGGTGTCCTGCACAGTCTGACATTATCCAGTCAGTAGTGACAGTCATCTGAAAACTAGAATGGTAGCACCCATCTGAAAACTAGAATGGTAACACCCATTTGACAGCTTCAGAAATACATTTCCAGGAGGAATAACAACACAGCACAAAGTTATAAGAGAAGAAGCTCCAGAATTGTTATATAGGGAAAACAAGAATTTTCTAAA
The DNA here is from genome assembly GCA_025379985.1 of Phyllomedusa bahiana. Taxonomy (NCBI): domain Eukaryota; kingdom Metazoa; phylum Chordata; class Amphibia; order Anura; family Hylidae; genus Phyllomedusa; species Phyllomedusa bahiana. Next base: position 62,826 of record JAODAL010002400.1, on the reverse strand, counting down.
ATAGACCTGTCAGGAGAGGTCACCAATTGTATTACAAGATATCCTTCTAGGGGTGGCACTAGACTAACCATGGGCTTCCTTTTGGAAAACAGCTATTTTACATATCAAATTGTTGTTCAGTTAATGGTTATCAATTACAACCATATATAATTTGGATAAGCAGTACGTTTATGGCTTCAGGTGCCCAGACACTAAGGTGGACATGTATGAAGATGGGCGCGTCGAAGCTCCTGTTTTCACGTTTTTTTCCGTGAAACCTGCGCCTGATGTATGTCGGTGCTGAAGTGCACTCATACATGCGGGGCAAACGTCGACGCCTCCGGCAGACCACATTGGAATTGGTCTGCCTGTCGGAGCTTTAATGCGCCTCACTTTGCCGACCCACATTCATACATGCGTCAGTGTTTTCTAATGTGCTGCGTCCCGCCCCAGAACGCCCACAGCACGCCTCTTTATGTTAGGTGCATTACAATGTGGCGAACCTTGCGCCTAATGCGCCTAACACATAGGGGAGGTGCGTCCGACAGCAGAGCCGGCACAGAGAGGCGCATTATACACCAGAAAAGAAGCGAAAACTCCGATCATACATGTCCCCCTAAGGACGTAAGTATGAACTTTGTGCCAACGGACCATTTTTTTTTTGCACATTAGCAGTGTAGAATGCGCCTGAATCCATGAACCTGTTCTACTGCGGGTCATAGACTTAGCTCCTTCTAGCTACAAAGCGACACTTCTGGCTTTGTAATGCTTTGTAATGTTTTGCCTGATTGGAGAGCGCTTGTTTAAAAATAGAGCCAACATGGCTCTAAGTGTAGAACAGTGTAGAATGGGCCACTATGTATGAACCTGTTGTACTGTGTTTCATACATTTGGCACATCGTAGGTGGATCGCGGGGTAATGTTGGAACAAAAGTCTAAGGACGACCTGTTTATACGGGGCTGGCATCTTTTTAGCCAAAAAACTAGCGCAACCCCGTTCGGTCTATTTGTAACCAGGCACATTAGAGAGTGCCCGTGGCACTTTGTAATGCGCCTGACCTCGGGGGCATTCTGGAGGCGGGGCGCACCACAGCCATATGATTCTACACATTTATAGCTTCAGTACAGCAAATCCAGGCGCATTACTGCTGGAACAGGTAGAGCACTTCAAAAGTGGTTTACCTGAGCCAGAATTGTTGCTTTGTAGCTAGAAAGCGCTAAATCTATGACCCGCAGTAGAACAGGTCCTTAGATTCTACGCTACTAATGCGCGCAAAAAAATGGAGCCTGGGCACCAAAACTCATACATGTCGCCCTAAATGTGCTGTATTGTAAGCGCAATGTTTGGTGCACTAGAATTCCTGACAGCTTGGGCCATGCTAACTAATGTTAATTATAAAACTATATACAATTAAATATTTTATCAATAAACTAAAATTAATATACAATTATATAATCTCACTTAAAAAATATAAAATTAAATTAATATTAAATTATAAAATTAATACTAATTTAAATAATATAAAATAAGAAAAGCAATACAGCTTCTGCCATACATCCCGTTATTATAGCATTATCAGTGATTACAAACACATCACAGCTGGCTAGATATAAAAAAAAAGCCACATCGCATGTCAGTGAAAAGAAACTGTTGTAGCGACCGTGCTTGGGCCCAGCAACTATTGCTGTATGTAAAGGCTGAAAAGTAAAAATTAAAATTTATTAGAAAAATTCCTAAAAAGTGTATAAAGTATGCAAAATCATGAGTTACTGACCCAGGGACCTACATTTTGATGAACAAAAATTATCATGCAATAGAGCAGCCTAAAATAAAATTGTAAAAAAAATAGAAAAATATAAAAATCAGAACTAAATTTTATTATTAACTAATTCTGATTAAAAAATCAACTCAATTAATTGCATTAGTCTCTATAGAGAAGTTACAGTTAGAATACAAATGTAACAGTTCTTAAAGGGGTTGTCTCACTACAAGGATTGCTTTTTATGTTAAAGATCTTGCAGAAATAAGCCATTTTGCAATATGTGTCCATTAACAGTGTTCTACCTATTCCTAGGTCTCACTGAGACTTGCTTGGTGCACCAAGCAAGATCACTACCACAGCTTCTATTCACTGACAGGCTATTCTAACATCTTTTCTTTTATTTCCAGCCTTCTGTGATGTGTTTGTAATAACTGATAATACTGCGTTAACTCTGTAAATACACGAGAATGGGATTTATGTAAGATGCTGTATTGGTTTAATTAATTTTTATTATTTATGGTAATATTAATTTTAGATTATCTAATTTGATATGAATTCTAAAGGAGAAAACTTTGTCATATACTTTAATATATTAGAATTGTAATTTTTATAATATGAATATAATAAAAATATAATATAATTTTAATAAGATATAATTTTATATTATTTCATTTATATAGTTTGCTCATTTTCATACATTAGTGTTTATTATTTTAGTGGTATAAGTTAAGAAATAATTTAGATATTTCACCTGAATGGCAATTCTAGATTGTCTACAACAATTTTGGCTTCAGTCAGGTCACTCTTAAAGGGGATTTATTGCTTTATCAGTTCGGCTGTTTTCTTGTAGCTTAATTTTCTCAGTTTCTCAAATCCAGGGGCGTTTCTTCCCCTCCCAGCTGGGTGTTTCTTAACTAAAAGGGGAGGATATCATCCCCCTCCTTCATTGTTCGTGCTCGTCCCCGAGTCAGTGTGTTTGTTTGAGATCAGTGGGAGGGGATAGCACATCCCCCCTCTCTGTCTGAGTCCACATGTCACTGTGTCGTTCCTCTCTCTATGCAGTTTTATTTTGTAAGAGCTGTATGTTTACATACCACAGACCTGCATTCAGTCTAAACAGTCTTCTATGAACTCAGAGCACTGATATCTTCTCTCCTCACAGCTGGAGGTTTGTTACAGTTGAATTCAATCTTCTATGAACACATCCAGAGCAGCACAGATCTGTCTCCCTTCTAGGTTTACATACAGGAACATTAGGCACTGGGTACAATTCTGCTGTTTTCTGATTGTAGAAGCAGCTGCAGGTATACTGTGCAGAGTGAAATGTTGCTGGCCCCTTATTCTGAGTGAGAGAGGCAGGAATGCAAGCTCCCGTGAATATGACCAGAATGTAAATTAGTAGAGCTACCAATGTAATGAAAGGTGGAGGAATCCGACCGGCACTGGGGAACAGTGCTTACAGAGAACAAATATAAGGGAGACTGTGATAACAAAACAGCTTTGCAAATGACATCCAATTGCAAAGTTGTTTTTTTTCACTGCCCCCTTATCCTGAAGACCATTTAATGTAATGATACAACCCCTTTAACTTTGTCTGGATTACATCTCATTTTGCTGTTACACATTCATAAATGTGTTTAATCCTACGAATCTGTTGCGACACACCCTCGTCTCTTTTGCGCATTCAAGTGTCGGCTCTGGCGCACACTGCGCCAAGTTTGGGTGTATGACTGCTCATTCATACATCTATAGAGCACAATAATTAGGCAGTATAAAGGTTGGTGTATAGAAGTAGTCTACAGTAAACTTATGAATACATGGAGGCGCTATGGGATGCTTCATAAAAGCTCATCATTTTTTCTTTAGCTTATAATAATTTTACTTCCAAAGGCTTTTAATATATCTTGTAACAAAGAATCATTTTGCTTTAAAGCCCAGAATAAACTAGTTTATCTGATGAAAAATACAAAAGAAAAATAAAATGAAATGAAAACGGAAACTACTCTGGTACAAATATAAATTTAATGACTGGTTGGAAAAACTAACAACTTCTTCACATTCATTTTCTCATGTTCAGAAGGAAATCAATCTGCTTACTTTAGCAGTGGGATCCCCAATCTCTGTCCACATCTCTAACTCTCTCTAAAAGTTCATGACACCAGTAATAAGGAAAAGTCAACATTTATTCCCTCATTCCCAAGGAAGAAAAGGGATTATGATATGGCTCTCAATTTCCTCGTTGTGACTGCGGGATTCAGACCAGTAAATTAGCCTTAATGCAGTTCAGCAGGTTGTCTCACTCGGGGACATAGATCACATGCTGCTAAAGAAAACAGTCAGTCTCAAGCCACCAGCTAACACGAGTGTTAGGGCTTGTTCACACGACGTTTTTGTGATCCGTTTTACGGATCCGCAAAACGGATCTAACAGTTGTCAGTGTGATTAACATTGCTTTCAATGGCAAAAGTGCATCGCTGTTCTCACGAGTGATCGTCGATGCGCTTTTCGGATCCGTTTTAAGAATTGATATGTCAATTCTTCTTGCGTTTTACACAAGAGAAATCCCCATAGGAAATAATGAAGTGCGCTTTTGGCATCCCGAAAGTGGATCCAAAAGCGCAGCATACATTTGGGTGCATTTTGGATCCGCTTTCAATGCCAAAAACGCATCCGTAAAACGCATTGGATTTAAATTAAATATAAAATTTGAATATTATGTTTGGGTTATACTTAGTTTATAAATGTATAAAATATATATTTATATAATATGAATATAATTATATATATATATAAATGTATACTGTATAATAGTATATTTATATATATATATAAATATACTTTTGTATAGTATTTATATATAATATAAATGTATATAATATTATAAATGTATATAATAGTATATAAATGTATATAAATATTTATATGTATACTAAATATATACTTAGTTTATAAATATTTACTTTATAAATGATTTAGTTTATAAATGATTGTTATTAATTCATTTACATGGGGTGGGTTTGAAAACTATTGGTTGATTTAAAAAAAAAAAAAAAGGGGGGGGGGCGGGTTCTAAAATCATAGGTGTATGTACAGTTGTTTGACACTAGGTAACAAAGGGTTTTTTATTGGTCATTGATAGGTTATATTATATTTAAATTGCAGCTGGATAGGTTGATTTAAATAAAGCATTGAAAAAACGGATCCAAAAAAACGGATCCGTAAAACGCATGCAAAACGCATCCAATACGCATCCAAAAAAGGATCAGCTGTTGCGTTTTCTGGATCCGCTTTTTGGATGCAGTTTGCATCCAGTTTTCGCAGGTTAAAAACGGATCCGTAAAACGCATCCCAAACGGATCCAGAACATCGTGTGAACAAGCCCTTACAGTTCCAATCAATGTTCATGTCAAAGTTTTACAACATTTTATTTTTATATGTATGGCTTAGTCGATAGCATTATTCACGTACAAATTCCAAGAACCACAGCCAACAGGGAATCAAAGCACTATTCACATGCATTATGAAGGCAAGGAAGGGCTGGCAAGGGGGCAAGAGGGCAAATGCCCTTGGCGGCTCTTGGTTTCCAGATGTAGGTTGACCCCGATGGGACAGTAAATCTTCAACCCGTTGTAAGCTGTGAACAATGACTGTATATAGTATCACTATTGTTAAGTAGCTGTTTACGTCGTTGTGTGGCCCAAAGCAATGATCACTTATCAATATTTCTTTAAGGCAAGGAAGGAGATTATTGAAGGAGTACATTATTGCTGGGCTCTTCTGTTCTGCATTCCTAGCCTTAAAAGAAAACTCCTGGAAACCTGTTAAAGGATTCCCTTCATCACGCACCACTTATTATATGCCCCAAGGCCAAACATTGCCAGCCGTCCCTTACAGGTCTTCAATTTGCTTCTATGGCTGAAAAGCTTTTGCACACAAAAAGATAAAGAATTCCACTCACCATCCGTCCTGGCATCCCAAGACCACCTTTATCTCCCTGATAATCAATGGAAATCAATGGAACTTTAACACGGATTCGGAAGCACTTAAAGATCTTTACAGTCTTTATTCAGTTGACCTTGTGCAGTTACAGAGGACATCTCCGGACACGTCTGTCTGAGTAAATCCATGTGTTCCCTGTGATATAACAATTCTGAAGCCTCTTCTCTTAAACCTCTGTGTATCTTAGGCTATGTCTACACTGCATCGGACAAAAAACGGCCTGAAAGCGTCCGTTTTTTCTCTGATGCGAGACCGCAGCATTTGTCGCGCTTTGCGCAAAAACCGCGGTCGCTTCTCGTTTTCCCGACGTCGCCCATACAATTGTGTTGCATGGAAAGATGGCAAGAAAACGAGCAGCGCCGGCGTATTATACAACATGTTGTATAATACGCCGCTGCCGAAAGACGGGCAGAGAAAAGATGAGCTGTGTGGACAGCAGCCCGTCTTCTCTATTGCCGGCTATGAGGCCGCAGGAACGATCGTATCTTTGCCGCTTTTAAAAAACGAAAAGCGCCAAAGATATGATCGTTTTCCTGTGCAGTGCAGTCTTATTTCTTGTAAAAATGTATTACTGAACTAGGAAATACGACATCCCAGGATGGTGACTGTCATAGATAATGGATCCACTACTTGTCCTAGTATGACTGCAATCTAAATATATAGAAATATCTATCTGCTACACTGCTGAATGCAGGGCACAGTAGAGTGAGTTTGGATAAGACCTTCCACCACCATATCACAATGTACACTCCTGCACAGAGCTTATATGTGAGTGCTGACTGTGAGTACAGCAGGAGCCGCTCTCCGCTACACTGGTGAGTGGGTGGGGCAGCATCGTTATTCCTCTACCTCCACCCTCCTACAGATGAGTGCAGTCCACAGTGGCCTCTACAGTATGAACAATTTGATATTAAGGGCCACATGTATGAATCCCGCCGGGTCGGGGCGCACCTTTTCGCTAGTTTTCCGGCGGAATCTGTGCCTGATTTATGTCGGGGCCGGGGCGCGCTCATACATACAATGTAAAGTCCGCCGCGCCTCGCCTGTGTTTTAGGTGCAGTGCAGGTCCGAGGCGCAGTGCGGCGCTGCGCCTATGATTCGCCGCCGGAGGTAGTGCGGTCATACATGCGGGGAAAAGTCCGCCACGCCTGGCCAGTGTGTGGGGCACAGTGCGGGGACCGAGGCACAGTGCGGCGCTGCGCCTAAGATTCGCCGCCGGAGGTAGCGCACTCATACATGCGGGGAAAAGTTCCCTGCGCCTCGCCAGTGTGTGTGGGGCACAGTGCGGGGACATGGGCGCAGTGCAGGACTTAGGCGCAGTGCGGGGCTGCGCCGGAAAACAGTTCCGATGCGAGACAGGCTGGAGCGGCAAAAAAATCATTCCACATGTCGGTGCGGAGTATGAATCAAAAATCGCCTTTATAAAGGCGTTCAACATTCTCAGGAAAAGAGCTGAAACCTCAAAAATAAAAAATACATAAAACAAAATCACTTTCCAATATACTAATTCAAGAATTAGGATATTGGAAATTGCCAGGAAATACAGTAATTCAAAATCAGAAAGCTATTCTGTTTGGTCGGCATAAACCGGCCCAATCAGAATGGGAGCGACAGTGAACCATTAAAACCTATGGGGAAGTTTAGACCAATCAGAATCCATGGCGGGATGTTCAAAATACTGTAAAATGCTGAAAAGAGCTGTTTGGGGTTAAGCTACAGGGGACTTGGCTAGCTCAGCCAAACAGAATAGGAGCGACAGAGACCCATTCTAGCCTATGGAGAATTATTGACCAATCAGAATAGGGCGACAAAGACCCATTCTAGTCTATGGAGTAGTTTAGCCCAATCAGAATCCACAGGGGGATAATTCAAAATACAGTAAAAGACAGAAAAGAGCTGATTGGCTGAGCTAGGGGGTGCTTGGCTATCCCAGCCATCAGAGCGCGAGCTACTTCTCCCATTATAGTCTATGGAGAGATGGGCGCTCTGAAATCTGGGCACTCCAGCGCCGTGCGGCATGAATATTAATAAAAAAATTCATTTTTTTTAAAATTTGTAAAACATTATCAGAGAAAGAGAGCAAACCCTTCTTTACAAATAAAGCAGTTAAAAACCCCAACAACGCGTTTGTCGCCGAGACCGGCCTACATAGGGAATTGCAATAGAGAGAATTCCCGGGAAATACAGTAATTCAAATTGTTTAAGCTATTTCATTTGGTCGCATAAACCAGCCAATCAGAATAGGAGCGACAATGTCCCATTAAAACCTATGGAGGAGAATTGCCCAAATCAGAATAGGAGCGACAATGTCCCATTATATCCTAGGGAGAGAAATTGACCAATCAGATAGGAGCGACAAGTCCCATTATATCCTATGGAGAAAAATTGACCAAATCATATTCAAAGGCGGGACAGTTCAAAATAAATTTAAAAAATGCAGAAACGAGCTGATTGGTTGAACGGGGGGGGCTCGTCTAGCTTAGCCAATCAGAGCGCGAGCTACTTTCTCATAGAGTTCTATGGGGAAAAGAAATTCTGAGCGTGCTCTGTGATTGGCTAAGTTAAAAGAGGCGCCGTTATTTGACCAATGGGAGGAGCGAGCGACGCTCCTATGGGTTTTCAAATGCAATCTGAAAAAAAACTGTACATGGCCGAAATAAAATTTAAATAAGACTACAGAAGTGGTCCCGATGTGTATATAAAACGAATAATAATATGGAGGTAACGAAAAAAAAATATTAATGAATAAATCATGTTTATTTCTTTATTTTCGTTAGCCAAGGATCAATAGTATGGGTGCAGCGAAAATAAAGAAATAAACATGATTTTATTCTTTTAATATTTTTTTTTCGTTACCTCCATATTATATTCGTTTTATTAACACATGGGGACCACTTCTGAAATCTTATAATTTGTTTTTCGGCCATGTACAGTTTTATTTCAGATTGCATTAAAAAAACCCATAGGAGCATCGCTCGGTCTCCCATTGGTCCAAATAACGGCGCCTCTTTTAACTTAGCCAATCACAGAGTGCGCTCAGAATTTTTTTCCCATAGAACTCTATGAGAAAGTAGCTCGCCCCTCTATTGCCAAGCTGGACGAGCCCCCGCCGCTTCAACCAATCAGCTCGTTTCTGCATTTTTACTGTATTTTGAACTGTCCCCCTTTGAATATGTTTGGTCAATTTTCTCCATTTGGATATAATGGGACATTGTCGCTCCTATTCGATTGGTCAATTTTCCTCCATAGGTTATAATGGGACAATGTCGCTCCTATTCTGATTGGTCAATTCTCCTCCAAGGTTAGAATGAGACATTGTCGCTCCTATTTTTGATTGGTGGTTTATGCCGACCAATGGAATTTGCTTAAACAATTTTTAATTACTGTAATTTCCCCGGGGATTCTCTTTTATTGCAATTCGATATGTAGCGCCGTCTCGACGCAAACGCGTGTTCGGGTTTTTAACTGCATTATTTGTAAAGAAGGGTTCGGCTCTTTTTTCTGATAATGTTTGACACTTAATAAAAATCATTTTTTGGGTTAATACTTCATGCCGCACGGCGCTGAGCGGGCCCAGATTTCAGAGCGCCATCTCTCCATAGAATATAATGGGAGAAGTAGCTCGCGCTCTGATTGGCTGGATAGCCAAGCACCCGCTAGCTCAGCCAATCAGCTCTTTTCTGTCTTTTTACTGTATTTTGAAATTTTCCCGCCGTGGATTTGATTGGTCTAAACTTCTCCAAAGACTAGTATGGGTCTTTGTCGCTCCTATTCTTTATTGGTCGAGCTAGCCAAGCCCCCCCTAGCTCAGCCAATCAGCTCTTTTCTGTCTTTTTACTGTATTTTGAATTATCCTGCCGTGGATTCTGATTGATCAATCCTTTCCCATAGGTTTTAATGGTTTACTGTCGCTCCTATTCTGATTGGCTGGTTTATGCCGACCAATGAGAATAGGTTTCAGACGTTGAATTACTGTATTTCCCGGCACGTTACAATATCATAATTCTTGATATTGCGCCGTTCTAGAGTTTTTTTTTTTATTATGTTTATTTTTTACGTTCAGCTCTTTTCTGACACTGTTTTCCGCCTTTATAAAGGCATTTTTTCGGATTTATACTCCTGTGCACGGAGCGGAGCGCCGAGATTTCTGTCGCGATCTTCGATCTGCTTCCTCGCATGTTCGGATCCTGCTTCACTTTGCCTCCGCCGGAGCATTTAGACCAAAAAAAAACCTGGTCTGCCTGTCGGAGTTGCCGAGCGCTGCACTGCGCCTCGCTTTGCCGACTCGCCATCGTAAATGCCTCGGAGTTTTCGAGCGCGCCGCGCCCCGCCCCGGAACGCCTACAGCGCGCCCACACTGCGTCCATTGCCCGCCCCTTCATGCGGGGCGCAGCTGAAAGTGGCGAACACTGCGCCTAACACTGAATCCCCGCGTCCGACAGCGGGATTCGGGCTGGGAGGCGCAGTATACGCCAGAAAACGGGCGAAAAGCCCATTCATACATGTGGCCCTAAGTTCCCCTCTATAGAAATATCTATCTGCTACACTGCTGAATGCAGGGCACAATGGAGTGAGTTTGGATAAGACCGTCCCCCACCATATCACAATGTACAAATCCTGGGACAGAGCTTATATGTGAGTGCTGACTGTGAGTAACAGCAGGAGCCGCTCTCGCTAACACTGGGTGAGTGGGTGGGGCAGCACCGTTATTCCTCTACCTCCACCCTCCTACAGATGAGTGCAGTCTAAAGTGGCCTCTACAGTATGAACAATTAGAAAAAAGTGCAGTGGTGGTATGCCCTCGCACCATAAAAACAGCAATTAAAACCCACTGCATTTCTCGCTGTACACCCGCGCTTTTTCAAGGGTATTTCAAGGTATTACCCTTGAAAAAGCGCTGGTGTACAGCGAGAAATGTGTTGGGTTTTTAATTGTTTGTTTTTAATGGTGCGAGGGCATACCACCACTGCACTTTGTAACAATAAAAGACACTTTTTTCTTCTGCTTCTACATCCATTCAGCGTTCATCCGAGCGCCGACCTGCGGCAGCCGTGATAAGGGCTACGGCACCACAAAGCCCTGTAAGCACATATGAGAGTTGTGCCTCTAAAGTAGGAACGCAACCTCAAGAAGTGAGCGAAATTGCTTTTGTTTTTCCTATTCTTTTACAACCTTCATGATTGTGCGCCCCCTTTGTGTTTTTTCCTGTTTTCTAGAAACCATTGTGAATATTTTTTTCAGCAGTTCGGTTGAACCCGTGTTGGTCCAAACAAGGGTCTATTTGAGCATCACTACTGACCGGCTGTTTGAGGCAATGGTGCCATTTTTGTCTTTCTTAAATATCCCTACATTTTCCCTAGGAATAAAATAGATAAACTTGAAAGCTTTAACTTACTGGGAAGTTGAAAGAAGATCTGCAGTGATTCAAGAAGATTATATGTTCCACTTTAAATTGCTATGTTGTGTCTCTTTCATTCTCCCTCTCTAGCCAGCGATCATCTAAATATATTTATTTGGTCATTTTATTTTTTCTAGCTTCCTCCTCATTAAATGCATGCCTGTAGCCACCGTTATATAAAACTGCAGCATCAAAATGATGACTCATGAAATGGTTCGAAATAGAATAAAATCCCATTTATCGTCCTATGCTGTCCCACAATGGTGCTCAAAAGCCAAAAAAACACAAATTCCATGTTACTTTGATAAGTCCAATCTGGCCTGTAATCAAAGCGTCTTCCCTGTTGTAAAAACATAAACATGCAATAAATGGATTGCAATTTCTAGAAGAAATACAATAAAAATGGCATCATGGGACATTCCCTTTGAAACTGACTTCAGCTTCTGTAGAGGAACATCTGGCCAGCCATCGGGAAGACCAAGTCGGCACTTAAGGTTTTCCTGTTTTGTTTGCCCCTGATCTCTTAAACAGCAATTTAGTCATTATATGAACATTTCAAAAGACAGGTTAGCCTCTGATACATGAACTGGATTGCAGAACTCCCTGTCCCATCGGGGCTCACCTAACACAGAGGCTGCCATGTCGTACAGGCGGCTAATTGACGGATCTGGGTCACTAAACTGTTTCCTCTCCTCGTAAAATGATTCATGTTTCACAAAGTATGCGATACATCTGCAAAAGCTGTGGTGCCCTCACTTAGGCATACAGTAAATATCAAGGTGATCTCAGGATAGTGTGATTATAAAGGAAAAGGCTTACCAAGAATTGATATTTGAACGTTTCTTTGATGACCGAGAAAACTGGGCCAGTTAGGCCCCTAAAATCAATATATACAATAGAACAGTGAAGAGAAATTTCCCTTGCTGAGGGACATTTGGCTATTTAGGATATTACCTGCAGGGCATACAAAGTGATCACCTTAAACTTAGCCTTTGGTAAAACATTTAGGGCCACATGTATGAAACGGTTTTGGTATAAAAATCAATTTTTTAACCATAAAAAAAGTTATTTATAGTTTTTTTTTTTATAGTAATGGTTTTGCAATAAAAAAAAGAACAGGTCAATAACCTTTCCCACAACTTCTTGTCCAGTGCTTGACTTCAGGGTTCAGGTGTGTAAAGTAAGGTTATAAATACAGGGACAAACAGGGTTAGAAACCTATGGGGAAAAAATTGAGTTTTAGACCAAAACCGTTTTATACATGTGGCCCTTAGTTAACCTGATCAGCACAAGCACAGATACGCATTGCTGAATGGACAAGTACATCAGCAGCAAATCTTTCCAGCTATACCACATCGGGGGAGAGAAGGCATGGACGAGAGCAGGACTGGGACTAGGTTTTCCGGTACCCAATAAACTAAGGCATCTAGGCCCCTATCATTGAAAAATGTAGTTCACTATATACCTCCTTGTGCCCCTTTTTCTGTCTGGGATGAAGTACAGCCCTAGGCGATTGCCTCCTTTCCCCTACCCATTCTCCCAGCCCTGGATGAAAGTTGTAACTGGAGTGATGGATATCCTGCCTACACTGCACCTAAATCTCCATTTCCCCTGTGCTATGATACCCACTCCTGCCCCAACATGCAGTAGCATATCCAGGTAAAATATCATGGACTACAGATGGTCTTGAAGTCCTGAATGCCCTCCCATGTTTAGATGCAATTCGTCAGAGTCTAGCCCCACACTCGTCCATGCTCTGATTTCCATGTCCTATCTCCTCTGATGTGCAATACAATATTGGGACAGAAATGGCCTGGACTAGAGCAGTTACTGATGTACTTGATGTCCCTGTAGTGCCAAAAGCTTTGGGGACCAGCCCATGTTAGTATGTTGGATAGTAGGAGCTTGAGTGAGACCTGCTACTGCGCTTGCGCCGGTCTCGAAAGCTCCTACCACTTGTTTGCTGACTCGGGAACACTGAGCACAGGGTTGGACATTCCCCACCTGTGCATTAGAAAAACTGTCTATCTGAGGCCAGATTAAGCTCATATGAATACGGTCTACAAAAATGTGAAAGTCAAAATGCCTAGCAATGTATCAACTGGTGATTTACTTCTCATCCAGTTTCCAGATTATCCCAGCAAAATACTGAAAATTGGACAGGATTAGGGGTGTTCTAGCTAGTTGGTCACATACGGCACTATACTCAAACTGAAGGACGAAGGCAGCGCCCAGCACAGGCAATGCTAATCAACATCCGGATCCGAGGACGGAGAAATCTTTATTTTGCAAACATAATAGTGCAGCAGTACTCAAAGGCTAAAACCCGGGTGAGACCCGGTCTGACGCGTTTCGAGCTGATAAGCTCTTGATCACATACGGCACTATGGTGGTGGTGATGGGTTTGGGCTACGGTTATTAAAAAGAATAAAAAAAAGTCCTGTCTCGTTTTTGTACCAGTCATCGTTTTCCTATACAAAAAAGAACAGGTCAATGACCTGTCCCACAACATTTTGTCCAGTGCTTGACCTCAGGGGTCAAGTGTGTAAAGTAAGGTTATGAATACAGGGACCAACGTCAATGGTGATAGTCTATGTACTGTACAGTTTTGTGGAATCTGTTGGCACCATATCGGCAACAGGAAAGAAATACATTATTTAAAAAAAACTACTTGTAGCTTTCGAAAACTCCAATGGCAGGCAACAAAATGATAAAGTTGGTTGAGTTTTCAAATAAGTTACTGTCATGTTTTCCCTGTTAGATATTTTGAAACCGTCTCAGGGTAAATTGCTAGGTAGGAAATACTGTATTTTAGGAGGAAAAAAAATCCTATGCCCATGATGACATTTCTTCACAATTTCCAGCCCACAGGCATCTTTTAGATGCTTAATAATGTATAATTAAAATGTACTGCAATTTGTGTTGGTTTAAAATGCATGATGCTTATAGAAAACATATGCAGATGTATTTTTAAGCATATGTTTGTCATATTATATTTGTAGAATAGTCCTTCTGTTTATTCTCCTGATTTCAACTCAAATAAAGAGTTCATAAGAGCAGAACAACAAAGAGCATCATAGAAGCAGAACGATAAAATTGATGGAGTGCTGATCCATGGCATGGTGGACACCACCTACACCTGATGGACCCCATTGACTTATTAAAGGGTCTGTGGGTTTCTGTATTGGTGTCCATCATTTTACATGGAAAACAGTGCTGCATACTACGCTATTTTTTCTTTGAATGAAGCGTCTAACACAGATGTGAATGGAGCCTTATAAATTGTATTTGCTATTATCTAGTTCTCCCACTTTCCCTAATATGGTTGAAATGCTACCAGTATTTCTTCAAAGAGGAGAAGTGAGAAGAAAATGACATTTGACCCATCACAGGTGTCAGGCATATGACTATGTATGGTCTTCTAATGGGTTTATCAATGAAACTGTATCATCTGTTGTGAAAAATGAGTAGTAAGTACAACTTAGCCTACACAGATCTACAATACTTCAAAATGATAGAAAACAACATGGATATAACCATTATCGACAATGGGTTAGAGAATATCGCAAGTGTTTTCTTGGCTTACTTCCCCTATAATGTTAAACCCTGAACATCTGTGTAATGTAGTCATCACCCACCCAGGATTCTGCAACATCTATCAGAGCAATTATTTCTTGACGGCTCACTGTCACACCATTGGGTGTCACATTCAGCATAGGAGCGAAGAGCTGCTCCTAAAGCTCTTCAATAGGCAACCATGACTTTGGGAACAACGACACAAGTAAAAAGTTGATGTCATTGACAAAAATAGACATGACGCAAAAATTGTTCTGTGGATCCTATCGAAACTATTTTGATAAAACTTTTTTTAGCACAATCTATGACATGCTAAAAACACAATGCTGGGCCAAGGGGTCTTCAGCATATAAAAGTGCATGAGCTTAACCCATTACATTTTAAAAGCATAATGCTGGACCTAGAGGTCTTTAGTATAAAAGTGTATGGGCTTAACCCATGACATGGCAAAACATACTGCCAGGCCTAAAGGTCTTCAGTATATAGAAGTGCATGAGCTCAACCCATGACGTGCTAAAAACATAGGGCCACATGTATGAAAACTGTCTAAGTCTAAAATTCACTTTGTTGCCCATAGCAACCAAACAGAGCTCATGGCAACCAATCAGAGCGCCCCTTTCATTTCATATGGTGCTCTGGAAAACTGAAATGGGCCCTCTGATTGGTTGCTATGGGCAACAAAGTGAGTTTTACACCTAGACAGTTTTCATACATGTGGCCCATAATGCTGGTCCTAGAGGTTTTCAGTGCATGAGTGCATGAGCTTAACTCATAACATGCTAAAAACATAACACTGGGCCTAGAGGTCTTCAGTATAAAAGTGCATGGGCTTAAGCCATGACATGGCAAAAGCATAATGCTGGGCCAAGGGGTCTTCAGTATATAAAAGTACATAAATAAATTTCTAAAAAAAAAAGACAAGACAAGATAATAAAAAAATTCTTACCGGAATACCAGGTCGTCCAATAGGGCCCTGGAATAAAAGCAGACAGTAAAACAGTTGCAATACATTAAAAGCATATTGATGAGAGAGAACGAGAGATGAACCTGAAGCTAAGCACAGAGAGAATACAAATTGTATTCTGAATATCTTTCAAGTTCATTTCTATAATTTGTGCTGGTTGATGAAACTATCGAATTTATCAGACAATTTGGCCTTTGGTTTTCAGAATTGAAGTAGCACTAACAGCAGTAATCACTTGTTAAAGTGGGACCCGGGTAGCACTGAGTGACTACAATGGTAGAGCCCTTACTACTGATTTATCTACTATGGTTACAAAGAATGGTGGTGGTGCCATGCTGGTGCACATGGATGTGTGACTGCATGCTTCTATGATACCTATGGTTGGCAGAACCACACACCATCTTCTACAGTAAGGTTCACAGCATCGTTGCATTTATATGTTTATTTTTTTAATAACTAGTCTTCATTAAATAATTTTGGGCTATGCTAACGAGCCACAACATCTACATTGTAGATAGGAAGCGTGTATATTCTTAGGTGCTTGTCTACTAAATAAACATACAACAGGACTGGGCTGGACGTAGACAGTCTTCATGGCCATAACATTTGTTCTGGTGCAGGCAGGGTCTTTGGTGTCTAGGCTGGCACTTCCCATTTCTGGCTGAATCAATCTTGGAAGACGAGAGGAGAGGGAGACTAACTGGAAAAGCAGGAGATTTGTTGGGACTAATTGGAAAGATTACTGGTGAAGTGAGGAGGGATCTGCTGTACCACTGCCACCGGTCCTGCGTGAGTGCATGTTTGCCCATGAGGATGTCAAATGAGCATTTTTTAATTTATAGTTATTTTTTGATATATGAAAGAGATTTTATGCCTTTGTGTGGTTTTATTATTATTAAAGAGAAGGGAGCCAACATTTCTTATACAGGGGCCCTCTGCTGTTAGTGTCTTCTAGAAGTTGGCACCTGACCTGGAAAACATTTACCCAAACTTGGTATATACCAGTGTATACCAAGTGTCAAGTGGTGGCTGAGCTATTGGGCATTTCATATAACAGTGATATTAAGATATACAATTTAGGCTATGTTGATACGGGGTAATTTCAGCGCCCATTACACTGCGTATTTGCGCTCTAATACGTGTGAGATGCGTGCCGAAATTACGGTAATCCATAGTTCTCATTTAGAACTATGGATTACATCTCCTCTCCCCGCTCGTACAACACAATTGTATTGTACGCACGGGGAGATAAGTGACATGTCAATTACTTATGGCGAATATGCGCCGCGAGCAATGAATGTCAATGGGGCCGGCGGGCTTCCGGCATCTCAGTGCCGCGGGAGTACGCACGTGTCAGCACGAGCTTCCAAAACACACGATGTACTGTGGCGCGTACTGTACAGTACATCGTGTGAACATAGCCTTAATGATTACTATCCACCAGATAACATTGACCCCATAAGAATAATTAACTTATATACTATTAATCACTGGGAACTAGATATGTGCACATAGTAGCCACCAGAAACTGGATATTGTGTTCCACTTCACCATAGTGTTTTGCTTTATGTGTGGGTGGATGTTAAATTTGATTCAAGTGAATCAATTTGGATTATCCTGAATCGAACTTTAGTGACAATCAGCCAAAAAAAACCTTAACACTGACCGTAGGCTGGACTTGGGGTTAGGGTAGCTATTGCCCCATGCCTCTAGCCTCACTTCCGTCTGAAGTTACATAACCACTCCCGGTGAGGCATCACTTCTGGTCAATGTTAGAGATGTCAACTGAAAATTAAGCCAAACTGAAAGCGACCAGGCGATGTCAGGTTGGAAGTGAAACTGTACCAAGAGTGATAAGGCCGCAGGGGGAACGAGGAGGGACTGATGGCATCGGTAATAAAACCCTAAACATATCCCCAGTTTACTGTTAGAGTTAGGCGTATTGTTAGGGATAGGGTCAGAGCTGCAGAAAAAAATTGGGTCGGGAGTATCCCAAACCCAATTATTTTCTCAAATTTGGCCAAACCAGTTTGGAGCCAAACAAGAGCCTACTCCAGCAACACTACTGGCACTAATTATTCCAAGAACTTTGCATATATCAGCTATCACCACATATTGCAGTCTACTGTTTGCAGCTAGCGCTGTAAATTCCTTAACTTCTATAATGTACAATTGAATGCAGAAGGATTTGGACAGCGACACATTCTTCATAATTTAGCCTCCGTGTGCCGCTTCAATACAGCTTAACAAAGGCATTAATCTATGATTGAAGTGTAGACTTTCAGCTTTAATTCAAGGGGTTTAACAAAAATATTGAGTTAACTTTTTAGGAATTGCAGCCAATTTTTACATTGTCTCTCTATTTTAACACCCTCAAAAATGACTGGATAATTGGCTTCTAATTGGATTCATGGGCTGGCGTAGCTTGCTACCTTAAATTAAAGATATAAAATGTGTTTAATATGTTTCATTTGCATTTAGCAACTCTCAATGGGTGGTCCAAAAAGGTGTCAATGCAAGTGAAGGATATCATCTTTAGGCTGAAAAAGAAAGCCAAATCTATCCGACAATTAACAGGAACTATAGGAGAGGTCAAATCAAGAATTTAGTACATTCTAAAAAGGTAGGAAAGCCCTTGTGAGCTCAATGCCCAAAACCTAGAAGAGCATTGAAAACAACTAAACCGGACGACTGCTGACATCTGTTCTTGGTAACGGAAATACCTTCACAACATCTAATTAAGTTAAAAAGACTCAACGAGGTAGGTCTACTATATAGTCAGAGTCCCCTCCATGAAGCTAAATACAAAGGGCTTCTCAAGATGAAAACCCCGGTAACATTTAAAGGGAACCTGTCACATAGTTTTTGCCCCCTTGCTGAGGGCAGCACAAGCTAGTGTCAGACCTGCTGTTCCCAGCGCTGTGTCCCTTATTCTGTAAGATGCTGGAGTTTTCGCGTATTTAATGCTCAAATCTGCAGTTTTCAGCCAGAAGAGTCATTCAGAGTGTCATTTTTTTCCCTCCAAACCCCGCCCACCTGAGGCTAGCCCTGCCCATCTCAACTGACAAACGTATTACTTTGAATAGGTAGAAACATGTGAATAACTGTCAGGTGGGTGGGGCTAGCCTTTGGTGGGTGTAGCTAGCACCTACTCATGAATAAGATTTGAGGGGTAAATGCTCTAAAGCTCCAGCATCTTACAGAATAAGGGACACAGCGCTGGAAACAGCAGGTCTGACACTAGCTTGTGCTGCCCTCAGCAAGGGGGGCATAACCTATGTGACAGGTTCCCTTTAAGAACAGAAGGCTCAGATCAAATTTTGTTACGAATAGTATTGCTCGAATCTGCCCCTGCTTAGTTCAACTGAACGTTAAAAAAATTCAGGTTTGGGACCTCAGCTTAAAATAGATTGGTTACATTACAGTTTCTTTCGATTGGTGATTTTTGCCAAAAATGGACATGTGCTGACCCAAACTAAAGCAATCAAATTTGAGTTGAATTTAAAGCAGACTAACTAAGCAACATCTCAAAGAAACATGGCGGAGGCTGTATAATGACATGGGCTGCTACCAAAAATAGTGGGTGCCTGGTGTCTATGGTGATGTGACTGTGGATAGATGTAGAGGGATGAGTTATGAAGTGTAAAGAGCTATATGCTGAAAAAATAAAAGAATGGATGACAGAGACCAAAAACATACCACAGAAGCCAACCAAGAGCTTCTTAAAGGGGTTTTCTCAACACAATGATTAGTTTTTAACATGTAGAAAAAGGTAAATGAAGACTACTACCAAATACATCGCTGTTTTGATTTTGCTTTGTTAATGGGATAAAGGAGATTTCGTTTACTGCTAGTGTACCTACGTTTCTCTAGGTTATCAACTATCTCTCTCTGCTCTTACTCTTATCTGATTGATCCAAACTGCTGTCAGTCAGTTCGACCATGATGAGTCACTCCCTGATGAGTGTTGTCTCTATCACAGAAGCTTGTTTACCTATATTAATGACAAGTTTCAAGCCTTAGAGATATGTAGCCTTGTGCACTACAGATTATAAATTTCCTGCAGTCATGTCAGTGTAAGAGGAATATCTAGGAAAAGCAGAGCTGATATGCCAATCACTGCTATAGAACCACCTACAACTTGATCACGAAGTGTGAGTCTGAAGCTGCCTGTGAAGAAGCATGGTGAGAAAACCCTTTTAAGGTAAAGAAACAGAATATTCTCCAATGTGTAAGTCAGTCTTTGAATGAAGCCGGACTGAGCTGATTTCCATTTGCTGAAGACAAAACTGGAAGTAGAAAGAGCCACAAGACAGCAAAGAGTGAAGGCGGCTACATTAAAAGCCTGACAAATCATCTTAAGGGGGGAAACTCAGCGTTTGGTGATGTCTATGTGCCCCAGTCACCAGGCAGACATGGACTGCAAAGTATTGGCATCCATGTTAAAAAATTCCTAAAAACAAATTATTAGTTTATGAAAAAATGAAAACAAAAACATAAAGAATGGCTAAAATTCCTAAACAGTTAATGTAATATTTTTTATTACACCCTTTACATTAAGGGAATTTCTCACTACAGAGATTAGCTTTCAACATGATGGGACAGTTAAATGAAGACTTTTTCTAAATACATTGGTCAATAGATTTTAATTTTGTCATAGACATTTTATGTGTTATTAGTGCACACAGGTTTCAATGGTTACCTGGTTCTCTGACCATAAGGGTGCGTTCCCACGGCAAGTGCCATATACCAGTCAATTATGCGACCGGTATTTGTCCTTTTTTGCGGCCGTCCCCGCGGCCACGGGGGGGACGGCTTCTCTCCGCGATGAGCAGAGAAAAGCCCTCCCCCTTCACATTGAGAAGCACAGATTCCACCCGGAAACCGGACACAATGTTCTGCGGGTGGACCGCGGGCGGAAAAACAGTCGGGCGGAAAACCAGTGCAGTGGGGACTGCTGCACGGGTTTTCCATAGAGCATAATTGTGATCATTTTTGCCCGGTTTTTCAGGCGGTCTGCAAATCCGCAAACCGCCTGAAAAACCGTCCGAAAACCCGTGCTGTGGGGACATGCCCTAACTCTGTTATCTGATTAGAGCAGAGAGCTTAGAACAGGGAGTGACCTCACCCCATGGACAGACTGAGCTCTGGAGCAAACTAATTATCTCTAACATGATTACAGATAAGCCATTGTTTTCAGTCCTCAAAGCACATATACCTTGTGGTTACTGAAGAGAGATAACATCTCCTGAACTTGTCAGTGTAATGACACAGCTACTTATGGAGGAGCTAGATATGCTAATCACTGCTATTGAACCACCCACAGCCTGAGGAGAGTGAGTGTAAAACTGCTTGTGACTCAGCCTTGTGAGAAAACTGCTTTAAAGGGGTGTTCCCACCATAAACTTTAAAAGCATATTGCTAAGATAAGTCATCAAAGTCTGATAGGTGCGGGTCCCAGAGGTGTAACCTGCATCTATCTCAGGAATGGCCCCCAAAAGTTATTGAGCAGAAGGGGAAGCTTGCCCACGACTCTATATTTTGCTCTGTGGGAGTTATGAGTACAAGTCAGCACCGTGTTCGGCTGTACTGGGAACTCCCATAGAACAGAATATAGAATAGTCTGCAAGCATGACCGACACTACATTCTGAGCCTAAATCTTCAGGGGCCCACTCCAGAGATAGGAACGGGTCCAAGAGGTGTGACCTGCACCTATCAGACTCCTAGTGATATGCCATTAAAGTCTATGGTGGGATCAACCCTTTATCAGTTCTATCATGTAAAAGTCGATTTGTTTCATGTTCATTGTGGTGGTGTACAGTGGCTGAATTATACATTTCTACCACTTTCCAATTGTTTTACCTTGTTTCCCTGAAAATAAGACATCCCCGAAAATAAGACATAGTGTGATTTTTTTTTTTTCAAACTTCCCAATATAAGGCGTCCCCTGAAAATAAGACATAGCGGAAGTAATTGCTGCAGCTCCCCATACACAGGGCCGTCCCTAAGGGCGGACAGAGAGAAAAGCGGGGGCATGGGTGTTGCCCAGCCCCCCCCCCCCCGAGAAACAGCCCTGGGACATATTGTCTTAGCAGAGGGGTGAAGGACCTGTGCAGGGAGGTCATGTGACTGTGATGTCACCACAGGTCCCGAACATCCCAGTAGAGGAGACAGAAAGTGTACATGTAAGAGAGGGATGGGAGGGGAGAACAGAGCAATGATAGTGGCACATACATCTCACAGGATGGCGGATGGGGCATGCTGGTACTTCTAGTTCTACAAGTCCCAGCATGTCACATTTGGCATCCTTTGAGATAAGTCACTGCAGCTGCCATAAAATGTCCTTTACATACATATATCCTATGGTTTGTGACTCTAAACCTTAAGATATATATACACACACACACTAGTATAGCATGCCATAATTTATTTGTGGAAAAATAAGACACCCCTGAAAATAAGACATAGTGCATCTTTAGGAGCAAGAATTAATATAAGACGCTTTCTTATGTTCAGGGAAACAGGGGTAGAAGTAAGACATAACCACAATTCATCAAATTTGCGACCTTTACATATTAAAAAAGTGCTCGAATCATGCACAGAAAACTGTTTTTATGACTTTTGCACTAAACATAAAGCGACAGCTCTGAGCACATTGTAACAAATGACTTCTGTCACTCGAAACTTTTCTAGGTTTCAGAGTTTCTCTACAATGACTGGCGTGTTCACTTTCTGAATATAATCACTTTCAAGCCGCCCCCAACCCCCAGAACCCTGTTACCAGCAGGAGCACAGCAGGACGTAACAAGACGATGTCAGGTACTTACAGGAGGCCCTGGAAAAGAAGCGAGAAGGGAAGAATTAAACCTAAATAACAACATGCAAGTATAATTATACAATCACAGTAACGAGGATCAGTGCATAAAATAATGTAAGAATATTAACTGTATACATCCAGATTAGATGCTCTATACCAGCAGACATGAGGATAAGCTGCAATTATCTTACAATACCACAGACCTGATCATGTAAAAAGGATTATGGAGGTAGCAAAGTTTAACTTAACAGCGATATCATAGTGCAGTGTGATAAATGTCTTCAGATCAGAACAAGAGCCATTGAAAAAGCATTGAAAAAGTTGATATACGTTTCTATGCCCCAATATTATAATGTGGTATATTTCATACTTATCTTTGTTACATTTGTATATCACAGAGCTCAGCTTCTCTCCTCTATCATATAACCCTATATATCACAGAGCTCAGCTTCTCTCCTCTGTCATATAACCCTATATATCACAGAGCTCAGCTTCTCACCTCTGTCATATAACCCTATAAATCACAAGAACTCAGCTCCTCTCCCTCTGTCATATAACCCTATAATATCACAGAGCTCAGCTTCTCTCCTCCTGTCATATAAACCTATATATCACAGAGCTCAGCTTTCTCACCTCTGTCATATAACCCTATATATCACAGAGCTCCAAGCATCCTCTCCTCTATCATATAACCCTATGTATCACAGAGCCCAGCTTCTCTTCGTCTATCGATATAACCCTAATATATCACAGAGCTCAGCCTCCTCTCCTCATCAAAACCCTACATATCCCAGAGCCCAGCTTCTCTCCCTCTATCACATAACCCTACATATCAAAGAGAGCTCAGCTTCCTCTCCTCTATCATATAACCCAAATATTATCACAAGAGCTCAGCTTCTCTCCTCTGCATATAACCCTATATACACAGAGCTCAGCTCTCTCCTCTATCTTATAACCCTATACATCAGAGCTCAGCTCTCTCCTCTGTCTATAACCCAATATATCACAGAGCGCAGCTTCTCTCCTCTATCATATAACCTATACATCAAAGAGCTCAGCTCTCTCCTCTGTCATATAACCCTATATATCACAGAGCTCAGCCGTCATCTCCTCTATCAAATAACCCTATATATCCACAGAGCTCAGATTCTCTCCCTCTACATATAACCCTATATATCACAGACTCAGCTCCTCTCCTCTGTCCTATAAACCTATAAACACAGAGCTCAGCTTCTCTCCTCTATCATATAACCCTATAATTCACAGAGCTCAGCTCCTCCTCCTCTATCATATAACCCTAGATATCACAGAGCACAGCTTCTCCCCTCTATCATATAACCCTATATGAGCACAGAGCTCAGCTTCCTCTCCTGTATCATATAACCCTATATATCACAGGCTTCACTCCTCTCTCTATCATATAAACCCTATATATCACAGAGCTCAGCTTTCTCTCCTCTATCAATAACCCTATGTATCACAGAGCTCAGCATCTCCCCCTCTATCTATAACCCTATATATCACAGAGCTCAGCTTTCTCTCCTCTATCATATAACCCTATATAATCAAAGAGGCTCAGCTTCTCTCCTCTATCATATAACCCTATATATCACAGAGCTCAGCTCCTCTATCATATAACCCTATATATCACAGAGCTCAGCCTCCTATCCTCTATCCTATAACCGATATATCACAGAGCTCAGCTTCTCTCCTCTGTCATATAACCCGAATATCACAGAACTCAGCTCCTCCTCCTCTTGTCATATACCCTATATATCACAGAGCGTACAGCTTCTCTCCTCAGTCCATATAACCCTATATATCGACAACTCAGCTCCTCTCCCTCTATCATATAACCCTATGTAACACAGAGCTCAGCTCCTCTCCTCTATCATATAACCCTATATCACAGAAGCTCAGCTCCTCTATCATATAACCTATATATCACATAGCCCATCTTCTCTTCCTCTATCATATAACCCTAATATCACAGAGCTCAGCTCCTCTCCTCTATCATATAACCCTATATATCACAAGCCCAGCTTCTCTCCTCTATCATATAACCTATATATTCACAGAGCTCAGCGTCTCCTCCTCTGGTCATATAACCCTATATTATCAAAGAGTCTCAGCTTCTCTCCTCTAATCATATAACCCTATACATTCACAGAGCTAGCTTCACTCCACTTCGTATAACCCTATATATCACGGGGAGGGCCTCACTTCTCTCCTATCATCTAACCATATACTCACAGAGCTCAGCTGTCTTCTCCTCTGTCATATAACCCAATTATAACACAGAAGCTCAGCTCATCTCCTCTATCATAATAACCCATATAATTTCACAGAGCTCAGATTCTCACCCTCTATCTATATAATCACCCTATATATCACAGAGTCCCAGCTTCTCTTCCTCTATCATATAACCCTATATATCACATAGCTCAGACTTCTCTCCTCCTATACTATAACTCTATATATCACAGAGCTCAGGCTTCTCTCCTCTATCATATAACCCTATATAGCAATTTGATCCACTTCTGGCTAACCCACCATGAAAGGAGTATAGGTAGTGCTAGCGCTTTTTTATAAAATAAAAATAAAAAAAAAATCCTTCCGATTAGAACAAGGAAATATTAAAAATCCTCTGTAGTTCTGAGAATTTTATTTTTAAAATATGAATATAAAAAACAATCAATTATAAAAATTCCAACTCGTTTCGGTGCATCCTCGCACCTCCTCAGGAGTTTCTGACAATATCACAATCGTCCTTTCTCTAAATAGTCTACAAGGCCCACCTCTTTTGTGAAAGTACCCATACACTATGTCGCCCTTATCCCTCCTTAACATACCATATAATAACACGAATTCATATATCACAAAATCCACAAGCATTAATAATACACAAACATTTAAAATTGCAAACGCTGCACCCATCCATTAAAACTTGAACATAAAACCATTACCGTGTTGTACATATTAATTTCCATTCCCTGCCTCTCCTGACTGTGAAATGTTACGCTCCACGGCGCCTCCCGTCAGAACAGGAAGTTCTCGACATCAGCCAGGAGTAGTGACACTTCACTGGTCTGACTCAAGATCGGCATTGAGCAGCTCAAAGCCAGTACAGATCAAAGCTCCTGCTTCCCTCAGACTAATTAGAAGCTGCCCACTAGGGGATGGGAACTATGTGAGGGGAAAAAAAAAAAAAAAAAAAATTTCTCTTTTTCCTTCCCTTCCTTTCCTTTTTATTCTTTTTTTTTTTCTCCCCCTCTCCTTCTCCCCTCCCTGTGTCTTTCTACTCGTCCTTAATAAATGACCTCTTGGGCTTCGTTTAAACCTGCAGGATTAAGGAGGTATTTAATTTACAGATCCAGACATTTCTTTGTTATCAATTGCCTGGAGTCATATCCGTTAAATCCTCTATTAAAATCAATGGGCTTACTTTTTAATTTGTAATTGCCATTGGGAGTTCACTAGACCTTCTGGGAAGCTGTCAGACTATTTCCCTTTTTAATATTTAATCTGTGATTATTCAACCGTTGGGAGTGTTATTGTAGTTGTCCCACCAACGTACTGCTTTACCGCATCTCAAGTGATAAGATAAACCACATAACAATAACAAGATCTACAGTTCAAATTAAAACGATCTGAATTTTCATATTGTGAATGTGGACGAAAATACTGTACCTATTAGCAACTATAGGAGCTACATTATCAGGTGGGAAAAAAGGCGCACATTGTTTAATCCTTTCCACATTTGAAACCTCACAGAGGTTCTTTTTTCATATTCTTTCTCGATGGGCCACTGAACTTTTTATGGTTTGTGGCTCTTCTGTATGTGATAACTTTGGTTTTAAAAACGTAAATCTGAGTCTTTTCAAAATTCGGGTCCAAACTAGGAATACCCAATGATTTTTAAAATGGAATATAATTCAGAATGTTGGGATGAATTATGATGTAACTAGATTATGTTGAAAATCGCTCCCCTGTACTAGCTTTTTTTTGAGAAGACATTATTCCCTCTGCGTTTTTTTTTGCGGCTCTAATTTTTGCCTCCTCAATAAGGGATTTGGGATAACCCTTATCCTAAACCTTTCTGAAAGAATTTGTTGCCTGCTCCTATCAGATGAATATCTGAGGTACTATTTTTACGGACACGCCGAAAACTTGTCCAAAAGGTACATTGTCTCGTCCATTTTTTTGTAATGGTTACTGAGAATGTATAAAGTTGTTAGAGTCCACTTGTTTAAAATGATTTTTTTTTTGTCCAGACATCTACCTTATCATGGTACAAGATATAAGTCTAAATATTGGATGGCACACTTATTTATAGTGGAAGTTAATCTTATGCCTTGCAAATTAGTAGATAGATCATATAAAAAAACTAGCTGCTTCCTCCAAAGTGCCACTCCATATGAATATCAAGTCGTCTATGACCCTCTTATAAGTAGACGATGTTTCCTGCCTGTATTTTATTGTAATCTGAGAGGAAATATAGATCTTCAAAGTTACCCATAAACAGTTGCCCAGCGATGGGCAACCCTTGTCCCCATCGCCGTGCCAACTGCTGATGGTATTGGGTACCATTATACTCAAAGTAATTATTCTTCAAGATAAAATCGAGACCTCCAAAAGGAAGGTTCTCTTACAAGTTAACATATTTTGTCATCCTCCTCTAGATATAACCCACAATCAGCCCGAATGCCTAAATCGTGCTTAATGTTGGAGTATGGCCCATGACGTCCCATGGTGAGAAATGGTAGGACTCCTCACCATTTCATATCCGCCCATATCCCTGATTCATGGTCGGTAATCTTTCAGGAAGCTCTCGCAAGGGAAACAACATATATACGGTTGTAGATGATGTCCAAGTACTGGATAATTCGATAATGTGGGTGGAATCGATACCAGAAACTAATGGTCTCCCAGGGGGGTTTGTAATGCACTGTTTGCACCCTTTGGGAGGTGATAGAAGAATGGTCTTAGGTTTTATGATTTCAAACCTTCCAATTCCCTTTTATTTAACGTCCCCATCCGGAATGGGCTTTCCCCACAAAAGTCAAAAAAATTCTCCTGTATCTGTATATACTTTCGCGTCAACTTTAAGATAGTATTTAGGATCATCCTAAATCCCAGGCCTCCCCTCAGTAATTTCTGTGTCCCCTGTATTACTAAGGCCCCCTCCATTGTCCGCATTCCTTATGGTTATGGTATCATCTCTTTCAAGGTTTTGATAGCTATCTGTTGACTAGAAGTTAAATTACGCTTCTTGGAATTTTTTTTTTTTTTTTTCCTTACTCTTCTTAAATCATGCCATAACAAGTTGGTTGAAGAGCCAATGTAATTACCCTGGGCCCAAATTTTGGGTAGAAATGTGATTTTTCAACAGTAAAACTGATTCTCACTAAATTCACCGCTCATCAGGAGAACTCCTTTTTTGTTTATTTTTATTGAATAGTAAAATACCTTTGCAAGGTGAGTTTTCTTATATACCATTGCAGATCTTTAAAAACCACAAAAGAATCCAAACCACTTTCGACAGAATTTAAATCCTTCAGCAGCACCCTGTAACTCGTCTGAATTTAAAAAAAATTTGGACAAATTGGAATATTTTGACTATTGAGATTTCTCATTTTTTCTATGTTTGTTTTATTGGGTTCATGAGTTTAAAGAGTCTTCTCCTACTGCTTGGGCGGTCCCCTTGCCCCACTTTTTGTAGCTTTCCTTTTTGCTTTGTTGTTCCAATGGGTGTAATTGTGTTAGTAATATATCCCAGGAGTTTCTTCTGTATGTATATTCAGATTGGGGTTGGCCTAAAAAAGAACAATTGCTTCATGAGGCTGAGCATAAGGTAGTGCTCATCTGTCATGCCTGATAATCAACAATATTTTCTTATCTTTTTGGGTATGATGCATTAAGTGTCAAGCAGAAAACTATTGTCCAAGAAATGAAGAGTATCTGGATCTATGGTGTTCTCATGGACTTTAATCAACTAGGTTGGAAATGCTAGAAAGGGACGTACACTGTCCTCTGCTATGTATGTTTTTTCTAAGGAGACTCAATTGTGCTTTTGCCTTGCTTGTAAGTGTTTTTTTCCTTTTTTGTGTCATTGGGAGTCCTGTTTATTTTTCACTACTCCTCCATAGAGCGTGGTTCTGCAGTGCGTTCCCTTCTCTGCCAGGGATGTCATGTCTGACATCCAACCGCTTTTTTTACGCACCACTCTGATCTAGTTGTTTTAAATATTTTCCCATTAGGAGTACTATATACTGGATTAGGGTGGTTTTCCCATCCCTTTTCTATGTCAGCGGGTATCACCATATGTTCAATTCCTCTGCATTATAACCTGCAGAGACCTTACTCATCCTATCCTAACAGTTTTTAAAATAAACACCTTTCCTATTAATGATGACCAATTCAGTCTATGCAAATTGTTTTTTTACTTGTTCATCTTATATCTTTGTATTTGATATGAACTTTATACTGGTCTAATTTTACTATCCATTCATTTATCTGAGAGGCTAATTCCACACAATTTTCCCTCCTTTTTCTCATTAATAACCTCATTAGACTAAATGAACAGATCTCCAGAGTCTCAATCCACACTTGATTAAATGCCGGGTCTATGGACTCATACTGTGATGGCTTATAGATCCTTAAACCTCTTGGAATCAACTTATCGTTAATATACAGAAGATAAAAACTTCCATCTAGATTTGATTAGACCTAATAAGATTAAAACATTTTTCAAGGGAACGAGCAATATTATAAAACATTTTAGTTACTTCAACCGTATATTGTACCGGAGTCTCTAGGACTGTACCTCCCATACTAGAGGGGTCCATCCCCATTAGTAATTTGTCCATCAACTGGTTTCTGTCCTCCTGTCTGGAGACAAAATGATCCATCTTTAGTGGCTGCCTTTCGTCCGTTTACTCCGTATGCCACGGGATTATATATATGATATTTCAATGGGTAGATCCACACTCCTCTCCTTGGGCCTCCAACCGGAATGGGATGGTGCTCACCCAGAAAAGAAAAAAGGAAGGGTATAGGGAACAGACAGGCGCCCAGATATAGTTGTATATTTAATGTATAGAAAATATAATATATGAATTATGCTCACCTGAGCTTGTTGTACAGTGTATGGTACAACACATGAGAAAGAGTTATCATAGGTTGTATCACCACAGCCGCCATGCTCCAAAGTTCACTCATGCACTTCACCCTCAAAGGCCAGAGGAAGATATATAAGCTATTTTTGATCCACTTCTGGCTTATCCAGCATGACGGGAGTAGAGTAGTGCTAGCGCTTGTTTATGCAAAATAAAATAAAATTAAAATCCTTCCGTTTAGAATCAAGGAAAGATTAGACAAATCTCAGTAGTTCTGAGAATTTATATTAAAATATGAATATAAAAAACAATCAATTATAAAAAATTTCCAACCTTTCGCGTGCATCCTCCACAGCTTCCTCAAGTTCTGACAATATCCACAATCTCTTTCTCTAAATAGTCTATCAAGGGCGCCACCCTCTTTTGTGAAAGTACCACAATCCTAATGTCGCCCTTATCTATCTTATACATACAAAAAAAACAAACGGTTTCCATATAACACAAATACACAAGCATATTTTAAAAAAATACACAAGCATTTTAAAATACACAAGCAATTAGAAATTGCAAAACAGCTGCACCACAATCCTTTAAAACTGAACAATAAAACCATTACCAGTTATGACATATTTCTTTCCTTTCCTCCCTCTGACTGTGAATGTACCTCCAGCGTGCGCCTCCCGGCAGAAACAGATGTTCTCTCGTCATCAGCAGAGTCGTGACTATCACTGGTTCTGACACAAGGTCGGCAATTGAGCCATGCACATGCCTTACTAGATCGCAGGAGCTCCTGCTTTCCCTCAGACTAAAAAACGCAGAACAAAAAAAAAAAAAAACTGCAGAGGGAATATGTCTACATCGCCAAAAAAAAGATAGAACAGGGGCGATTTTAAAACTAATCCATAGTTACATCATATTCATCCCAACATTCTGAATTATATTCCCATCTTAAAAAAACATTTGGGTTATCCTACGTTTGACCCTAATAGAAAGACTCAGATTACTTTAAAAACCAAGTATCACATACCAGAAGAGCCAAAACCATACAAATGTGCAGTGGCCCCATCCCGAAAAGAAATACGAAAAAAGAAACCCTTGTGAGTAATCAAAGGCCATGTTGTAAGGAATAACAATGGTTGCCTATTTCCCACCTGTAAAATGTAGCTCTATGTTGCAAATAGGAACAGTCTTTTCGTCCACATTCAACAGAATGAAAAAATACAAATCCTTATAATTTGAACTGTAGAACTTGAGTTATGTGGTTTAATCTTAACACTTGCCAGCTGCGGTAAGCAGTACGTATGGGAGGACAAACTACAAAACCCTCCCAACGGATTGAATAATCCCAGATCAAATATTAAAAAGGGAAATATACAGTACACCTTCCCAAAATTTTCTAGATGAACACCCAGATTCAATTACAATTTAAAAGTAAAGCCAACGTTTATATAAGAGGATTTAAACGATAGATCTCCAGGCATTGATAAACCAAAGAAATGTACTGGATCTTTAATATTTAATACCCTTAATCAGCAGGTTTTAAAACGAGCCCAAAGAGGTCAATTATTAAGGACATAGAAAGACACAGGGAGCGGAAAGGAGAGGGAGAAAAAAAAAAAAAAAAAAAAGGAAAAGGAAGGAAAGAAAAAGAGAATTTTTTTTTTTTTTTTTCCCCTCACATAGTTCCCATCCCCTAGTGGCAGCTTCTAATATACCCCCCCTGAGGGAAGCAGGAGCATTGATCTAGTAACTGGCATTGAGCATGCTCAATGCCGACTTGATCAAACCAAGTGAGGTCACTGACTCCTGGCTGATACGAAACTTCCTGTTCCTGCCGGGAGGCGCCGCTGGAGGTACATTCACAGTCAGAAGAGCAGTAAAGGAAATTAACATGTACAACAGTTAATGGTTTTATTGTTCCAGTTTTAAAGGTGTGGTGCAGCTTGCAATTTTAAATGTTTGTGTATTTTAAATGCTTGTTGATTTTGTGATATAAGAAAACTTGTTTTATAATGTATTTATATAGAAAGGATAAGTGGCTACATAGGATTGGTGATACTTTCACAAAAGAAGGTGGCGCCCTTGTAGACTATTTAGAGAAGGAGAGTGTAATAGTGCAGAACACCTAGAGGAAGCGTGCGAGATGCACCGAACCTTGGGAATTTTTTTATAAATGATTGTTTTTTATATCATATTTAAAAAATAAATTCTCAGAACTACAGAGGATTTTCAAATCTTTCCTTGATTCAAACGAAGATTTTTATTTATTATAGTTTTCTATATAAACAAGCGCTAGCACTACTCTACTCCCAATCTTGTGGCTGGACAGCCATAAGTGGAAATCAACATAGTCTTATATATCTTCTCCTGCCCTTTGTGGGTGAGGTGCAATAGGGTGACTTTGGAGGCACTTGGCGGCGCTGATTTAAAACCTACTGATAACTTCCTTCTATAATTGTTGTACATACACTGTACAACAAGCTCAGGTGAGCAAATTCATATATTGATCTTTTCCTAATAACAACTAAATAACTACACTAATCAGGGCGCCTGTCAGTCCCTAATAATCCTTCCTTATTTTTCTTTTCGGGGTGAGCACCATCCCATTCCGGGGGGGCCCAAAGGGGAAGGAGTGTGGATCACCCATTAAAATATTATATCCCTATATTCACAGAGCTCGCTCTCCCTCTACATATAACCCATATACACAGAGCTCAGCACTCACCTCTATCATATAACCCTATTTTCCAGGTCAGCTCCTCTCCTCTTCATAAACCTTATATACAGGCCAGTCCTCCCCTTAAAAAACCCTTTAAAATACAGACTCATCCCTCCTCTATAAAAAACCCTATATATCACGGGTTCGCCCCTCCCCTCTATATATAACCCATAAACACAGGCTCAGTTCCCCTCAAATTTTAAAAAACCCTAATAACAGAGCTCAGTCCTTCCTCTATCAATAACCTATATAAACAAAAACTCAGTTTCCTCTCCTCTATCAAAATAACCCTAATATCAAGAGTCAGCTTTCCCTCTATCATAAAACCCTTATATCACAGAGCTCAGTTCCTCTACATAAACCCTATAACACAGAGTCAGCTCCTCTCTCATATAACCCTTAAAACAGACTCACTCCTCTCCTCTATCAAAAAACCCTATATATACAGAGCTCAGCTACTCTCCTCTATCATATAACCCTATATATCACAGAGCTCAGCTTCTCTCCTCTATCATATAACCCTATATATGTAATTATATGTAACATGAAAAAAAGTGGCCGATAGATCATGAAGACAAATGACACTGACTCTCCAGCTGCTCCCGCACTATAGCACTACAAATCCCAGCAAACCCTGCGTCTTTGTAGTAGCTGAAGAGCGGTGCATCTCCCTCCTTTACAAATGTCAGTCCCCGGCACATGGAGTGTCAGAGTTTTGGATTTATCTGTGTCACGCTGGAGTGATAGGTCTCGCCTGGAGATTGCTCACAGCAACAGAAAGGCCAAACTAGGAAGGAATTTTAAGCAGCGTTGTAGATGAGGCGAAGAAAAAGCCGAAAAATACAACCCTGAACGATATCAGTAAATAACCCCTGAGGAGCGCTGTGTGCTGGAGAATGCTAATCCAACGCTGCCCGAGGAGGGTCCCCCCTGACTGCTGCATGCTGCGCTGCATTGGGACTACTTAGTACTCTGCATTTACCCTCCATACATGAGCGGAAGGCGCCCGCGTCCGCCTCTCGCTGCTCCCGCAAAAGCTGCACGATTTCCAACCATTTATTCATTTTGCTTCCATAAACTGTTCTGACCTTAAACGTCCGTAGATCTCAGCAGCACAGCGCCAGCATAAGTACCATAGATGCAGAGAGCGTCCACTATTAACCCATTAGTGCACCGTGACGGTACGTTACAATGCCGCTACATCCGGGCACCACAAAGAAAGTATGGAGCGGGCTCACTCGCTGAGTCCACAGGGGCATAACTAGAATTCATAGGGCCTCATGGCAAAATGAAATGGGGCCCCACCACATTATGACAATAAACTAATACAGCAATAATAAAGGTATAAATAATACCGCCACATATCAGGTCTCACTTGCTGAGTCCACAGGAAACGAGACAGGTGCCGGCTCAGGGGCGTAACTAGAATTCATAGGGCCCCATAGCAAAATGAAATGAAACCCAGCCAGCTAATGACAATAAAATAAAACAGCAATAATAAAAGTATATGCCAGTGCTGGTTGCTGTAGCTACAGACCTGTTGGATCTCACTTGATAGGCTGCCAGTTCTGGTTGCTATAGCTACAGACCTGGTGTCCTCAGCAGCTCATCGCTGTAAGCAAGTTGTAGTCAGTAAAGTCGGTAAACACGCCACTGAATTCAAAAATGAAACTGAGTAAACAAGACTAAGGTAAGATAAATCCCTGTAGTTAGACAACCCATTTAAGTTGAAGTTGTATGTAAGTTGGAACCGGAAAATGTATTAAATGTAATTTTAGCATAAAATATTTTAGGTGCAATTAAGGGTTTTTACACTTGTTTTGCTTTATGTTCCCCTATTTAGAAGATTTCATCTCACTTCCTGTCTCTCGTGTGCTGTTGTGGCATGATGGCTTTTGTAGTTCCATGTCTATTAGCTGTTGTGGATTATGGAACTACAAGTGCCAGCATGCTGACGTCACAAACTGAGTCATGCCCCATAATAACAATGCAAGCCTTCTTTTGCCCACTGCTTCTTGCAGCCGGCACAGCCCAGCACGGCTACTCCAGTGGCCTCCAATGGCCTCCAATGTAAATACTGTACTGTTCTGTATCAGCACTTGTACAATAAGTACACTTTCTGTCTCTCATGTACTGCTGTGGCATGCTGGCACCTGGAACTACAAGTGCCAACATGCCACTAATGGTTTGGGTGCTGATCAGTGCATGTATTTAACATGTGCTGTTGTGGCATGCTGGCATTTGTAGTTTCACAGCTACTACCTGCGTTGGAACATGGAACTACAAGTGCCAGCACGCCACACCACGCATGTACTAACTGTATGGGTGCTGATAAGTTTAACGTGCTGCTGTGGCATGCTGGCAGTTGTAGTGCCAGACTTTTCAGCTTTGCCCATAAATTTTCAATAGGATTGAGATCAGGGCTTTGTGACGGCCGCTCCAAAACATTGACTTGCTTCTCCTTAGGCTATGTTCACACGGCTTTATTGCGGGACGTAATTACGCCCCGCAATTACGCCGTGTGGACGGGGGCGGGGCGGGAGCGGGGAGTGAGGAGTGGGGGGGCCGCACTTCGCCGGGCCCATTGACTTGAATTGCCAGCGGCGCGTATACGCCGCTAGTAATTCACATGTCAATTATCTCCCCCCGGCGGCGGTTCGCCGGCGGGAGGAGGAGACGTAATCCAAAGTTCTCTATGAGAACTGTGGATTACCGTAATGAATGGGCCGTTTTCGGCCCGTAATTGGCGCACTTCGGCGTGTAATTACGGACCGAAATACGCGCCATTTTAAGCCGTGTGAACATGGCCTTAAGCCACTTTGTAACCAGTTTGGCAGTAGCTTCAGGTCATTGTCCATTTGGAAGCCCCCATTTCTACCCAAGCTGTAACTTCCTGGCTGATGTCTTGAGATCTTGTTTCAGTATTGCCACATAACCTTCTTCCCTCATAATGCCATCTATTTTGTGCACCAATCCCTCCTGCAGCAAAACAACCCCACAACATGATGCTGCCACCCCTGTGTTTCACAGTTGGGATGGTGTTCTTAGGCTTCCAAGCGTCTCCCTTTTTCCTCCAAACATAACAATGGTGATTATTGCCAAACAGTTCATTTTTAGTTTCTTCAGACACAGGACATGTCTCCAAAAATGTAGGACTTTGTTCCTGTGCACTTACAAACATTAATCTGGCTTTTCTATGTCTCTTTTGGAGTAATGGCTTCTTCCTGGCAGAGACGCCTTTCAGCCCATGTTGATACAGTGCTCGTTTCACTGTGGATAATGACACAATCTTACCAGCTTCCACCAGCATCTTCACAAGGTCTTTTGCTGTTGTTCTTGGGTTGATATGCACATGTCAGACCAATGCACGTTCATCTCTGAGACACAGAACTCGTCTCCGTCCTGAGCGGTATGATGGCTGGACATTCCCATCTTGTTTGTGCTATATAATTGTGTATAATTGTTTATACAGATGAACAAGGCTCCTTCAGGTCTCTGGAAATTGCACCCAAGGATGATCCAGACTTGTGCAAGTCCACAATTCTCCTCCTGATATCTTGGCTGATTTTTTTAGACTTTCCCATGATGTTACACACACAATCAGTGTGTTTCTGGTGTGCAATAAAATACATCCACAGCTGTGTCTCTAATTAACTCAGATGTTGCCAATAAACCTATCAGAAGCTTCAAAGACCTGACCTCATCATATGGGCGGTCCCAAATTGTTTAAAGGCGGAGTCATCCCAGTGTATGGAAACTTCTGACTTTGCAGAAAGTAATAAAAATGGTAATAAGAATGACTCTTTGAGGGATACAATTAGGGCCATAGGTTACTATGGGAAAAAAGTGAGTTTTAGACCTAAACAGTTTCATACATGTGGCCCTAGATGTATAGAGATGAACTATATACCAGATCCCCTTCGTATTCTTAGGCTAAAAGCTTATTGTTCTAAATTTAGGTGGAGAACAGACAGTGACCCCGGTGGATACACATACAGATAGAGCCAGCTAGTGACCGGCGCGTGTATATGGACACATTGGTGGGGGAGCGTATATAGAATATATTACAACACGCT
The DNA here is from genome assembly GCA_025379985.1 of Phyllomedusa bahiana. Taxonomy (NCBI): domain Eukaryota; kingdom Metazoa; phylum Chordata; class Amphibia; order Anura; family Hylidae; genus Phyllomedusa; species Phyllomedusa bahiana. The sequence continues at coordinate 26,416 of JAODAL010002400.1, read as the reverse complement.
GCATGGTGCAGATATCATATTATAGATGAGGCTTTGCAGAACACTGATTCCCTCCCCCACTCAATTCCCGCTAGAATATCTGGTAACCGGTATAATCCTTCCTGTCAATCAAAATATCTGACAGCGAGAAGAGTAGGGACAAAACATCACGTAACAGCGGCACTGGGAGCCCAACTCCATCCTACATCTAGAGATTCAGGGTAACTACTACTTACCCGAGTATGTCTTGCCCTATGTCCCCCATACAGGGGTTCTGTTATGGGGGCCCTGTCCTGGGCCCGAAAGTCGATAATCATCCCAACTCTGATAAATCAGTAATGAGGGCTATGTGTGCAGACAGCCTATCATACACCTTATATACCCACCAACCCAGCGCACCACCCGTGACTTCCTTCATGAGCTACACACTGCCGACATCGAAAGTAGGAAGTGGTCATAATAATGTGACTCAAGCGTGTAAATGTGAATTCAGGGACAGCATCTATAACTGGGAGCAAATATTTTCTGGTTATGAAAATCACTGCACTAAACCTCTCTCCCACTAGGTGGGGCTCTGGCATTCCTGAGTACGTACACCTAGATGGCAGCTCTAGGTATAAAAGGCAGAAAATAAAAAATGACAGACGGCGCTGATGCACTAAAACTAAATCCTCGATGCGTTGGCAACAATATTGAAAAATGATGATTTTAGTAAGTCATTATTGGATTACAGGTTAGCTAATGGTAGATTTTATGCATCTGAGGAGTGCATTTCAGCAAACGAAAACGCGTTATATCTATCATGTAATTTCTAATGGAATAAAATCAACATTTTATCCTATAGTTGCCCACCGCGACGAGGATTTAATTGTTAAATAGACGATGGCCCCGTCCTGATATTTTAAATTTTCTGCTTTTATACTACGTTGCCGAGGTCGCCAGGACACGAGGGATCCAGGACTAGGCGGACTGACTGACTCTGGGGCTAATACAGCCAACCATGTTTTATGAGCGTTGTGCCTCATGTACCGCACAACGCCATAAAGGTGAGCACCCGAACAATTTTATTGCTTTTTACTACTACCAGACGTACTTTCATATAGAGCGCCATCTCCCTTTCTTTTTTCTTCCTTTATAGATGGCAGCTCAGGGCCATTTACGTGTTCATGAAGATGAGAGTAGGAACAGCACACCCGCTGGTCAGGCATGGTATTGCAATCAAATTTACCTAAATTTTATTGCAATTGTCCAATGGCAACTTGACCATCGCGATGTCCTTATTAGAGGGTAAAGTCATGTGTATTTGGCGTTACTGGTCCAGGCCTCCGTGGGATGGGAGGTCACAGATTTAGCCCATTGTGAATCCTGGGAGGCATTTCCATAAATAAACCGTTCTATATTCTTATGATGGGTATTTCCTACTCCCGAAAAAGGTCACGGAGAGCATGTAAATAGTCCGTGTCTTCTAATACGGAAGTTGATCCTTCCATCATATATCTGTCCTGATCGAATTTCCAAAGAGATGCCGGCCTATAAATAGCCGTGTGGACACAACACATGTTCTAATCTCCTGAAACTTCCTGTGTTACTTTATCTGGGACTGGAGGGAATGAGGGATCATTCAGGATAATGAGAGATGAGTAGATGCTTGTGTGACACATAGCAGCTCCGGGGCCAGGCAGTAAATTAATGGAAAAGACGTGGCGCGAGCATCGCTGGTGTCAGTGTACAGCGCCAGGCTTAGCGCATGGCACCAACAGAAGCAGGAACCTCCTACTGGCAGAATCATGTGATATGCCCACTACTCACTACAGAGCCAAGAGGGCAGGAGGCTATGGCTGTCTCAGGTAGAGGGCAATGCTCAGGGAGGATTCAGGTGCTGAGGACATTCTGTGTGCCTTAAAAATACATCCTTATGTAAATGATTAGATAGATAGATAGATAGATAGATAGATAGATAGATATGAGATAGCTAGATATGAGATAGATAGATAGATAGATATGAGATAGATAGATAGATAGATATAAGATATGAGATAGATAGAAATTAGATAAATAGATAGATAGATATGAGATAGATAGATAGATAGATATATAGATATGAGATAGAAAGATAGAAGATAGAAAGATAGATAGATATGAGATATTAGATAGATAGATAGATAGATAGATAGATAGATAGATAGATAGATAGATATGAGATATGAGATAGATAGAAATGAGATAAATATATAGATAGATAGATAGATAGATAGATATGAGATAGATAGATAGATATGAGATAGATAGATAGATATGGGATAGATAGATAGATAGATAGATAGATAGATAGATAGACAGATATGGGATAGATAGATAGACAGATATGGGATAGATATGATAGACAGATATGGGATAGATAGAGATTAGATAAATAGATAGATAGATATGAGATAGATACATAGATATGGGATAGATAGATAGATAGATAGATAGATATGAGATAGATAGATAGATAGATAGATAGATAGATAAAAGATAGATATAGATAGATGGATATGATATAGATAGATAAATATTAGATAGCTATAGACAGATAGATATATATAGATAGATAGATAGTTATGATATAGATAAATATTAGATAGATAGTTAAATAGATAGATATGAGATAGATAGATAAAGAGATAGATAGATATTAGATAGATAGATAGATAGATAGATAAAGAGATAGATAGATATTAGATAGATATGAGATAGATAGATAGATATGAGGCAGATAGATAGAAATGAGATACATATCTATCTATCTCATATATATCTATCTACCTATCTCATATCTATACTATCAATCTATATCTATACTATCAATCTATCTATCACATATATACTAACTATCTATCCAGATCTATCTATCTATCTATCTCATATCATCATCTAAATCTATCATCTATCTATCATCTCAATCTATCTATCTCATATCCATCTATCTCATACCTATCTATCATCCAATATATCTATCTCATATCTATCAATCAATCTATCTATCTACAGTATCAATCTATCTATCTCCTATCTATCTATCTATCATTCATATATATCTATGATCTATCTCATATCTATCTATCTCATATCTATCCCATATCTATCTCAAATCTATCAATCCCAAATCTATCTATATATCTATATATCGCATATCTATCTATCTATCATCTCATATCTATCTATCCCATATCTATCTATCTCTTATCTATTAGCTATCTATCTAGCTATCATCTCATATCTATCTATCTATCTATCTCATATCTATGTATCTATCTCATATCTATCTATCCATCTATCTATCTCATATCTATCTATCTCATATCCATCTATCTATCTCATATCTATCTATGTATCTATCTCATATCTATCTATCCATCTATCTATCTCTCATATCTATCTATCTATCTATCTCATATCTATCTATCTATCTATCTATCTCATATCTATCTATCTATCTCATATCTATCTATCTATCTCATATCTATCTATCTATCTATCTCATATCTATCTATCCCATATCTATCTATCTATCTCATATCTATCTATCTATCTATCTATCTATCTACGTCTCACTAGCTAGTTGATATGCATGTTTGGTACATAAACCTTGGTGCAGACATTTACCACTGGTTGTCCCTGTGTCTCCGGAGAGAGGTGCAGGTGCAGCACAAGAGAAGCTCTGCAGGTATCTGGCACCTCCGCCCTATCCGCTCCTCCCTTCCCCTCTGTTCTGGGCCAGGGAGAGGGGATAAGCTATGACTGGACCTGGCCTATATACTCAGTAATGGGGAGCCTGCCTGGTGCTATCAGTGATGGGTGAGATACATGAACAGATATAACATACTCGTGTGTGATAAATGGAGGCAGCGTCCGTCACTAAGGCTTCTGGGAGGGACGTCACCAGGAATGGCGCTCGCTGGAGGCCGCTCTGCAGTTGCCGCTTTCTCTCAGGGAAGAGCTTAACGTGAAGCAGATGGCTAATGGATTGGTTCTGCAACAGCACAATGCAAAATCATTTAGACAATTGTTTCCGGAAATTACACATTGCAGCAGGCTTTATCTGTGCAGGAGGTCTATTGTGTATTGGGAGATATAAGAGCAGCCAGCCCTGCTCGGCCCAGTACACACCGGCCTGCATTGTACTCTGCTCCAGTCACACGTCATAACAGCCATGCTGAGAGCATCTTAGAGGCGTAATCTACATACTTCAGTCACATTATTATGAACACTTCCTACTTTCGACGTCAGCAGCATGTAGCATGAAGGAAGTCGCATGTGGTGCACTGGCTTGGTGGGTATATAAGGTGAGTGATAGGCTGTCTGCACATATATCCCTCGTAGCTGTCGTTAGGGTAAAAGGGGCAATTAATCAGAGCTGGGATGATTATCGACCTTGGGGCTCCACTATTTCTGACACTGCGCAGTTTGTGACCTGTTGGCAGCTGCTGTGGTAAAACTGTATGGTGAGCGGAGAAATAGTGGACACTGGGGACACCACGCGCCATTGATGTGAGAGGTAAACATGCACTACAGAGGTTCGCGAGGGCGGAAGGCATGCTACAGGGGAACACCGCCAAAATGACCCAGGGGGTGACCAGATGTGTATCCAACACAGCAGTGAATCTACTATTTATGGGGACCGGAGCAGACGGATGTCACTGCACCTCTGCTAACCCTACTGTGTATGGGGCCCCGGAGCATTCGGATGTCACTGCACCTCTGCTAACCCTACTGTGTTTTGGGCCCCGGAGCAGACGGATGTCACTGCACCTCTGCTAACCCTACTGTGTATGGGGCCCCGGAGTAGACGGATGTCACTGCACTTCTGCTAACCCTACTGTGTATGGGGCTCCTGGAGCAGACGGATGTCACTGCACCTCTGCTAACCCTACTGTGTATGGGGCCCGGAGAGACGGATGTCACTGCAACTATGCTAACCCTACTGTGTATGGGGCCCCGGAGCAGACGGATGTCACTGCACCTCTGCTAACCCTACTGTGTATGGGGGACGGAGCAGACCTATGTCACTGCACCTCTGCTAATCCTACTGTGTATGGGGCCCGGAGCAGAACGGATGTCACTGCACCTCTGCTAATCCTACTGTGTATGGAGCCCCGGAGCAGATGGATGTCACTGCACCTCTGCTAACCCTACTGTGCATGGGGCCCCGGAGCAGACAGATGTCACTGCACCAGTGCTAACCCTACTGTGTTATGGGCCCCGGAGCAGACGGATGTCACTGCACCTCTGCTAACCCTACTGTGTATGGGGCCCCAGATGTCACTGCACCACTGCTCACCCTACTGTGTATGGGGCCCCGGAGCAGACGGATGTCACTGCACCTATGCTAACCCTAGTGTATGGGGCCCCGAGCAGACGGTTGTCACTGTACCTCTGCTAACCCTCGGGTGTATGGGGCCCCAGAGCGGACGGATGTCACTGCACCTCTGCTAACCCTACTGTGTATGGGGCCCCAGAGCAGACGGATGTCACTGCACCTCTGCTAACCCTACTGTGTATGGGGCCCAGAGCAGACGGATGTCACTGCACCTCTGCTAACCCTACTGTGTATGGGGCCCCGGAGCAGACGGATGTCACTGCACCTCTGCTAACCCTACTGTGTATGGGGTCCGGAGTAGACGGATGTCACTGCACCTCTTTAACCCTACTGTGTATGGGGTCCTGGAGTAGACAGATGTCACTGCACCTCTATTAACCCTACTGTGTATGGGGCCCCGGAGCAGCCAGATATCACTGCACCTCTGCTAACCCTACTGTGTATGGGGCCCCGGAGCAGACGGATGTCACTGAACCTCTGCTAACCCTACTTTGTATGGGGCCCGGAGGAGATGGATGTCCCTGCACCTCTGCTTATTACTAAATAGAGTACATCTGTATGCAATTTATTCTCAATATATGTACTGCTGTTTGGTGAAGGCATCAGAGGTGCGGTTTGTTCACATTTATGAGCTAACCGCATCATGATAACCAAGGAACACACGAGACAGCTCAGGGATAAAGTTGTGACAAAGTGTATTGCAGAGTTAGGTTTTAAAACTATAGTCCAAGCTATGAACATCTCACGGAGCACTGTTCAATAAATCATCCGTAAATATAGGTGAGTCCTAGAGGAAAACCTGTTAGAGCAGTGTTTCTCAACTCCAGTCCTCAAGACCCACCAACAGGTGATCCTAGTGGTGAGTCTGTGAAGGACTGGAGTTGAGAAACACTGTGTTAGAGGCTGCAAAAGATTAAGACCAGAGCTTAGGCTCACCTTCCAGGAGGACAACAACCCTAAACACACAGCCAAAGCTACAATGGAAGGGTTTACATCACAGCAGATTCATGGGGTACAATGGCCCAGTCACAGTCCAGACCTAAATCCCATGGAGAATCTGGGGCAGGACTTGCTGGTCACAATTGTTCACCAATCTCTGACTGAGCTTGAGCGATTCTGTAAAGAAGAGTGGGGAGAAATTTACCCAGCCTCTAGATTCAAAATTTAGAGACCTCCCAAAAGATTGCAGCTGTCTTTTTTGATAGAGGTTCCTACAAATACTGGGGCTCCGGGGGCTGAATACATTCAGAAGAGGTTTTCCTACAAAGTACGACTCCGGGACTGAAAACTTTTTAGTAGAGGTGTCCCACAAAGTACTGACTCCGGGGGTGAATACATTTTTTTGGGGATAGAGGTGTCCTACAAAGACTGACCCGGGTGAAAACATTGCAGATAGAGGTTCCTACAAATACTGACTCGGGGCTGAATACATTGCAGGTAGAGGTGCCAAAAAAATTTTAGACCCGGGCTGAATACATTGCAGATGGGTGCCCTAAAAAGTCTGACTCCGGGGCTGAATACATTGCGATAAGGTGTCCTACAAATATGACTCGGGGGCTGAATCATTGCAGAAAGGGTGTCCTAAAAAAGAAATGACTCCGGGCTGATCATTGCGATAAGGTGTCCTACAAAGTCTGCCCGGGGGGCTGAATACATTGAGATAGGGGTTAAAAGTACGCTCCGGGGCTGAATACATTGCGAAGGGGGTCCTAAAAGTACTGACCCGGGCTGAATACATTGCAGATAAGGGCCCCTAAAAAGTACTGACTCCGGGCTAAATCTTTGCAGTAGAGGTGTCCTACAAAGAGACCCGGGGGCTAAATACATTGCAGATAGAGGTGTCCTACAAATTTCTACCCCGGGCTGAATACATTGCAGATAGGGTGCCCTACAAGTACTGACTCCGGGCTGAATACATTGCAATGAGGGGTCCTACAAAGAACCTCCGGGGGCTGAATACATTGCAGTAAAAGGTGTCCAAAAAGTAGACTCAGGGGCGGGGTACATTGCAGATAGAGGAGTCCTACAAAGTACTGACTCCGGGGGCTGAATACATTGCAGATAGAGGTGTCCTGACTCTGGGGGCGGACTACATATGCACACCACGCTGTTCAGAAAAATAAAAAAATCTATGTACTTAGAGAAAGTCTTCAATTACCTGTCCCTACATGTTAAAAGCTTATCATTGTAATAAGAAAACAACTTTGTTGTGCTGACTTTTAAAAATGAGGAACATTAAGGGGTAGGAAACTTTTGAACCCCTAAAAGATAGTAGATAGTTGTGTTTTGAAAGGGTTGAAGTTTTAGAAATTGGAAATGAGTAATAGAGGATGAGTTAAAGTATTGGAAGGATAGATTGAGATGTAGTTTATGGGATGGATAGATGATAAGATAGATGATAGATTATTAGATAGTGAAAAATAGTATGAGATAGTTTGTTTGATAGTTTAGTTTGGTAGATTTTAGTAGGATGATAGGTGTTTTTGGTAGATGATGGGTAGATAGATAGATTGTAGATGATGATAAGATAGGATAGATAGATATTGAAAAGGGGATAGATGAAGTTTGATATAAAAATTATAAATGAATAGATAGATAAAATAATTTAAAATAGGGATAAATAGATATAAACAGATACATAAATACAGTAGATAGATGTATAGATATTCTGTGGTAAAAAGATCATGTATCCGTTTTTTTTCCGGGGTTTTTTTTCCCATTGGTTTTTGTAGTTTTATGTAATGCAAAATTCATTAAAAACAATCAGGGCCCTATTTATACTCACTTTTCCTTAAAAGGGGGATTATTTTTCCCCCCAAAGAAAAAAATCGTAATTTAGTCGAATTCAAAAAATGTAGGGACCAAACGCGCCGCAATTTTTCCCCCCGCCCGGGGCTTTTTGGGGGAATAAAAAAATAAGTTATCCTAAAGATTCCGCTCGCTTTGCGGATTTTCCCCAGAAATTGACAACCACTAAAGATTTTCCTTTTCAAAACAGCAAATTAATCTGTTTTCCCATATTCATAGCAGGTTCCCGGCTCCACAGCTGATCTTATTACCTATGCAGATAAGTCACCGGGGAGGTCAGCTCAGGCTTGTGTGCTGTAATATTGGGGGGGTGAGGTACCTGGTGGTCTGTGCCTCGAATGCTGCCGGGACTGTACTTGCTTAAATTGGTTAAACTGCTTCGCGTTCACAGGTTCCACAGAAAGGGAATAACCTAGTGAATTATTTTTTTTTTTTTAACCTAGTGAATTTTTTTTTTATATTGCATCTCTGCTAGTGATATACAAGTATCATGTATGCATCACACTAACATATATGTACGTATACCCCATACGTACAATATTCAAATTATTTTCTCATATTTTTAATAACAGTAGGAATTATTAATACATTCATTTTACTGTGTTAGCAATAATTTTATTTCAAATGTTAAACTGTAAAAAAATAATATACATATACAGTATATATAAACAATACATAAAACAATAAATAATATATATATATATACACAATACATAACACAATAAATAATATATATATATATACACACAATACATAAAACAATAAAT
>JAODAL010002400.1:0-15000 GCA_025379985.1 Phyllomedusa bahiana | reverse complement strand
TTTGAATATCGCTGAAAAGATATTGATATTTGTAATTGAAGTCAAACAGAGAAACCCATATATTGTAGGGACGCATTACAGTATGACAAGGTTTAATATAATACATTTTCTAACAAATAAAAAGATAGTCCTGAGAACCCCTTTAATTTTCAATGATATTCTATTTTTTTGAGATACACTAGTACATACCTAAAAATATAATATACTATATAGACATGATAGAAACTCGACAAAAAAAATGTATGTAATAAAATATATAGATTCTGTATATAAAATGAATTAAAGTTGTGTATCAAGTAGTATCTCATCTAATGGACAGTTATTTTATGTTTTGTTATTGTAAAATTTAATAAAAATTATGTTTACAAAATGAATTAAAGCAAAATCTATCATACACTTTATATACAATATATAAAAACATATATAAAATAAAAGCAATATTACTGCTACTAACTCGTAATAAATTCAGTGAAAAATAAATGTATAAAATCTCCGATCCCAAAAAAACCACTAAAATGAAACATGTTCATTGAAATAAAATGCATTTTTTAACAAAACAACTTTTTAAATGATTCAATTACCCACTTTTTAGATTTGGAATCATTAAAAAAAAAAAAAAATTTTTTTTTTTTTTAATAAAAATACTAAACTGTACATAAATGTATCTCAGTCCTGAGCCCGTCCTCACCAGACACAAATACGATTATTATCAATATAATAAATCGTTTATATGATGTTTCTAATAATTATTTAAAATAAAAATCTAAAAATTGATTCAATGAATGAAATTCAAACAATTTAAAAATTAATTAAAAAGAAAAAAAAAAAAGAAAAAAAGAAAATGTCACTGTCCTTGATACAATAAACTATTTGAAAGTATGTTAGGACATTTGTACTAGAAGCTTTTGTAAAACCCCTTTTTTATACAAAATTTTTTTCTTTTTGTTATGCTGATGTCAAGGATATTGTTCAATAAAAACAATTTAAAAAAAAAATTACAATTAATTAAAATGATTTAAAAAATAAATGTAAAAAAATTTAAAAATAAATTAATTTTTCCGTTTTAAATCCTAAAAACCCCCCCCGCCTTAGGGACGTTATTGCAGAGGTGGCGGGGAAAAACAAATGCCCTCTCGACTACAGTGCCATTAGCATGCAAACAAGTCCCAGAACCTCCCCAGCTGCGGATCCCGCTGCCGATACAACGCGGCGGTGAAAATGTCACCCAGGCCCCACTGTGCCGCTCTGAAAATATTAATTAAAAAGAAGGGTGAAACAGCAAAATCCCCACCACATCGAGCCCCACACCCAAAGGGGGTCATTAGGAGGGAAAAATCTTGATAAATCTTCCTAATTGTGTCTACATCATGGAGGCCAAGAAAGTGGAAGGAGCGGGGGGAGGTGGGGAGGAATCCTTGTAACTTGTACAATTACCTCCTGGAATTTTGTATCTCGCTTATTAAAATTGTAAGAGGCGCTTATAAGGATTTAAAGGAAGCGTCGGAGACCCTAGGGCCGCGTCCACGCATCATGATTTGCACGCGGATTTCACACAGCTGAGATATGGCGACTTTCCATAGCCTTCATTTCGTTCTGAGGCAATGGGAAATTTCCATGGGCGGATTTTTTGGTGCAGAAATAAGTGGTAAGTCAGCCATCTTGGGTGGAAATGAGAAGGATGAGCCCCACAGAGGGACAATAGCCACAATCCTTGCAAGTAGCGCTGCACTTCAGGTTCGGGTTTGGCGTGCCGGAACGTGCTTGGGGTGCACTGGTCATCAGGTGTGCGCAGGACTCCTATCACACTCTGCATTTAGGGAGTCATTTATGATAGAGTTTCTCACTCTTTTCTGGCGTAAAATGCGCCAGAGTGAGCCGGATATGATATCTAATGCGCCTAACAAATGAGGGGGTGCTCTGGGGCTGTCACACCACACTCATAATAATATTAGACACATATATGAATGTAGGTTCGGCAAAACCAGGCGCATTACTGCTCAGACAGGCAGACCTATTCCAATGTGGTGCCTGAGCCTGAGGAGCCGAGGTGGAGCTGGATTTACTATGCTATGAGCTGTGATTGGTGACTATGAGCTCTGATTGGTTGCTATGGGCTCTGATTGGTTGCTATGGGCTCTGGTTGGTCACTATGGGCTCTGATTGGTTGCTATGGGCTGTGATTGGTGGCTATGAGATCTAATTGGTTGCTATGAGCTTTGATTGGTTGCTATGAGCTCTGATTGGTCCCTATGGGCTCTGAATGGTTGCTATGAGCTCTGGTTGCTATGGGCTCTGTTTGGTTGCTATGGGCTCTGATTGGTTGCTATGGGCACTGATTGGTTTGTAGGAGCTCTGATTGGTTACTAGGAGCTCTGATTGGTTGCTATGGGCTCTGATTGGTCACTATGGGCTCTGATTGGTTACTATGGGCTCTGATTGGTCGCTATGGGCTCCGGTTGGTTGCTATGCGCTCTGATTGGTTACTCTGAGCACTGATTGGTAGCTATGAGTTCTGATTGGTTGCTATGAGCTGTGATTGGTCGCTATGGGCCCTGATTGGTTGCAACGGGCTTTGATTGGTTGCTGTAAGCTCTGATTGGTTGCTATGAACTCTGGTCGCTATGGGCTCTGATTGGTCACTTTGAGCTCTGATTGGTCGCTATGGACTCTGGTTGTTATGACCTATGATTAGTTGCTATGATCTCTGATTGGTTTCTGTGGGTTCTGATTGGTTGCTATGAGCTCTGATTGGTTGTTATAAGCTGATTGTTTGCTATGGGCTCTGATTGGATGCTATGAGTTTTGATTGGTTTCTGTGGGTTCTGATTGGTTGCTTTGAGTTTTGAATGGTTTCTATGGGCTCTGATTGGTCACTATGAGCTCTGATTGGTTGTTATGAGCTCTGATTGGTTACTATGAGCTCTGATTGGTTGCTATGAGCTCTGATTGGTTGCTATGAGCTGTGATTGGTTGCTATGAGGGCTGATTGGTTGCTATGGGCTCTGAGTGGTTGCTATGAGCTGATTGGTTACTATGAGCTCTGTTTGGTTGTTATAAGCTGATTGGTTGCTGTGGGTTCTGAGTGGTTGCTATGAGCTCTGATTGGTTGCTATGACCTCTGATTGGTTGTTATAAGCTGATTGGTTGCTATGGAGTCTGACTGGTTGCTATGGGGGTCTGATTGGTCGCTATGGGCTCTAATTGGTTGCTATGACCTCTGACTGGTTGCTCTGGAGTCTGACTGGTTGCTATGGGGTCTGATTGGTCGCTATGGGCTCTGATTGGTTGCTATGGGGTCTGATTGGTTGCTATGAGCTCTGATTGGTTGCTATGGGTAACACAGACATACTTACTACTAGACAGTCTTCATACATAAGGCCCAAATAAGGCCATACGTTTACACTAATGGGAAAAAGTATGAAGAAAGGCGCATCGAAGGGAATTATCGCATCTCGTTTTCAGTGTATAATTCGCCTGAATGTAGGAAAGTGTTTTTTGTGCGATTATAAATGGCGTCTAAAGTTCCCGCCCCTCGCCTGTGTGTTTGGTGCATTATGGAACTTATGCGCATTAGTAATGCCCCAAACATGTATAAAGGCTATAGATAGGCTGGAAACAAGAGAAGGCATTAGGATAGCATGTCAGTGAATAGAAACTATGGGACTGATCCTGCTTGGTGGACCACAGGTCCCAGCAATACCTGTGCTGTGCCGGCTCTTGCTGTATGTAGAATAAAGGCTGAGAGCAACAAAAATACATTTCAAATTAAATGTAGTAAAAATAAAAAAATGTAAAATCTGAACAACATCATCAGTGGTTATTATTCAATGTAAAATTAGTTTTAGATTCTATTAATTTTAAATACATTTTATAGGAGATATTTATATATTTTTGGGATGTTATATATTTTTATATTAATTTTATATTATAAATTTTTTATTAAATTAAAATAATTTATTTTTATATAGCTTGAAAATAATCAGAAATTACTTTTTATTATTGCACTGGTGGAAGGTGAGAAATATTGGACATTTTTGCCCTAACAGCAAATCCAGCTCCACTGCGACGCCTCAGGCTCAGGCAGAGCACATTGACATAGCTCTGCCTGTCCGAGCAGTAATGCGCCTGGTTTTACCGAACCACATTCATATATGTGTCTAATATTCCAAGTGTGGTGCGATTCCCCCAGAACCCACCAGAACACCCACTCCTGTTTGGCGCATTAGTAAGTGACGAGTCTTATGTACAATGCGCCTAATACTTTCCATAGGCACATTAGACATCGTTGCCGCTCACTTATGCGCATCTTACACCAGAAAAGGGTGAAAAAGCCGATCATACATATCTCCCTTAGAGTGAGACAGTATTGATACATCTGCCCCAATGTATGCAGGAAGCTCCACAGCTCCCCCTAGTGGTGGCTATCTATGCCGGGGATTTGGAGCTCAGCCTCAGGAAAACTGAGCTGTGACCACAATAAAGAGATCATCAGCATAAAATACGACCGAAAATCAATGCTGTGACCTTTCTGTTCCTGGAGCGCCGCGCTGTCTCCTCTGCCTCCTCGTCAGGAGATGTGATGGGTAATGATGTCTCCCTCTTACGTTACGTTATTCTGGGCCTGTAGATTATAACATTGTCTCTATTATAGGTTCACGTCATGTTCTGGATGAAACATTTCCATATCGTTCAGAGACATTATCGTCTCCAGATGCTTCATGGCAACAGGTGGCCCCTAAATTATAGATGGCCCCTCAGGGCTCCAAATAGAACAGGGGTCATTGCATCAAGTAAGAGAAAGAGTGATTCTAGTATTATCCTGCATCAGATAAGTCACAGTCGGGGCCACATTATAAAAACAGAGCCATATTACCATTCACAGGCAAATTCTGGCTATTCTTCAGGGTCCTTTCACAATTCGGTAAACTGCCGCGCTCCCCTTCACATCTCTGTTCATCCGGAGCTTCCAGGTTCATGAATAGAATGATGGACAGCCATGACTGACATCTGTAGTTATGAGGTTAGTAGATGATGGGACTTGTAGCAGTACAACACCTCTAGATAAGGGTTATACCAGTGATTTTCAACCACATGGTCGAGTGTGCCGCGGGGAAAGTTCCCCAAACTATGGTGCGCCCTGTGTTTTGTTCAGGGCCGTTCCTAGGGGCGGGCAGGGCGTGCGGTCGCCCGGGGCGCCGAGGCTCCGCTCACACCGAGGGGGCGCCGCGGCCGCCCTGCCCGCCCGGAGGAGCGCCCCTGACTTCTGCCGACTGTTTTTATAACAGTCGCGCAGAGCCAGCAGCTGCAGGAGGAGGCGGGACGGATCGTTCCTGTCCTGACTCCTCCCCTGGATTAGCGTCACAGGGGGCGCACAGCTCTCACCGCGCCCCCGGTGACGCTGGGTCTCCTCGGCTGGCAGCACTGCCGCCGATGAGACCCCTGGGAGCTGCGTGCAGCGTAAGCAGTGTGATGACGTCACGCCACTTACACCGCTCTGCAGCTCCCACTGCTGAGCAGCTCCGGACCGGGACGCGCGGACCCAGGTGAGTACTCTTTTGTTATTTTATAATTAATTACAGGGGGCATCACTGGCTACAATGGGGGCATCACTGACTACAAGGGGGGCACACTGGCTACAAGCATACATGCCAACTCTCCCGTTTTTGGGCGGGGGTCCCGCTATTTGGGGTCCCCTCCCGCCCTCCCGGGGGAGTTGGCATTCCTCCCGCCGCCAGCAGGCGGCGGGGTTCTTTAAATGGCCGCGGCGCCGGAGTGGCGCTAGTGCGCTACTCTTGCGCCGCCGGGCCGCTCCTACAGGCGGGTGATGCGGCCGCTGCGCCTGCTTCACCCGCCTGGAGTCTCGCTGTGCAGGGAGGAGGCAGGAGGGATCGTTCCCCTCCTCCCTCCTCCCCCTGTATGTCCGGCGCCGGTGTGCGCGCCGCACATACAGGTCAGCAGCGCAGGGGAAGTGACGCACGGCTGCAGGGGAGTGACGCGCGGCTGCAAGGGAGTGACGCGCGGCTGCTCTCACTTCCCCCTGCGCCGCTGAGGAGATCGTCCGGAGCGGCCGTGCTGCAGGAGCCTGGTGAGGTAAGTGGATTTTATTATTTTATTTTTATTAGCTATATGGGGGGCTCTGCCTGGCAACAATGGGGGCATCTACCTGGCAACAATGGGGGCACTACCTGGCAACAGAGGGGGCATCTACCTGGCAACATAGGGGACATCTACCTGGCAACAGAGGGGGCACTACCTGGCAACAGAGGGGACATCTACCTGGCAACAGAGGGGACATCTACCTGCCAACAGAGGGGCACAACCTTGGCAACAGAGGGGGCATCTACCTGGCAAACAGAGGGGGCACTACCTGGCAACAGTGGGGGCAACTACCTGGCAACCAGAGGGGACATCCACCTGGCAACGGAGGGGGCACTACCTGGCAACGGAGGGGGCACTACCTGGCAAACAATGGGGGCACTACCTGGCAACAGAGGGGGCACTACCTGGCAAACAATGGGGGCACTACCTGGCAACAATGGGGGCACCTACCTGGCTAACAAAGGGGGGCACCAACCTGGCTACAGAGGGGCATCTACTCGGCTACCAGGGGGCATCTACCTGCCTGTAAGGGGCACTACCTGCTTATGGGGGGTTACTACCTGGCTATAAGGGCATCTACCTGGCTTTCTTCCAAAGCCGTTATGCAGTTAGGTGGAGTGGGTGTGGCTTTTTGAAGGGGCGTGGCATACCGAAAAGATGGGCGTGTCCATGCACGCTACGCACGCCGCCGTCTAAAATCTCCTGCTTTTTTATTTTCAAAAGTTGGCAACTATGGCTACAAGAGGGGCATCCTGGCTACAAGAAGGGCACACTGGCTACAAGAGGGGTATCCTGGCTACAAGAGGGGCATCCTGGCTACAAGAGGGGCACACTGGCTACAAGAGGGGCATCCTGGCTACAAGAGGGGCACACTGGCTACAAGAGGGGCACACTGGCTACAAGGGGGCACACTGGCTACAAGGGGGCATCCTGGCTACAATGAGGGCACACTGGCTACAAGGGGGGTATCCTGGCTACAAGGGGGGCACACTGGCTACAAGGGGGCACACTGGCTACAAGGGGGGACACACTGGCTACAAGGGGGGCATCACTGGCTCCAAGGGGGGCATCCCAGGCTCCAACGGGGGGGATCACTGGCTACAGGGGGGCATCACTGGCTACAATGGAGGCACATTGGCTACAGGGGTGGGCATCTCCGGCTAGAATCGATATTATTAACTATATGTATAATATGTACTGTTTTAGTGTCATTTTGTGCCATTTTGGTTGGTGGTGTGCCCCGGGATTTTTTAAGTGTAAAAAGTGTGCCGCGGCTCAAAAAAGGTTGAAAATCACTGGGTTATACTTACAGATTCATGTTGAGGGTTGTAGTCTAGGAAGGGTTACCACTGCCAGAACATGATGGGACTTGTAGTAGTACAACACCTCTATGTAAGGGTTACACTGACAGATACATGTTCAGTGTTGTAGTCTAGGAGGGGTCACCACTGCCAGAACATGATGGGACTTGTAGTAGTACAACACCTAAAGGTAAGGGTTATACTGACAGATTTATGTTGAGTGTTGTAGTCTAGGAGGGGTCATATTACCATTCACAGTCAATTTTTGGATATTTTTCAAGGTCCTTCCACAATTTGGTAAACTGCCGCACTCCCCTTCAAATCTCTGTTCATCCGGAGCTTCCTGGTTCATGAATAGAATGATGGACAGTCATGACTGACATCTGTAGTTATGAGATTAGTAGATGATGAGACTTGTAGTAGCACAACACCTCTAGATAAGGGTAATACTGACGGATTCATGTTGAGAGTTGTAGTCTAGGAGGGGTCACCACTGCCAGAACATGATGGGACTTGTAGTAAGAGTTATACTGACAGATTCATGTTGAGAGTTGTAGTCTAGGAGGGGTCACCATGGCCAGAACATGATGGGACTTGTAGTACTGTACGTACCCTAGTCCCAGCTGGCAATGGGGTGTTGCCCCTCCACTCATCACATATGTCTCCGGCGGCGGTCAGGTCTGGCACCTTCAGGGATATGCCTCCGTACATTAAAATGTATGAACCCGGCAGTCACCTGGTGATGGACAGTGCGGCCCAGAAGCCGAATCTGCACATGTCATTAGCGCTAATGAGGGCAGGATGTCACTTCCACTGGGGAGGACGTGAGGAAAATGGCAGAAACTGTGCAAAGACCTAAAAATGTCACGAGCTGCATCATTAGGCAAATGTGACCTTAAACCCGCGCTGCCATTTACACCGCAATTAACTCCACTAATTAGTCCCGGTATTTACTGTTTACGAAGCTGCCGGGACCACGAAACAAAGGGGAAGTTCTGGGGGGGTTTATTGTTTTTTTTGCAATATTTTAATTTCCTTTCCCACAAGACCCCTGGAGGCTGCGGCTCTGCCCTCCCGTCCAGGCATCTTGGCTCCGCGAAATATAGAAGTTGTCACAGATTACAGACGACTCATTGGACAAGATGTTATCCCCTGAAGTCATCAGCACCAGAGACGGAACCATCTCGAAAATGTCAAACGCTCCAACCTCTTAATAACACACACGGCGACATAACCAAACTGAAGTGCGAAAGTATATGCCCCCCTCCCCCACACACACACACACATCTCATGAGTGCATCTGATTGGGGAGCTGTCTTCAGAATGGGTTCATGAGCCATATTTTTGCACTCTTTTTGACTTTTTTTGTGCTTACGTGCAGTGCGTAGCTAGAAAGCCCTGGGCCCCATACAGTGACCATATAGTGGTAGGTACCAGTGTACACAGGCTCTTTAGACTGTATATTACCTCCATACAGTGACCATATAGTGGTAGATATCAGAGTACACAGGTTCTGCAGACTGTATATTGCCTCCATACAGTGACCATATAGGGGTAGACACCAGTGTACACAGGCTCTACAGACTGTATATTACCTCCATACAGTGACCATATAGTGGTAGGTACCAGTGTACACAGACTCTGCAGACTGTATATTACCTCCATACAGTGACCATATAGTGGTAGGTACCAGTGTACACAGACTCTGCAGACTGTATATTACCTCCATACAGTGACCATATAGTGGTAGGCACCAGTGTACACAGGCTCTGCAGACTGTATATTACCTCCATACAGTGAACATATAGTGGTAGACACCAGTGTACACAGGCTCTGCAGACTGTATATTACTGCTATACATTCACCATATGGTGGTAGGTACCAGTGTACACAGGCTCTGCAGGCTGTATATTACTCCTATACATTCACCATATAGTGGTAGATAGCTGTGTACACAAAGTCCGCAGACTGTATATTACCTCCATACAGTGCCCATATAATGGTAGATACCAGTGTACAAGGACTTTGCAGACTGTATATTACCTCCATACAGTGACCATTTAATGGTAGGTACCAGTTGACACAGGCTCTACAGACTTTATATGACCTCCATATAGTGGTAGATGTCAGTTGTACACAGGTTCTGCAGACTGTATTTTATTATTTATTATTATTATTATTTATTTTAGAGCGCCATTAATTCCAGGGTGCTGTACATTTAAGGGGAATTACATAAATAACAAATATTGAACAAATACAAAGGTGACAAAAATGACTAGTCACTGAACCAGAGAGGAAAGAGGACCCTGCCCGCGGGGGCTTACAATCTACAAGGAAGAAGGGGAGAGACAGAAGGTGTGGGGCAGACATGCTTGCGGGCCGGTGTAGTGGTGGTGGGGTTAGTGTGGGTTGTAGGCTATCCTGAAGAGATGGGTTTTCAGGTTGCTTTTGAAACTGGTGAAAGTTGGGGAGAGTCTGATGTTTTGGGTTAAGGAGTTCCAGAGTGTGGGTGAAGCACGGGAGAAGTCTTGGAGACGGTTATGTGAGGAGCTGATAAGGGGAGAGCAGAGGAGAAGGTCCTGTGAGGAGCGGAGGTTGCGTGAGGGGAGGTATTTAGAGATTAAGGCAGAGATGTATGGAGGGGAGAGGTCGTGGAGAGCCTTGTAGGTCAGGGTTAGTAATTTGAACTGAATTCATTGGGCAATGGGAAGCCAGTGAAGGGATTGGCAGAGGGGAGAGGCAGAGGAGTAGCGAGGAGAGAGGTGAATCAGACGGGCAGCAGAGTTGAGGATGGATTGGAGGGGAGCGAGGGTGCTAACTGGGAGGCCACAGAGAAGGATGTTGCAGTAGTCAAGGCGGGAGATGACAAGGGCATGGACCAGCATTTTTGTAGTGTCAGGGTTGAGGAATGGGCGGATGCGTGAAATATTTTTCAGGTGGAGGCGGCAGCAGAGGTGAGGGCTTGGATGTGCGGTTTGAAGGATAAAGAGGAGTCAAAGGTTATCCCAAGGCAGCGGACCTGTGGAGCTGGTGAGAGGGTGTGGCCATTGACATAGATAGAGAGATCAGGTGGAGGGATGGAGGGGGACGGTGGAAAGATGATGAATTCTGTTTTATCTACATTTAGTTTTAAGTGACGGGAGGAGAAGAAGGAGGAAATGGATGATAGGCATTTTGGGATCCGGGAGAGAAGGGAGTTAATGTCAGGACTGGAGATATAAAGCTGGGTGTCGTCCACGTACAGGTGGTAGTTAAAGCCATGCGAGGCTATGAGGCTATGAGCTGACCAAGAGTGTAGATAGAAAAGAGGAGTGGGCCCAGGACAGACCCCTGAGGGACAACGACAGAGAGAGGCCGGGTGGGAGGAGGAGGTGGAGCAGGAGTGAGAGACACTGAATGTCTGATCCGAGAGGTATGAGGAGATCCAGAAGAGGGCCAGGTCCGTGATGCCAAGGAAGGAGTGGATTTGTAGCAGGAGGGAATGATTGACAGTGTCAAAGGCAGAGGACAGGTCCAAGAGGAGAAGCACAGAGTAATGGAGAAGGCAGAGGACAGGTCTAGGAGGAGGAGCACAGAGTAGTGGCGTGAGGCTTTAGCAGTTACTAGGTCGTTGGTGACCTTGGTTAGGGCAGTTTCAGTGGAGTGGTTGGGTCGGAAGCCTGATTGGAGTGGGTCAAGGAGAGAGTTGGAGGAGAGGGGGGAGGACAGTTGAAGATAGACGTGCTGCTCGAGGAGTTTGGATGCAAAAGGAAGCAGCGAGATGGGGCGATAGTTGGACAGACAGGAGGGGTCGAGAGATGGTTTCTTAAGGATGGGTGTGATGGTCGCATGTTTAAATGAGGAAGGGAAGATGCCAGAGGTTAGTGATAGATTGAAAAGGTGGGTGAGGGCTGGGAAAATAACAGTGCTGAGGTCTGGGATGAGGTGGGATGGCAGTGGGTCAAGGTTACAGGTAGTGAGGTTGGATTTGGACACTAGAGAGGAAAGGTTATCGTGACTAACAGTGGGAAAGCAGGTTATGGAAGTGTATAGTGGTAGACACCAGTGTAGACAGGCTCTGCAGACTTTATATCACTCCCATATAGTTCCCATATAGTGGTAGATACTAGTATACACAAACTCTGCAGACTGTATATTACCTCTGTACAGTGACCATATAGTGGTAGTTACCAGTGTACACAGGCTCTGCAGACTGTATATTATCTCCATACAGTGACCATATAGTGGTAGTTACCAGTGTACACAGGCTCTACAGACTGTATATTACCACCAAACAGTGACCATATAGTGGTAGACACCAGTGTACACAGGCTCTGTAGACTGTATATTCCCTCTGTACGGTGACCATATAGTGGTAGTTACCAGTGTACACAGGCTCTACAGACTGTATATTACCACCAAACAGTGACCATATAGTGGTAGATATCAGTGTACACAGGCTCTGCAGACTGTATATTACCTCCATACAGTGACTATATAGTGGTAGATACTAGTATACACAAGCTCTGCAGACTGTATACTACCACCATACAGTGACCATATAGTGGTAGTTACCAGTGTACACATGGTCTGCAGACTGTATATTACCTCCATACAGTGACCATATAGTGGTAGACACCAGTGTACACAGGCTCTGCAGACTGTATATTACAACCATACAGTGCCCATATAGTGGTAGAGACCAGTGTACACAGGCTCTGCAGGCTGTATATTACCTCCATACATTGACCATACAGTGGTATATACTAGTGTACACAGGCTCTGCAGACTGTATATTACCACCATACAGAGACCATATAGTGGTAGACACCAGTTGTACACAGCCACTACAGACTGTATATTACCACCATACAGTGACCATATAGTGGTAGAGACCAGTGTACACAGGCTCTGCAGACTGTATATTACCTCCATACAGTGACCATATAGTGGTAGACACCAGTGTACACAGGCTCTGCAGACTGTATATTACCTCCATACAGAGACCATATAGTGGTACATATCAGAGTACCCAGGCTCTGCAGACTGTATATTACCTCATAAGTGACCATATAGTGGTAGACACCAGTGTACACAGGCTCTGCAGACTGTATATTACCTCCATACAGTGACCATATGTGGTAGACACAGTGCACACAGGCTCTGTTGACTGTATATTACCTCCATACAGTGACCATATACTGGTAGATATCAGTGTACACAGGCTCTGCAGACTGTATATTACCTCCATACAGTGATCATATAGTGGTAGATATCAGTGTACACAGGCTCTGCAGACTGTATATTACCTCCATACAGTGACCATATAGTGGTAGATATCAGAGTACACAGGCTCTGCAGACTGTATATTACCTCCATACAGTGACCATATAGTGGTAGGTAACAGTGTACACAGGCTCTGCAGACTGTATATTACCTCCATACAGTGACCAAATACTGGTACATTCAGATTACACAGGCTCTGCAGACTGTATTATTACCTCCATAAGTGACCATATAGTGGTAGACACCAGTGTACACGGCTCTGCGATGTATATTACCACCATACAGTGACCATATAGTGTAGAACAGTGTACACAGCTCTGCTGACTGTTATTACTCATACAGTGTCCATATAGTGGTAGGCACCAGTATACACAAGCTTTGCAGACTGTATATTAACACCATAAATTGACCATATAGTGGTAGACACCAGTGTACACAGGCTCTGCTGACTGTATATTACCTCCATACAGTGACCATATAGTGGTAGATATCAGTGTACACAGGCTCTGCAGACTGTATATTACCTCCATACAGTGACCATATAGTGGTAGATATCAGTGTACACAGGCTCTGCAGACTGTATATTACCTCCATACAGTGACCATATAGTGGTAGACACCAGTGTACACAGGCTCTGCAGACTGTATATTACCACCATACAGTGACCATATAGTGGTAGACACCAGTGTACACAGGCTCTGCAGACTGTATATTACCTCCATACAGTGACCATATAGTGGTAGGTACCAGTGTACACAGGCTCTGCAGACTGTATATTACCTCCATACAGTGACCATATAGTGGTAGATACCAGTGTACACAGGCTCTGCAGACTGTATATTACCTCCATACAGTGACCATATAGTGGTAGATATCAGTGTACACAGGCTCTGCAGACTGTATATTACCTCCATAAAGTGATCATATAGTGGTAGACACCAGTGTACACAGGCCTGCAGACTGTATATTACCACCATACAGTGACCATATAGTGGTAGACACCAGTGTACACAGGCTCTGCAGACTGTATATTACTCCATACAGTGACCATTAGTGGTGATATCAGAGTACACAGGCTCTGCAGACTGTATATTACCTCCATAGAGTGACCATATAGTGGTAGACACCAGTGTACACAGGCTCTGCAGACTGTATATTACCACAATACAGTGACCATATAGTGGTAGACACCAGTGCACACAGGCTTTGCTGACTGTATATTACTTCCATACAGTGACCATATAGTGGTAGACACCAGTATACACAGGCTCTGCAGACTGTATATTACCATAGGGCCCCATAAAAACTTACCATGAGTTCAATAATAAACTTTTGCTTGTATGCTGCCACCTCTAGGGGGAGCTCTCTGTGTACAAATCTATTGAACTTCCTTCTCAATGGGAGGAACTATGCTCCTTACTCTGGTTTTCTGGCGCACAGAAGTTGCAAATTTGGTAGATGTCTTGGGTTGGTTGTTATGGTTTTGGGTCCTTAAAAAGTGCATACAGAGAAATTATAGGTCCCCATAACAACTTACAGTGAGTCTGATAATAAACTTCTGCTTGTCAGTGGACACCACTAGGGGGAGCTCACTGTTCACTGGATCTATGAAGCTTTCATTTAATTCAAGGGGAGGAACTAAGCTCCTTATTCTGGTTTTCTGGAATATAGAAGTCGCAATGTTAAGTCACCTTTGTGAAAAATATGTGGATTTTTGCTATTATTTGCTTCTTTTCACTTTTTCAAAAAAACGCAAGAAATGTTGGTGGTTTGGTGGATATGTTGGGGTTAGTTTCACGGTTTTGGGCCCTTAAAAAGTCAATAATAGAAGATATAGGGCCCCATAACAACTTAAAGGGGTTATCTGGGAGTTGAAAGATTTCATAGAACACTATAAACAGCATTAATATGGAAAGGTAAAGATATTCCACTACCTTGGTGTGTTTCTTTGCTTTTCTTTTGCCTTCTTATTCATCTATCATAAGTTCCACTTTTTGCTTGTGGGAGTGTCAGTAGTTCTTCAGCATCTCTTTCCTACAAGTCCCAGACTGCATTGCAATCTAGGACATCCCTCCACTGTTACCTCTGCTAGGGTGTATGTGCTGACATTAATGTGTAATCCCCCCCCCCCAGCTCTGTACTTGTTCTCATGATAATGATAATAGTTAGGACTCATGAGTCACTGTGTAAACTGTACAGAGCTGCAGTCATCTTGACAGCAGTACACAACCCACCAGCTCTGAACTGCTGTCCTCTGCTCCCAATACTAAGTTCTGCCAGTAGGACTCAAAGATAAATAGTTCCTCCTCCCCTGTAATTATTCTAATGTAATTCC
>JAODAL010002399.1:22500-197447 GCA_025379985.1 Phyllomedusa bahiana | reverse complement strand
GGTTTCCTAGAAATGAATTACATGTAGTCTTCCACTTTTATACATTTTCTTAGAGAAATGAATGGTCACCAGTGTGAGTTTGTGGTTGGTGTGTATGAGAGCAATGGTACTGTAGCTGCAAACATAGAAATTTTATTGTTTTCAAGCCTATTAGTATCTGACACCAGTCCGTGTGAGGATTACACCAAGGGGATGGATTTAGAATGTAAAATCATATATAAGTCGATAGATAGATAAATAGATAAAGATTTTTTTTTACTTGTTTGAATATGTTATCCTTAGGGTGCTTTCACACGGTGCGTGTTTGGTGCGTTTTTTTTGGATGCGTTTTTTGTGCAACAATGTATTTCATTAATGGCTGTGTCTTTCTGCACAAAAACCGCATCCAAAAACCGCATCAAAAACGCATCAAACACGCACCAAAAACGCACCGTGTGAAAGCACCCTTAGATCCTTATGCTCTGGTATATTTGGAACTCCCATAGACATGAATTGGGAAAAGCTGCACAAGCGCAGACATCTCACCAGTCCCTACAAAACCTACAAGTTGGCATCAGATGGTCTGGCATATGGCATAAAGACCTAAATGGAGAATGTTAACAGGCACAATACACCGCAATGAGTATTGCAGTGTATTATACAAGGAATCTAGCAGTCACACATTCAAGAATCCTAGTGGGACCAAAACATTTCAAAAATGTAGAAAAAACATAATATTAAAATAATAATAAAATATATTTTTTCTATTAATTACATAGAAAAATACAAATAATAACAATAAAAAATAAGCATAATCGGAATTGCCGCATCTATAACAGTATAAACTATTAAATCATGAGATCATCCTGCATAATAAATGCCATAAAGAGAAAAAAAAAATAACACAAGGATCGCTGGTTTTGGTCTCCGTGCAGCCCCCAAACAATCGGAATAAAAAGTGATCGAAAAGCCGCACGTTCTCCAAAGCTGGACTAATACCACAAAGAAACGCAAAAAGCAGGTTTTTAAACAATTACTACTAACTGAACAGAAAAATAAAAACATAATTGGTAAAAGAAGTAAAATATATCAAAACTACATAACTCTATATTTGGTTTTGATGGAGTCCTATCAAACCACAGAATTAAGGTGATCTGTCATTGCTGCTATAGTAAACACAATAAAAGCAAAACCGGAAAATAATGATAACATGTTCCTTTTTTCACTCTACTCCTCTAATAAGTTTTTCAGTACATTAAAACGGTGCCAGGAAAAAAGGAAGTGTCAGTAAAAGGTTAAAATAAAATTAAAAAAATAATAAAAATTATTACCTAAAATAAAATTTATATAAAACCTTTGGAAGTTATACGTGTATGTGAAAATGTAAAATGTTAGACCCACTTTTTTGTGTATTTTTTTAAGATATGACAGTTGGATACAATGTGAAGTAGTTTATTGTCACTTAGGGGTGCACTCACTTTTGTTGTCACTTAGGGGTGCACTCACTTTTGCTGTCACTTAGGCTTGTACTCACTGTTGTTGTCACTTAGGGGTGCACTCACTTTTGTTGTCACTTAGGGGTGTACTCACTTTTGTTGTCACTTAGGGGTGCACTCACTTTTGCTGTCACTTAGGGGTGTACTCACTTTTGCTGCCCGTGGTTTAGACATTGATGACTGTGTGTTAGTTTGAGGGCACCGAATTTCCCCTGTGATACAAGCCGTGCACTGACTACTTAAAATTGCATCAAAGTGTCAGATCTTCAGTGTTGTCCCATGAAAAGCTATAATACAATATTTACAAAAGTGTGAGGGGTGTACTAACTTTCGTGAGATGCTCTATATATAGACTGTACTTAATGAGTTAAACCTATGTGTATATATATAAAAAAAAACATAGGTCTAGCTGTATTGTGCATTATACATTTTCACATACAGTGAAGGAAATAAGTATTTGACCCCTTGCTGATTGTGTACGTTTTCCCACTGACAGAGACATGAACAATCTATAATTTTAAGGGGAGGTTAATTTTGACATTGAGAGATAGAATATCCAAAATAAAATGCAGAAAATCACATTGTATAAATTATATACATTTATTTGCATTTTGCTGAGAGAAATAAGTATTTGATTCCTTGGGAAAACTTCAGGCGGGTCTGCACATGCGCCTTCTTCAGACGGGTCTGCACATGCGCCTTCTTGAGCAGCGGGACCTTGCGGCACTGCAGGATTTTATACCATTATGATGTAATGTGTTACCAATGGTTTTCTTGGTGACTGTGGTCCCAGCTGCCTTGAGATCATTAACCAGCTCCACCCGTGTAGTTTTAGGCTGATCTCTCCCCTTCCTCATGATCACGGATCCCCTACGAGGTGAGATTTTGCACGGTGCCCCAGACCAATGGCGACTGACAGTCATTTTGTATTTCCTCCCTTTTCTTACTATTGCACCAACAGTTGTCTCCTTCTCACCCGGCGTCTTTCTTATGGATTTGTAGCCCATTCCAGCTTTGTGCAGGTCTATGATCTTGTCCCTGACATCCTTAGAAAGCTCTTTGGTCCTGCCCATGTTGTAGAGCTTAGAATCTGACTGATTGAGTCGGACAGCAGTCTTTTATTAAAGTGACTATTTAAGACAGTTGTCATTAATGGAGGTAGCGAGTTGATTAGGAGTCTAACTGATCTGTAGGAGCCAGAACTCTTAATGGTTGGTAGGTGGTCAAATACTTATTTCTCTCAGCAAAATGCAAATAAATTTATATAATTTATACAATGTGATTTTCTTGATTTTATTTTGGATATTCTCTCAATATTAAAATTAACCTCCCCTTAAAATTACAGACTGTTCATGTCTTTGTCAGTGGGAAAACTTACACAATCAGCAAGGGGTCAAATAATTATGTCCTTCACTGTACATGTGTAACTTTCAGAGGTTTCTTTTTTTTTTTTAGGCAACAATTCTTATCAGTTTTTTTAATTTATTTTAACCTTTTTTCCAACACTTTCCTTTTATTTTTCTGCCTACAATGTACATTGTATATATTGTATATATTTAATATAAAGTCTAACCTATGTGTATATATATATATACATAGGTTAGACTCTATATTAAATACAGTGTACATTATATATATATATATATATATAAATATATATATATATATATATAAATATATATATATATATATATATATATATATATATATACAGCATCTCACAGAAGTCAGTACACCCCTCACATTATATACAGCATCTCACAGAAGTCAGTACACCCCTCACATTATATACAGTATCTCACACAAGTCAGTACACCCCTCACATTATATACAGTATCTCACACAAGTCAGTACACCCCTCACATTATATACAGTATCTCACACAAGTCAGTACACCCCTCACATTATATACAGTATCTCACAAAAGTCAGTACACCCCTCACATTATATACAGTATCTCACAGAAGTCAGTACACCCCTCACATTATATACAGTATCTCACAGAAGTCAGTACACCCCTCACATTATATACAGTATCTCACAGAAGTCAGTACACCCCTCACATTATATACAGTATCTCACAGAAGTCAGTACACCCCTCACATTATATACAGTATCTCACAGAAGTCAGTACACCCCTCACATTATATACAGCATCTCACAGAAGTCAGTACACCCCTCACATTATATACAGTATCTCACAAAAGTAAGTACACCCCTCACATTATATACAGCATCTCACAAAAGTCAGTACACCCCTCACATTATATACAGCATCTCACAAAAGTCAGTACACCCCTCACATTTTTGTAAATATTGTATTATATCTTTTCATGGGACAACACTGAAGATCGGACACTTTGATACAATGTAAAGTAGTCAGTGCCCGGCTTGTATAGGGTATGTACACACGACATATGTAGCGTGGTCTAAAAGTACACGCATACTTCAATATACGTTGGAGAGGGTCGGTCGGACCCATTCACTTTCATATATCCAGGAGTCGTACACCCCTCACATTATAACAGTATCACACAAAAGTAGGTAACCCCTCACATTATATCAAAACTCACAAAATCAGTACACCCTTTCCAATTATTGTAAACTTTTATTTATATTTTTTCATGGGGACAACACTAAAGATCGATACTTTTGATCAATGTAAAGTAGTCAGTGCCCGGCTTGTATAGGGTATGTACACACGACATATTGTGGCGTGGTGTTTTAGAAGTACACGCATACTTCTATAACATGGAGGGGGGGTGGACCCATTCACTTCTATTATCCCCAACGCGACTGTCCTCAATATAACTGCACACACAGCCATCAATGTCTAAACCTCTGACAACAAAAGTGAGTACACCCCTAAGTGAAACAACAAAAATAGTACACCCCTAAGTGACAACAAAAGTGAGTACATCCATAAGTGGCAACAAAAGTAGTACACCATAAGTGGCAACAAAATGAGTACTCCTCCCTGACAACAAAAGTGAGTACACCCTCATACAAAAAAAAGAGGGGGACACCCCTCAGTGACAACAAAAGTGAGTACATCCATAAGTGGCACAAAAGTGAGTAATCCCTAAGTGGCAACAACAGTGAGTACATCCCAAGTGGAACAAAATATACGCCCTAATGGCAACAACGCGAGTGAACCCTCAATAAAAAAAGCACACACAGCCATCAATGTCTAAACCACTGACAACAAAAGTGAGTACATCCCTAAGTGGCAACAACAGTGAGTACACCCCTCAGTGACAACAAAAGTGAGTACATCCCTAAGTGGCAACAAAAGTGAGTACATCCCTAAGTGGCAACAAAGGTGAGTACATCCCTAAGTGGCAACAAAAGTGAGTACAGCCCTAATTGACAAAAAAGTGAGGACTCCCCTAAGTGACAATGGACTACTTTACATTGTTTCAAAGTGTCAGATCTTCAGTGTTGTCCCATGAAAAGATATAATACAATATTTACACAAATGTGAGGGGTGTACTGACTTCTGTGAGATACTGTATATAATGTGAGGGGTGTACTGACTTTTGTGTGATACTTTATATAATGTGAGGGGTGTACTGACTTTTGTGAGATACTGTACATGTGTTAAAAGTTAAAATGTTATTATTATATCTTAACCTTATTATATTAGTATCTAAGAAAAATATCGCACCCTCATATAATACTGTTGATCGAGCCAAGACACAAGTGTATTATATACTTTATACGCTCACCTGGTTGCGTTGTGCTTTAGCACAACTCTCCATTGGGCAAAATGCTGGATCACCAGTACTGGAGTCGGCCACTTGTCTTAGGCTCTCCTATCCCTCATTACCATGGGTCCAGGAAATAAATAATGCAGGAAAACCGAATATTCTACTCTAGTCTGGATGACTAGTAGCCGGAGTGTTTTTTATGTAGGAATCAGCTCTGTTACTCCATATATACAAATAAAGGAGAATACTCATCAAGTAAAGAGAAGTTACTTAATAAAGGAGTATTTCCGAAGTCACTTCTCTTTACTTAATAAATATACTCCTTTATTTGATTTGATTTTATTTCATTATATAGCGCTGATTCCTATATAAAAAAAACAATCCGGTTTCTAGGTATTTCTAAATTCACCTTAATATATTATTATATATTATCATAATTATCAGATTTACCTCTATGAATGAAGATGAGCTTACTCATTTACTACATACTTTATACCTGTTTTAGAAGACTATTATATTACACTGGGGAACATTTATTTTGGTGCCTTAAAAGCTGGAACCATTTTTGAATAGGTTTGGCGCGCTAATTGTGAAATAACACTCGTTTTCCCCTATCAGCTCTCATTTTGGAGATTTGGCGTTGCCACCTTACCAGGTATCTGTTGCTAAAAGTAGTTCTCACTCAATATTGTCATAAAGAAATGTTGGAAATTTAAGTGAAACAGAAAAGACATAAATTTTAGACCATGTATAGAACACATTGTCAGGGACACACGCGGAGACACAGACGAGTGAGGCCCGGACACTGATCCCAACCTCTGTCCCTGCCTTTTGGGGAACCCGACTCCTTAATAGGTCGGCCCCAACTAGTCCCCGGCGCCGCGCCACCCGCCGCCGCCGCCGATTGTTACTTGTCAAGTTGCTAGCAGGTGCTAAGCAATCAACTGCAGCGGCGGCAGGGAGCAGCGGCACCCGGCGCAGGCGCAGTTCACTCTCTGAATACTCTCGCGATACTAACCTCGCAACGTCACCTTGCCCGGCATCTGAGAGTTAAAGGGGATTTGCCACCAGACCAAGTACTGACCTCCGTTCAGTATGAGAGCAAGATGTCAACAAATCACGCTGAGTCATGAAGCTGCAGTGGAGAGAGGGAGAGGGGAGGGGGGAGTGAGGAATCCAAAGGGAGCGTCTCAAAACTTAAGTGAACTAATAAACAGTACAACAGTGGATTCATTACAGCAAGACACAGAGCCTCAGACGGCACTGTCGGGAGAAACCTTATCTGCTAAGCAGCTTATGTAATGTAAACAAATCACGGAGCAAGAGACAGAGACGCACACAGACACACACAGCCAGAGCACAGAGCTGCATAATGGATCCTGTGACATGTTCACTCAAATAATCAAACTATAACTTGTGAACTCTGTATACAAAAGAGAACACCTATTCTACACAGCAGATTGAAAGCTTCTTCATCAGATAAAGCAGGGATCTAATAACACTGCAGCTAGTTATTCTGTATACAAAAGAAAACATATTGCTACCCGGTGCCTTAAAAGACCATTCATTCTGCCTGTCACCAGATAAGAAGTGATTCACGCAAGCGCGGCCTTTCAGCTCCTGGGTCGTGATGAGGGGAAGCTTTGTGGTAACCAAGGGGGGTTGAGAAATGCTGTAGCTCTCAGAGTCTTTTTTAATCACATATATTTAGAAAAGTGATTAAATACCCATTTTGGAGGTTCCCACATCAACATTACATGGTGGCAAAACCCCTTTAAGCAACAAAAAGCAGAGAGGAAGGGAGCGGGACAAAGAACTAGAATCTAGAGAAACGTAGACAAGGAGTAAGGGAACAGGGCAAGGAACGAGAACATAGAAAACCATAGACATGGAGTAAGGGAGCGTGGCTAAGAACCAGAACATAGAAAAATGTACAAGGAGACAAGAGACGAATGTATAGAAAATAAAAGGTAGGACAATAGTGGAAAGGAGTAAACCAGGACTCAGGAAAGCACACTACAGGGGATCGAGGCCAGTGGCACTTATGAGACCATAATAAGGATATACAATTATAAGACAGGAGGGGAAACGTCCCAACAAAATTAGGAGAACAGTGGAAAGAGGAAGTGATATTGGAAAATGTGGATCAGAGGAGCACATAGAGGGAGATAATAGGGACTGGTAAAGATATAAAGGAAAAAGAGAGACAAAAGGAAAGAACAGAGGATTATGCAGAAGTAAACAATGAATAGTGAATGGCATGGAGATAATTATATCGCCAGAAAAGGTACTATAGAATATACACTGATCGAAAAAATAAAGGAAACACAACACAATGTAACTCCAAGTCAATCGCACTTCTGGGAAATTAATTGATTATAAATGTGCAGGGGACTCTATAATTTACTTATAAATGTGCAGGGGACTTATAGCCTATTTATAAATGCGCAGGGGGACGCGCGGCTCTAATGTATTATAAATGTGCAGGGGACTTATAGCCTATTTATACATGCACAGGGGGACGCGCAGCTCTAATGTATTATAAATGTGCAGGGGAACGCTATAATTTATTATAAAAGTGCAGGGGGAAGCTATAATCTACTTGTAAATGTACAGGGGACCTATAATCTACCTATATACGTGCTGTGGGACCTATAAACTATCTATATACCTTTTGGTCGACCTATAACCTATCTATATACCTTGCTGGTGGACCTATAACTTATCTATATACCCGCTGGGGGACATATAACCTTTCTATATACTAATTGGGGTAACCTATAACTTGCCTGTATATCTTCTGGGGGACCTATAACTTATCTATATACCCGCTGGGGGACATATAACCTTTCTATATACTAATTGGGGTAACCTATAACTTGCCTGTATATCTACTGGGGGGACCTATAACTTATCTATATACCCGCTGGGGGACATATAACCTTTCTATATACTAATTGGGGTAACCTATAACTTGCCTGTATATCTACTGGGGGACCTATAACTTATCTATATACCCGCTGGGGGACATATAATCTTTCTATATACCCATTGGGGTAACCTATAACTTGCCTGTATAGCTACTGGGGAACCTATAACCTATATACCTACCTACTGGGAGACATATAAACTATATATCCACTTACTGAGGGACGTATAACTTACTGGGGGACCCTATTACCTTCACTGGGGGACACATAATTTACTGCGTTGTGAAGTCGCTAATAGGTCCGTTTTAAAGGGCCTAGTTTGTTAAGGCCACTCAAGTCGAATTGAGGATAAGAGCTTAGCAATCGACTCCGGGGACTAGCCCCAACCAGAAGACTGATACTGCACTGAGCAAAGTGGGACACAGGACGAAGACAAACAATACACAGAACACACAAGAGAAGTCGGGCAGGCCAGGTCAGTATCAAACAGGCAGCGCAGTACAAAACCAGATGGCAGGAGAGTAGTCAAAAAACAAGGCTAAGTCCAGTAATCAAAAAGGCACAGAAGACTAGAGACACGCTAAAAGGCAGAAAACTAGACCTATAGCAGGTAAGGGGAAGAGGTATATCAACCCTTAAATACCTGCCAGAAACCAATAGGATGAAGGTAATGGGTGGAAGTAACAGAAGACCGGATAGGAACAAAGGGCTGTCAATTAACAGAAACCAACAAGGAGCAAGATTAACCAGTGGAGTGCTGGAAGATTCCTGGCCACGGGCGTTGGCCAGAAATCAATCAAGAATGCAGGGAGGAAGACCAAGTTCTCACTAGAAAATACAAAAGTAATGTGTTATCTACGAAACCACGGTTTTCGCCGCAACGTCCGTGGCCGGCGACCAGAGCCAAAAGAGGGGGGGCGGGGGGGGGGTGTCAGGCACAATCATGGCACACATGGAATCAAAAACATGATTGTGCCGAGCAAATCCAAATCTATTTATCTGCACAACATCCTTATACACAAATTCATCACAATGTAGAATCATGAAATAAACATCTCGGAAACTAGAGCTGATGGAACACAATGGATGGGTTTTCGGACTCAGAAGCTCTCAAATACCCAGAATAAGGTCAAAATTTCTAGGCACCCAAAAAATAGAAAAATAGTTTTTGTCCCCCGGTGTTATTTTTTAATATGTGTTTCATTTTTTGCAGATTTTGTAGAATAATAACAGCTTCACTATCCATGTGTTGGTCTTACCTGTAAAGTGTGAGTTGATGCCTGGTCCTTGTAGGTCATGATCTGTCACCTGCCCTGTGTAAGGAGCAATATATAAGTATTCGAGCACCAATCCTTATTGGCTGCTTTAGCCTCTAGGGCAGATGTTTTAATTGTACATAATCTCGCAATCCTCATTAGATGGAAAATGGAATGATAGTTTGAAAACATAATTTGAGGACACATTTCTAGGTATTACCTTGTTTATGAGCTGTGGTTTGGAAGATGCAGTCGTGTTCTGTCGAAATATAAAATAGAACATAAAGATAACCAATAAAATCATAAACAAACAGTTAAAGGAATTGAAATTGTTGAGTGAGAGCCACCGAGGATGAAATCTACCACACATGGTAAAAAGGATGGAAGGGTCTGGTCATTGTATTCTCTCCTCTTTTCAAGAGACCTTGGTGGGCTTCCACAATGGTGGTAGGTCTTCGCTACAGCTACTGTGAATGATAACTACCAGGACACAGAGGGTTAGATGGATGACTACAAGAGACTTGGATGGAAGACTAGGAGAGTATCATTAATCGATTCACCAGAGAAAGGAGTAGGATCCATTAGGCAATGTCGGATTCAAGTGTGAGGTCCGGGCAGGTGTCAGACAAGGCAAGGTCAGAAACATAGCTAAGGATCAGTAACAGGAATGCACAGAAAAGGTAGACATGCAAGGAAAGGACACAAATAACTGGGTGTGGGGTGAAGTGTCCAGAAATAGGCAATGGACAGAGATGATTGGTTAAGAGAAAGTTGGGTGGGGCATGCTGGCCTTTTAAATCAGATTGAGCTGGTGTGCACATTCCCTAATAGATGGCTGTGAGCAGACGGCCTTAGCAAATAGGAAGAAAAGGCAGGGCTGCTGCGGGGAATGATGAAGAGGTGAATAGGAAACCGGGGGTGCCAGGGCTGGGAGCAGGCATGACCATGGATGAAGGTCCGAACCACAGTGCAACTCGTCATAGAAGCGAGGAAACAGGTATGACTGCGACCTGATGTCACTTCCTGTTGTGTGCCATTGTAGAGAGGCTTAGATGGAAGACTAGGAGAGGCTTTGATATAAGACTAAGAGAGGCTTGGGTGGAAGAGTAGGAGAGGCTTAGTTGGACAACTAAGAAAGGCTTGGTTGAAAGATTAGATTAGGCTTGGAAGGAAGACTAGGAGAAGCTTGGATGGAATTATAGGAGGGGCTTAGATTGAAGACTAGTAGAAGCTTGGATGGAATTATAGGAGGGGCTTAGATGGAAGACTAAGAGAAGCTTGGAAAGCAAACTAGGAGAGGCTTAGTTGGAAGACTAGAAGAGTCTTGGGTGAAAGAGTAGGAGAGACTTGGATGGGCGACTAAGAGAGAATTGAATGGAAGAGTAGGAGAGAATTAGATGGAAGACTAGGAGGGGCTTTGAGAGAAGACAAGGAGAGGCTTCAATGGGAGACTAGGAGAGGCTTGGAGAGAAGACGAGAGGCTTCAATGGAAGACTAGAAGGGGCCTAGATGGAAGACTAGGATAAGATTGGATGGAAGACTAGGATAGACTTGGATGGAAGAGTAGGAGAGACTAGGATGAATAACTAAGAGAGAATTAGATGGAAGACTAGGAGAGGCTTGGATGAAAGAGTTGGAGAGACTTGGATGGGCGACTAAGAAAGAATTGAATAGAAGACTAGGAGAGACTTGGATGGAAGACTAGGAGAGGCTTGGATGGAAGACAAGGAGAGGCTTCAATGGAAGACTAGGAGAGGCTTGGAGAGAAGACAAGGAGAGGTTTCAATGGAAGACTAGGAGGGGCCTAGGTAGAAGACTAGGATAAGATTGGATGGATAACTAAGAGAGAATTAGATGGAAGACTATGAGAGGCTTGGATGGAAGACTAGAAGAGGCTTTGATGGAAAACAAGAAGAGGCTTGGATAGAAGACCAGGAGAAGCTTGAATGAAAGACTAGGAGGGGCTTGGATAGAAGACTAGGAGAGGCTTGGATAGAAGACCAGGAGAAGTTTGGATGGAAGACTAGGGGAGGCTTGGAAAGAAGAGTCAGAAAGACTATCTCCTAGTCTTGGGTGAAAGGCTTGGGTGAAAGACTAAAAGAGGCTTGGATGAAAGAGTAGGAGAAGCTTGGATGGAAGACCAGAAGAGACTTGGATGGAAGACTAGGAGAGACTTGGATGGAAGACTAGGAGAAGCTTGGATAGAAGACTAGGAGAGGCTTGGATGGAAGACTAGGAGTAAGGAGTAAGCTGGAGTCTGAAAGCATGCAGTGGATACCTAATGAGGGCCCACAGACAATGGTGCAATTATAGCCACAGTAGCTTCTATGAAGGTCAGATGTTAAGGGTGGCCACTCAGGTGCTGGTTCAAAGTAGTTTTTTGTGGGGACGACTAGTAGAAGCTTGGATGGCAAACTAGGAGAGGCTCAGTTGGAAGACTAGAAGAGGTTTGGATGAAAGAGTAGGAGAGACTTGGATGGGCAACTAAGAGAATTGCATGGAAGACTAGGAGAGGCTTGAATTGAAGACTAGTAGGGGCCTAGATGGAAGACTATGATAGACTTGGATGGAAGAGTAGGAGAGACTAGGATGAATAACTAAGAGATAATTAGATGGAAGACTATGAGAGGCTTGGATGGAAGACTAGAAGAGGCTTGGATGGAAAACTAGGAGAGGCTTGGATGAAAGAGCAGGTGATGCTTGAATAGAAGACTAGGAGAGCCTTGGATGGAAGACTAGGAGAGCCTTGGGTGGAAGACTAGGAAGGACCTAGATGGAAGACTAGGATAAGATTGGATGGAAGACTAGGATAGGCTTGGATGGAAGAGTAGGAGAGACTTGGATGGATAACTAAGAGAGAATTAGATGGAAGACTATGAGAGGCTTGGATGGAAGACTAGAAGAAGCTTGGATGGAAAACTAGGAGAGGCTTGGATGAAAGAGTAGGCGATGCTTCTATAGAAGACTCAGAGAGACTTGGATGGAAGACTAGGAGAGGCTTGGATGAAAGAGTAGGAGAAGCTTAGATGGAAGACCAGGAGAGATTTGAATGGAAGACCAGGAGTGACTTGAAAGGAAGTCTAGGAGTAAGGAGTAAGCTGGAGTCTAAAAGCTTACTAGTATTACTCTATTATTATACATATCCATTTGGATACAGTAAGTACCGATCTGATCCTGTCCTTGGTACATATGCTACTTCTCCATAGAGACATATTACAGCTAGTTGCATGAACACCCATTTACCCTATGCAGAATATGGCACCTATGTGTAACTCCTTACTAGGGAGCAATGAAAGTACAATACTCTCCAGAAGCGCTAGGTGGCACCACAGCCATTCTTTTTTTTTGCTTATGATCTTGATTTTTTTTCTGTGTTATGGATTATTCCAGAAACAGATCTCACCTCTCTGGTAAAGTTGTTAAATATCAAAGATATAAGATTTTCCATAAAACCTTTTCATGAGGTCGATCTCCACTAAAATCCCCAAAATGTTTTAGCCTCAACATTCCACATCCACCCTCATGTCCCACCTGCAGGACGTTCTTGAAGATGAGATATAGTAAGATATAAGGTGGGGGTCAGAGATAATACAAGCTCCTGGTGTCCAGGGTGGAGGTTTAAGGATGTGTCTCCAAACCCTCAGCATGATAGTTTGCTCCCTGCCCACCACAATCCTTAATATTCTTATTTGCAACACATGATTTTCATTTTCCATCATTACCATCCCCTAAGCTTCCTGCTCTAGGACCCCTTTAGGTAGTTATTTAGACCCCCTGTAGGTAGCTATAGGCCCTTCTAGGTAGGTAGGCCTACTTTATATGCCACATAAAGGTTGGTATATAAACCCTACATAGGTAATTATATAGAACCCTTGTAGGTAGGTAGGCCCCCTGTAGGTATATATGCCACATAAAGGTAGGTATATAGCCCTCTATAAGTATATATGCCCCATGTTGGTAGATATAAAGACTATCTTTAGGTAGTTATATAAAAATCCTGTAGGTAGTATATAGTCCCCTGTTGGTATATATGCCCCAAATAGATAACTATATTGCCCCCTGTAGGTAGTTATATAAGTCAAAGTCGGAGCATGTAGGACCCTTAAAAACCTGTGATGGGGAGCTGGTCACTGGGTACCAGGAGAAGGTAGAGGTACTAAATAGGTTCTTCAGCTCAATATATGCTAACGATGAGGATGTAGTTGATGGGGGCGTACCCAGTGAAGATGTAGGCGGTGCCAGTACTGTTAATACATCATCTGCTATAATTAATTAGCTCAGTGTAGAAAAGGTCCAAGCCAAGTTAAATAAACTGAATGTGAACAAGGCTCCAGGCCCTGATGGCATACACCCAAGAGTTCATAAAGAGCCCAGCTCGGTTATCTCTGTGCCCCTGTACATGATATTTAGAGATTCCCTGGTGACTAGTATAGTACCAGGAGACTGGCGCAAGGCAAATGTAGTTCCCATCTTCAAAAAAGGCTCCAAGTCGTGCCCAGGTAATTATAGACCAGTAAGTTTACCATCTGTTGTGGGAAAAATGTTTGAGGTGCTCATAAGGGACTATATACAGGAATATGTAGAAGAATACAATATTTTAAGTGATTGCCAGCATGGATTTACTAAGGACAGAAGCTGTCAGACCAATCTGATCTGCTTTTATGAAGAGGTGAGTAGAAGTCTGGACAGCGGGGCGACTGTGGATATTGTGTTTTTAGACTTTGCAAAGGCGTTTGATACTGTCCCTCATAAGCGCTTGTTGGGTAAATTAGAATCCATTGGGTTAGAGATAACAGTGTGTAATTGGATTAAAAACTGGCTATCGGATTGTACTCAGAGAGTGATGGCAAATGACTCCTACTCTGAGTGATCTCCAGTTATGAGTGGTGGCCGAAGACCTGGACACACTGAGTGCTTGGGCATCCACTTGGCAAATGAGGTTCAATGTGGATAAATGTAAGGTTCTGCATCTTGGAAGAAATAATCTACAGGCATCATATGTTCTAGGGGGAGAAAAACTTGGAGAATTGCTTGTTGAGAAAGATCTGGGCGTTCTTGTAGATCATACACTACAGAACAGCATACAGTGTCAATCGGCTGCCTCTAAGGCAGTTAGGATATTGGCATGTATTAAAAAGAGCCTGGACTCGCTGGACAAGGATGTAATTTTACCGAGTAAAAAAGCATTGGTGCGACTCACTTGGAATATGCTGTTCAGTTCTGGGCTCCAGTTTATAGAAAAGCTGTAATGGAGCTAGAGAGAGAGCAAAGACGAGCAACCAAACTTATAAGGGGAATGGAGCATCTTAGTTATGAGGAGAGGTTGGTAGAATTGAACTTATTTAGTCTTGAGAAAAGACGGCTCCGGGAAACATGATTAATTTATAAATGGTCCCTACAAAAAGTATGGGGAAAAATTATTTCAAGTAAAGTCCTCTCAAAAGACAAGGGGACATTCCCTTCGGCTAGAGAAAAAAGGATTCAATCTCCAGAGGAGAAGGGCGTTCTTCACTGTAAGAACTGAAAAATCTATGGAATAGCCGCCTGAGGAGCTGGACACAGCAGGAACTGTAGAGAGTTTCAAGAAAGGCTTAGATACCTACCTGGAACTAAAGAATATTAATGCGTATGTAGCTATGTAAAATTTTGGATCCTGGCTGGTGGCGGCTCTGGGGTTAGAGATGGGGTCTTCCCTGGAGCAGATTGGTTCTGCCTTGTGGGTTTCAGGGCATTCACCAGTGGGGAGGTTGGGCATGGAATCCTGATCGCCCTCCCTTCAACCACGTAGCAAAGGGTCTGGTACACGGTAAGGCGACAATATACTTCAGGAACGCTTTTTCTACGGCTCGGGGCATCATAGAACCAGTGAGGATTATGACTGCAGAGCGGACCCTTAAAGAGGGGAGGCGTCTGGCAGACAACCAATTATCGGGACACTGGCCCTTTAAATTTACGAGAACGCGCGCGCGCGCGCTAGGGAACGGGCACACGCAGCCTGGCCGGCAGGAGACGCGGACGGGACAGGAACGCGGCCGGGTAAGTTATTACCAGGGGCGGACCCCCGGCTCGTCCCGCGGCCAGCGGCGGCACCCGACCCCGGCAGGCGCCCGGGAGGGGAACCACGGGTGCGCCCGCGGCCCGCGGGCCGGGAAGCGGGGGCAGCCGCTACAGTACCCCCCCCCCTTAGGTCTCCCCCTCTTCTTAGGCTGAAGGAACTTACGAAGCAAGTCTTGATTCAGGATGTTAGACTCCGGTTCCCAGGACCTCTCTTCGGGGCCGAAGCCTTTCCAATCTACCAGAAAGAAACGCTTACCCCTGATGGTTTTCATGTCTAAGATGTCCTTTACTTCAAAAACATCAGGGGATTCTAGGACCGGAGACGGGGCAGCGCCCCTCTGGGAGAATCGGTTCAAGACCAGAGGCTTAAGGAGGGAGACGTGAAAGGCATTAGGGATCCGGAGGGATGGAGGAAGGCAGAGCTTATAGGACACTGGATTCAATTGTCGAAGTACTCTGAACGGACCCAGGAACCGCGGACCCAATTTATAACTGGGGACCTTGAGGCGTATGTATTTGGCAGAGAGCCACACTTTATCCCCTGGGCGGAACGTGGGGGAGGGTCTTCTCCTCTTGTCAGCTTGGGACTTCATGCGGGCAGAAGCCTTGAGTAAAGCTTGTCGGGTCTCACGCCAAATGACCCCGATATCCTGAACCTGGTTGTCCACGGCAGGAACCTCGGAGGCTGAGGCCAAGGGGAGGGGAGGGCGTGGGTGACGTCCAAAGACCACAAGGAATGGGGAACGGCCAGTAGAGTCGGAGTCCCGATGGTTATAGGAGAACTCGGCCCAAGGAAGCAGTTCGGACCAGTCGTCCTGGCGTCCGGACACAAAGTGCCGTAGATACTCCCCTAAGATCTGGTTTACTCTCTCCACCTGCCCATTGGTCTGGGGATGGTACGCTGATGAGAAGTCCAGTTTAATTTGCAAGCGGGAACACAGGGCACGCCAAAATTTCGAGACAAATTGGACGCCTCGATCGGAGACAATGTGGGATGGTAAACCATGCAGGCGAAAGATGTGCTGAAAAAAAATGACCCGCCAACTGGGGAGCAGAAGGGAGGCCAGGCAGCGGCACAAAGTGGGACATCTTCGAAAAACGGTCAGTGACTACCCAGATGACCGAGTTCCCCGAGGAAGGAGGAAGGTCCGTGATGAAGTCCATGCCTATGTGTGTCCATGGAGCCTCCGGAACAGGCAGAGGGACTAGGAGGCCAGTGGGTCTATTGGCGTGGAACCTTGTTTCGAGCACAAGTGGTACAGGAGAGAACAAAGTCCTTGACATCTTGGAGCAGAGTTTGGCCACCAATAATGCCGGAGATGAGGGCAAAGGATTTTCGTATTCCGGGGTGGCCGGCCAGAAGAAACTATGCCCCCAACCCAGAATTCCTCCTGAGTGCAGGACGCACATAGGCTCTAACCCGGAGGGACACTACGGAGATCCCACGGGAGAAAGACGAGGAAGGCGGGGGGGTTTTTTCCAATTTCCCGCTCCGAGGGAGCCCGCTTTTCTTTCCGTGAAACGCACTTTCTATCCCGAGTGGAAAGATGTTTTGAGTTCACTCAACGAGGGAAGGAAAACTTTTGGCTGCAAGGACGTCCTTTACTCTGCTCGAAGCCCCTTTTCTTAAATTTTGGCCCAAAGAAGCGGCGTCATTCCAAGAGAGCCGGAGGCTAGGGTGGGGAAATTTTAAAACCGCATATTCCCCTACGGGGACCCCCTTTGGGCCCGTTTTTTTTGTGTGCCGCCCTCCCGGAAGATGCTCGTCAGGCTCCCCCCAAAAACGCTCCCGGAAATTCGCGAGGAAGGCCTGAAGGCCCTCCCGGTCACGGGATCATTCCGGTCCCAAAGAGGTTTTCCGCCCCGGGCCCCAGGTTTTTCCCCCGGAAACAGCAGGGCCACCACGAACGCCCCCTTTTTGCCCTTTCAGGGGGGAAAACTGGTGGGCCCATCACTCCACTTGCATGGAGAAACTGCGTGATAAAAACCTCTACAGAGTTTTTCGAGCCCTCCTTTTCCAAATTGGGTTTGGGTTTAGAGGAAGGCAAACTTCGGACCCAGGGTTTTCCCAGGGGGAGGGCCCGGGGAGAAGAAGTCCCCCGGGCGAGGAGGCGGGTTGTGCGTTGCGGGGACGAAAGGAGGGGCGCATCATGGCGGAACTGCCCATTGTTTACTTGTTGGGGGCGATCTGCTGCGACTTTTGGGCGACAATGGTGTGAGATCCGCTAGATTTGGGCAGAGGCACCTTGGCGGGATCCATGGCTGGATTTTAACTGAAAACGGCCGGGGAAGGGGATCCCCCCCCCCCTGGACCACCGCAAGCGTTTGATGCTAAGCCACGCCGGGAAGGGAAAATTTTTTTTGGGGCCCCCTTTTTCCCCAAAAGAGCCCCGCCGCAAAGCGGGAGGGAAACTTGCGCGGGGGGGGGGCCTCCCAAAGGACGTCCCCCCTGAGGGTGACTTGCTTGGGGTTGGGGGCCCCGAGGTGCAGCGAGGTAAGAATCGTAGCCCCGGTACCCTATTTGGTGGGCAGGAGAAGGTCGGGCAGGCGGAAATGGTTTGGTGGGTCGGGGAAGGCGGGAAAGGTCAGGGAAAGGCGGCAGGGGGT
This sequence comes from Phyllomedusa bahiana, assembly GCA_025379985.1. Taxonomy (NCBI): domain Eukaryota; kingdom Metazoa; phylum Chordata; class Amphibia; order Anura; family Hylidae; genus Phyllomedusa; species Phyllomedusa bahiana. Next base: position 179,412 of record JAODAL010002399.1, on the reverse strand, counting down.
TCGGGGGTAGGAAAACGTCCCAAAGGGTCTGGTACAGGGGAAAGGCCCGAAAATTTAATTTTCGGGAACGTTTTTTTCTACGGCCCCCGGGGGCAACATAGTTTCCAGGAGGAATGACTCCCAAGAGCGGCCCCTTTAAATGGGGAGGCTCTGGCAGAAAACCCAATTTTATCGGGACACTGGCCCTTTAAATTTACAAAGAACGCGCCGCGGTAGGGAACGGGAACACGCACCCGGGCCCGGGCCCAGGGGATCGGGAGGGGACAGGAAGCGGCCGGGAAATTTTTTACCAGGGGGGCCCCCCGGCCGCCCGCGGCCCGGCGGCACCCGCCCCCGGCAGGCGCCCGGGGGGGAAAAACCCAGGGGTTTTGCCCCCGGCCCCGCGGGCCGGGAAGCGGGGGGCCAACCCCGCTACAGTTGTCTTGGCAGGCCCTTCCCCCCCTGTCATCATGGGCTGTTTTATTGTGGCGGGTTTTCAGCTAAGGGGGAAAAAAAAGAGCAAGGTTGGGGCCCCCAACGGGCCACAGGAAAAGGGGAAACTTGGGAAAAGCCGACTGCATTTTGTCCTTTGCTGGACTGCGGTTTTTTTGTTAAATTTGCGCAAAAACCAGGGTCTTTTTTCATTTTTTCAAATATAAATTTAAATGTAGGGGAAACGGCGGCAAACCCAAAAAACTCCGGCAGGCTTTGCAACATGTTGCATGTTCCCCCGGGTTTTTTGAAAAGGGTGGTTAAAAACCTTTACGCATGGGACCAAAACCCACGGGGTTTTTTGGGCTATTATTTGGGCACAGGTGCCGGCGGATTCTCGGCGGTTCCAAAATACTGTAACCGCCAAAAATCCAAAAGTATTTCTGTGCTTTGTAGCCTCAGCCAAAGAGAACATCAATCATCAGAAAAAGGCCCTCACCCGGGATCCTGGATTTCCCGAGGATCTGTCCCCTTTCTCCTGAAAAGGGGGGAAAAAAAAACTTTTATTCCCCCCTTAAACAAAAAGCCTCTGCACATCAGGCCAATTCTGAACTGCCATAAAAGAGGTTTTTGTTAAAAATAGACCGGGTTGGGGGCGGGTGATGGGGGGTTGGTGGGGTTTTTGGGGGTCCCCCAAGTTAGAGAGAACGGACTCTCGGAAGTAACTGGTTTAAACAAATGAGGACAATCCCACCTCCTGCAGATACTAAGCATAAAAGTTTTTGGCACCATAAATACAACGAAAAGGGGAAACCCTGCGCTGAGGGAAAATGAGTTTTTTGGGGGAAATTTTAAAATTTAAATAATTGCTGGGCAGTTTCCCTGTTGCAAAAAAGTTTGGGGGCCCTTCCCTCTTTTAGAGATGGATTCTTATTCTCTTAAGGACTTGGAATGGAATTTTTTGTTTTTTATGTCTGGGACCAAATTCATGTTCTCCAAGGAGTGTTGGCTGACATTTAGGAAGACCTGTATGAAGGAAGGCGCATCAAAATGAATAGTCGAATCTCGCTTTCAGTGTATAATGGTTGATGAAATGAAAGGGGTTTTTTTTTCCCGATTATAATTGGAGCCCCAAAATTCCCCCGCGCCCGCCTATGTTTTTGGGTGCTTTAAATGGAACTTAGGCGCATTAGAAATGCCCCAAACATGTATAAAGGTTTATAGAAGGCGGGAAATAAAGAAAAAGTCTTTAGAATAGCAGTCAGTGAAATAAAACTATGGGAAAAACTGACCCTTTTTGGGGAGGACAAAGACCCCAGCAATACTGTGCGTCCCGGCTCCTGCGGAAATTTAGAAAAAAAGGGGATGAGGGGCAGCAAAAATACTTTTCAAATTTAATGTAGTAAAAAAAAAAATTTTTTTAAAATTTTAAACAACAAACACCCCAAGGGTTATTTAATGTAAAAACGGGGGTTTTTAAAACCCTTTTAAATTTTTTAAACCCTTTTATAGGAGAATTTTTATTTTTTTGGGATATTATATTTTTTTAATATTAATTTTATATGAAATATTTTTTTATTACATTTAAAAAATTTCCTTTTTTATACAGTTTGAAAATTTCAGAAATTTTTTTTATTATTGTTCTGGGGGTTTTTAAAAATTTTTGGAAATTTTTTCCCCTAAGGGACAAATCAAATCTCCACTGGACCCCTCAGGTTTCAGGCCACATTGAATAGGTCTTCTGTCCGGGGGCAGTAATGGGGATTCATTTTGTGTTAATATTACGATTTTTGGGCGCCCGCCCCCAGAACCCCCCCAAAAAGGCCCCCTCATGTTAGGGCAAAAAAGAAAGTGTCGGGGCCCTTTCGAACAATGCCCAACCATTCATTGGGTGCTTTAAAGGGCATCGCACCCTTCCTAAACTTAGGCGCATTGTACCCAAAAAAAGGGTTTAAAAAACCTAAATTCTTATATGTCCCCCTTAGACCCACACTTTTTACACCAAAGGGTAAGTTTGTAGTAGAAAAGGTGGGGGTTTGTAGTATAAAAAGAATGTTTAGGGAAGTAAAAAAAGAAAAGTAAAAAATTTAGAGGTGTAGTAGAAAATTTAGAGGTGTAGTAGAAAATTTAGAGGTGTAGTAGCAACTGTAGTGGGGTAGTAGAAACTTTAGAGGGGGATACCCCTCAAACCCAGGGCGCTTCCCAGAAAATCCATGCAATTTTGGAAATAAGGTGACTCGAGGTTTAATTCACAGTGAGATAGCACCATCTAGTGGGATCCTATTATTGTGCAGTTCAAACTATATCAATGTAATTGATAGAGATACTGATTGTATATCTGCCCTTTAAAACCCCCCCCCCCCCCCCCCCAAAAATACTAAACCCTTCAAAAAAATCTCTGAAACCTACAGAGCCCCATCACCCGTTTTTAAAAGACCCACAGTTGTATGTTTGTGCCCAAGCAAACCCGGGGTTAATATTTTTTTGGAAGCAGCTGTTTGAAAAAATTTTATAGCCCCTGGATATAACCATGTGTCTGTGCTCACTAATGATATAACAGGTTTTTTTTTTTTTTGGAAAAACTTACCCCATTTATTACATAATATAAAACTCCCTAATCAGTTATAATTATATAGAGCAGAATCGGTAATAGTATATAATGAATGTTTGGAGGGGCTGGCTTAAAAGACCTGAAAAAAGGTCCCAAAATAAGCGGGGAAAAATTTAGGACAGGCAGGGACTTCCAGCAAAGAAAAAGTGCACATCAAGTGCGTCAGAAAAGAGGGCCGCCAGCCATGTTAAAAGGGGATAAAAAAAAATTTTTAAAATGCGCCTGAATGAATGAACCCCGTCGAAATCTGGCACTGGTTTTACCCCTTTCCCTAGTAAATTTATGCACCTAATCTAGACACATAAACTTATCATTGCTAGAATATTTGATGCGCCTTTCTTTGTTTCATTCGCTGGGTCTGCCTGGTTTAAAGCGCCAAATTTTTGGGGAAAAAACAGTTTTTATTTTTTATGAGAATGAGCGTCAACAGTTTTTTGGGAAAATACAACCAAAAAAAAGTTTTCAGCCCTAATGGGACGTTTTTCGCCCCTTTTTTTTTTTGGAAAGTGTTGCCTGTTCCTTTTTTTTTTTTTTTTTAAATTTTTTATAGGTTTTTATATATATATATATTATAGGGCCAAGCCAGTGAAATGATCTTTTTCATTTAGACTCAACAAACCGTTTAAAGCAAGATCATTTCATAATTTAGGCTTCCAGCATAGCATTAGTTTCCACCAAGGATCTTTGAAATATTCCCTGGGTTTTTTAAAATGGGGTTTTCCCCCTTTTAATAAAACAGGTTCCAACATGGAGATTTTATTGGGGCCCACCATTTGGAAATGGATTTTTTTGTTTGCCAACCCCGCAGAGTTTTTCCCCCTTTAGGTCCCGTTTTTTTCTCGAGGCCCCCCAGTAGGGTTGAATCCGGGGACCCACCATGGGGTTTAGCAGTTTAAATGGGATTCCCTTGGGGCCCACCATGGGGGTTAATCTTTTGGTCCCCCAATGAAATTTATTCTTTTGGGGGGCCCCCAGTGGGGTTTTAATTTTCCCTTGGGGCCCATCGGTGGGTACATTCCTGGGGCCCCCCGTAAGGGGGTTTTTTCCCTTAGGCTCACCAGTGCAGGGTTTTTTTTGCTTGGGGCCCCAGTGGAAATTGATTCTCAAGGGGCCCCCCCCAGTAAACTGAAAACTTGGGAGTCCCCAAAGGGGCTTGATTCTTGGGGCCACCAAAATTTTGGAGTGGGGTTTATTCCTGGGGGGCCCACCGGAGAAGTACCTTCCGGGGGGGCCCCCGTGAGGAAAATTTTCCCGGGGGCCCACCCGAAGGGGGTTTTTTCTTGGGGTCACCAGGCAGTTTTTTGGGTTGGGGCCCCCCTTTTTTTACCAGTGGAGTTGATTCCTGGGGCCCACCGGTGGAGTAATTCCTGGGGGCCCAAACCCCAAAGGGTTTTTTTTGGGGGGCCCCCCAGTGGAGTTGGGTTTTTTAGGGCCCTCTAGTGGAGTTTTAAATTTTTTTTGGGCCCAAAAAATGGAGTGGGTTCCTTAGGCCCCAAAAGTGCAGTTTTTTTGCTTGGGACTCACCATGGAGATTATTCTTTGGGGGCCAAAACTGGGGTTTTGGGCCCTGGGGCCAAAACCAGGGGGTTGCTCCCTTGGGGGCCTATTTGGTACTGATTCTTGCGGCCCACCAGGGGGAGTTTTTTCAGGTGTCCCATCCCCAAGTTAGTGCACATTCCTCTTGCTTGCTGCCTCTATTTTTCACCTATCCTTTCCCGGGAAAATTTAGGGCCCAAAGCCCTCCCCCCCCCCCCCGGGCCCCGGGTCCCCCCCCCCCGAATAAAAGGGTCCATTTGGGGGGTTCCCATGCTCTCCCCGTGGGGAGTTAAACCTGGATTGAAGTCAGACAGGACACAGCATCAAGGAAGAAACATGTCACTACTTCTCCATTGCATATTTCAAATCCATGGTGGACAAAATATGGTGGCAATTTCCATGACAAACAGTGGGGTTCAAATCCCCCTCCCGTTTTTACATAAATTTCCGCTTTGGGGTTTCCCCAAAAGGAAAACCAAACCCGAAAAAAAAAAAGGTTTCCCAAACACGCCCCTTGCAGAACATATTTGGCCCCCCAGGTTTTCCCAGGGGGAAATTTATTTTTTTGAAAAGGGAAACTATTACCGAATTTTTTTTTCACAAATTTTTTAAAACCGACACTGATACAAATTTTTTTTTTCTTACTGTTTTTTTTTTTGATTTTTAGATTTTTTTTTCTGTTGTCTGTATATTTTATGGGGGCGGCCCCTCTGCCTGAGCTGGGTTTTAAAATTTTTTTAGGGGGATGCTTTACAGCAGTTCCCTGGAAAATAGGAACCCGTGAAAAGGAGCAACCCCTTGATTTTTATAGGAGAAATGTTGTGGGGGTTGTGACCTGGGGAAAAAAGTCAGTGTGGGGGAAGGGGGGGGGACCCCGGGGAAAAACCTTGGGGAAACCCAAATTCCTTCTTAAAAATTTTGGAACCCCCCGGTTTGGAAAAAAACCCCTTCCTAAAAAAGGAAGGGTGTTGTGGGGCCCTGGGCCCCCCTTTTGGGAACCCTGGGGAAGGGGGGCCCCCCTTGGGGGGGGGGGGGGAGCCCCGTTTTTGGGGCCCCTTCTTTTGGGGGGAAAAAGGGGGGGGCAGATTTCCTGTATAAGGAGGGAATGAAATTTCCCCCCGGGGGGGTGGTCACCTTTCCCCTTTGGAAATTCCCGCCCTTTTCCGAATTTTGGTGAGAATTGCCCCGGAAGTTTTTTCCCCCCTTAACCCCGAACCCCCGGGGTATTTTTTCCCCCGACCCCCCATTTAATAAACCTGGTGAGCAAAAGTGAAAATTTGGGAGGATTTTCCGGGGGGTTAAATAAATTTTTATTGAATTTAGTGGAAATTGGGGGTGGGGGAAAAATTTTGGAAAAAAAACAAAAACTAAAAATTCTTTTTAAAAAAGTGTTTAAAATTTGAGGGTTTAAAAAAATAGGTCATTTTTTTAAAAAACTCATTCCCCTTTTTGATCCTAACAGGGTGCAGAATTTGGGTCGCACAATGGCTTTTTTTAAAAAATGGATAATGCTTGGAAAAAACAATTGTGCAAATAATAGAGAATTTAAAAAGTCCTCCAAATAATTAGACAAGGAGTAAACCCCCCGCCCCCCCAGAAGGGGGAAAACAGGGGGCAAATTTTCCCCTCCCCTTGCTTTAGGGAAAGATGCAAAAACTGCCCGCCCTTTTAAGGGGGGTGATATCTAGAAGGGCCCCCCAAAAGGGCCCCGGGAAAAGGGGGGGGCTTTGGCCTCTTTAGAATTTTAGCCCCATCCTGAAAAGAAAAAGATTTCTGGGTTTTAATTAGCCCCGTCCACCCTGAACCGGGGGTGGACAGGGGTGAAAAGGGGACCCTCTCCCATTTAACCCTGGGGGTTTCCGCGATTCATGGGGTGCCCCCTAGAAGGACTGCCTTTATCCCCAAAAACCAAGCATTCCCCCTCCCTAGTACCCTTGAAGCCCCTTGAAAACACAACTATCCCCCCCAAAACCCCCCCCCCGACTTCTTTAACTTTTTAAAAGGGCCGACCCCCAAAAAAAAAATAAATACAAAAAGGGTGAGGGTTTTGGGATACAGAAGTATGTGGTGACTCCTTCACCCCAAAGGATGGGTGGCCAAAGAGTGACCGCCTTCTATCAACCAGGGAGTCCCCGCCGACTCATGGGATGCCTCCAGATGACTGCTATTCCTCAAGTCTAAAACTAGCTTTTATCCCAATTACCCTTTTTTGCTTTGACCAAGGCATTTTCTATCCCCGAAAACAAACTTTTTTGGGGTTTTGGAGGGCTTGACCCCCCCAAAAAAAAAAAAGGGGGAGATTTGGGACACGAAGGGAATGGGAAACTTCCTTTCCCGAAGGAGAAAGCCAAGGGGGGACCCCCCTCCTCTTGAACCCAAAGGGGCGGTTTTTAAAGGGTTCTAATCCCCAAGTCTAAGCAAACGTTTATCCCTAGTACCCAAGGCTTCATTCATCCCACTAAGAACAACGTCTTTTTTGGCGTTTATGAGCCCTCAACTGCTGAAATTAAAAAAAAACAAGGGTCAGATATGGAATACAGAAGCATATGACGACTCCCTCACTCCAAAGGATAAGTGGCCAAGGGGTGCACGGCTCCCATCAACCAGGGCTGGTGCAGGGATAGCTTCCAGAAGGACTGCATGCCTACCAAGCCAAGTGGTGTCATCCCACGAGCCATTCCAGCCTTGACCAAACACTGCACCAAAAGGTATTACACTTAGCCAAAAGGTTAATAAGGTCCAGCCTTAACATAGTCATACACTATAGACAGCTATGGACTGAACTAGGGCCGAGACAACAGGTAGGTGACCGTCTAGGGCACCACGTAATCCCAGGCAGAAAAGGGGGCGCAAAGAGGTGTGGAGTGGGCTGAATTTCCCATAGGAGGGACGCTATGTGCCTTATTTGCCTAGGGCACCAGAATACCTTGTCCCAGTCCTGGGCTGAACGTTTATATTGCTTGTGGCTAATACTCCACACAAGGGACAGAACTAGAAATCATAGGGCCCCCACCAAATAATGACAAGAATCTAAAATGGGGGGTAGTTGAGCCAGATATTAGAGAACCCACCTAGTACTGCCAGATAGCGAAGAGCCACCAACTATGTCATTCCCTACAAAAAAGTATAATGTTCTTTCACCTGAGTGCTCCTCAACCTCTGGGCCCGCTACCTTCTGCCATGGCTGCTATGGTTATAGTTATGTCCATGCTCCCAACAATCCCCAGCGGCTTGTTCTCATTGGTAAGAGGGGAGTAGGTTGCACCCAGACTTCTGTCCTTTAGCCCCCTCCTCCTCATAGTACCCCCTGCAGACACAACAAGAGGGGGGACAGTACAGGAGGAGAGATTGGGCTCAGCCCTCCTGGGAACAGGTATGAGCTCACAAGGCCGTCTGTCCTCACATCGCTGACACCAGAGGAGCATTTACCCTCAAGGTCAGAAGGGAGTTTCCAGTTTGCACTTTCTGATCAGCGGCCGCATTTTTGGCACATTAAAGGGGCACAAATCACAAATCAATGGAAATCGCATGACTCACGGGGAAACCCCATCAAAGGCCAGAAAAATATGTTGCTCTTATTATCTCAGTGAGTGAGTGTGACTGCAAGAGGATTTCTAGCACTGATGACCTCTCCTGTGTTCCAGCTCCCCCGAATGACCTTGCTGAAATGAAGACAGGTTTATTATTTCACTATAGGGGAGCTGTGATTGTTTCTATTTCTGTGTATTGTGGATGATATAGACCTGGATCTTTAACACTGGCACATAAGACATATATTGAAGTGCTGCCTAGATTTATCGTTTTTATCTATCTATCTATCTATTTATCTATCTATCCCATATCTATTTATCTCATATCTATCTATCTATCTATCTATCTATCTCATATCTATCTATCTATCCTTTCTATCCCTATCTATCTATCTATTATCTATCCCATATCTATCTATCTATCTATCCCAAATCTAAACTATCTCATATCTATCGACCCATATCTATCTATCTAACCCATAACTAATCTATCTATCTAAATATCCCATATCTATCTATCTATCTATCTATCTATCTACTATCTATCAATCTATCCCATATCTATGCTATCTACTACCTACCCATAACTATCTATCAATCTCAGATCTATCTATCCCATAACTATCTATCCATATCTATCTATCTATCTATCCATATCACTCTAACTATCTATCAATCTATACTATCTATCTATCTATCTATCATCAATCTATCCCATACTAATCTAATCTCCAATCTATCTATCCCATATCTAATTATCTATCCCATATCTATCTATCTATCTATCTATCTATCTACCTATCTATCAATCTAATATCTAACTATCTATCTATCTATCTATCTATCCATATCTATCTATCTAACTAACCTAGTCTATCTATCTATCTATCTAACTATCTATCGCAAATCTATCTATCACATATATATCTATTATCAATCTATCTATCTTCATATCTATCTATCTCATTCACTATTCTCATCCAACCCATCTCTAAGCTATCTCAATATCTATCTCATATCTATACTATCTATCTATCTCATATCTATCTATCTATCTTCATATCTATCTATCCATCTATCCATCCATATCTATCTATCTATCCCATATCTATCAATCTATCTCATAATCTATCTATCCCATATCTAACTTCTCAACAACTATCTCATATCTTCTATCTATCTTCATATCTATCTATCTAATCATCTATCCCATATCTATTATCTATCCATATATATCTAAATATCTATATATCTATCTATAAATATCATATCAATCTAACAATCTATCTATCTATCTACTATCCTATCTAATCTATCTATCCCATATCAACTAATCTATCCCATAATATCTCAGATCTATATATCTATCTACTCATATCTATCTATCTATCAATCTATTCTATTATCTATCTATCTATCTATCCCATATCTACTATCTATCTAACTCATATCTACTATCTATCTATCTACTCATATCTATCTATCTCATATCCTATCTTATCATATCTATCCTCATAGCTATCTATCTATCTATCTATCTATCTCAGATCTATCTATCTATCTATCTAATCATCTATCTCATAAATCTAACTATCTATCTCATATCTCTCTATCTATCTATCATAATCATATCTATCTCATATCTATCTATCTATCTATCGATCTCATATCTATCTATCTATCTATCTATCTCATATCTATCTAACTATCTCATACCTAACTATCTATCTATCTCATATCTATCTATCTCAGATCTATCTATCTATCTATCTATCTATCTATCTATCACAAATCCTATCTATCTATCTATCTATCGCATATCTATCTATCTATCTATCTATCCCCATATCTATCTCTCTATCTATCATATCCCATATCTAGCTATCTATCTATCCCATTATCTATCTATCTATCTCATATCTATCCCATATCTATCTATCTACTATCTATATCTCATACTATCTATCTATCTCATAGTTGGAAACTTTCGAAAAATGAAAAAGCAGAGAATTTATTGGCGGCGCGCTACGCGCCCTCCGACGGCAAAAAAATTGCATGGACTACGCCCATCTTGTTGTATGCCACCCCCTTCAAAAAAGCCACACCCACTCCACCTAACATGCATAACGGCTTATGGAAGAAAGCCAGGTACATGCCCTTATAGCCAGGTAGTAACCCCCGCATAACCAGGTAGTGCCCTTACAGGCCGGTAGATTGGGATCCCCCTTAGAAGCCAAGTAGATGCCCCCTCTGTAGCCAGGTGAAGCCAAATTATGTCTACGGCCAGAGTTAGCTTCCCCCATTGTTAGCGCCAGTAAGGTGACTCCCCCATTAGTTAGCCAGGTAGGTGCCCCATAGGTTAGCCAGGTTAGGGTGCCCCCATTGTTAGGCCAGGTAGGTGTGCTCCCCATTTCAGCCAGGATGGTGCACCCATCTGTATTAGCCAGGTAGTGCCCCACATTGTTTGCCCGGGGGGAATGCCCCCCATGGTTGCCAGGTATATGTCCCCCTCTGCTTGCCAGGTAGATGTCCCCTCTGTTTGCCAGTAGTGCCGCCTCTGTTGCCAGTAAGTGCCCCCATCTGTTTAGCCAGGTAGTGCCCCCATCTGTTTGCCAGGTAAGTGCCCCCATCTGTTTGCCAGGTATGCCCCCTCTGTTTGCCAGGTAAATGCCCCCTCTGTTAGCCAGAGTAGTTGCCCCCATCCTGTTAGCCAGGTAGTGCCCCCTTTGTTGCCAGGTAGCTGTCCCCTCTGTTGCAGTAGTGCCCCCATCTGTTAGCCAGGTGTGCCCCCGTCTGTTGCCAGATAGATGTCCCCCTGTTGCCAGGTAGTGCCCCCTCTGTTAGCCAGGTAGTGCCCCCATTGGTTACCATGGTCAGCGTGCCCGCCCTCATATGATTTTGCCAGGTAGCCCCCATACTGTTAGCCAGGAAGTGCCCCTTTGTTGCCAGGTAGATGTCCCCTCTAGTTGCCAGGTTAAGTTGCCCCCTCCTGATGCCAGTAGTGTCCCCCTCTTTGCCAGGTAGTGCCTCACCAATCATAGTAAGCCAGGTAGTGCCCCCTTTGCAACTTGCCAGGTATGCCCCCTCTGTTGCCAGGTAGATTTCCCCTCTGTTGCCAGGAATCTAAAACTGCCCCCCTGTTGCAGGTATTGCCCCCATTGTTACCAGGTAGTAGCCACCCTCTGCGTTGCCAGGTAGTGCCCCCATCTTTAGCCAGTAGTGCCCCTCTGTTGCCAGGTAGTTGCCCCTCTCTTGTAGCCAGGTAGAGTCCCCTAAAGCTAATAAAAAATCACATATTAAAATCCACTTACCTCACCAGGCACTGCAGCACGGCCCCGCTCCGACGATCCTTCACGGCGCAGGGGGAAGTGAAGCAGCCCGCGCACTCCCCTGCAGCCCGCGCGCACATCCCCTGCGCCGCTGATCCTGTATGCGCGGCGCATACACCGGCGCCGTACATACAGGGGAGGAGGGAGGAGAGCGATCCCTCCAGCCACCACCCCAGCACAGTGAGACCGCGGGCGGTGAGCCGGGCCGCTGCGGCCGCTTCACAACCGCCTGTATGAGCGGTCCGGCGGCGCAAGAGTAGCGCCCATCGCTACTCTTGCGCGCGGTAATGTTAAAGGACCCCCGCCGCAGCAGGCGGCGGGAGGAATTGCCCAACTTCCCCCCGGGAGGGTGCGGAGGGGACCCCAAATAGCGGGACCCCCCGACCAAACAACGGGAGAGTTGAGCTATGTAATGATCTATCTATCCTCATATCAATAATCTACTTTACCTATCTCATAATCTAGTCTATCTCATATACATAACTAACTCCAAATCTAATCTCATATCTACATCCTATCTATCCATCTCATATCTATACTATCTATCTCATCTATCTCATATCTATCTATCAATCTATATATCTATAAAATTCTATCATACAATCTCATATCCTCTATCAAACTCATATCTATCTACTATCTATCTCAAATCGTCGAGCGAGAGAGCGTAACTCATATCTATCTATCTATTTATCTCATATCTAACTATCTTCTATCTCATAACTACTATCTATCTCATAATCAATCTAATCTATCTATCTATCTATCTATCAATCTATCTATCTATCTATCATCATATCTATCTATCCTATCTCATATCTATCTATCTATCTCAAATATATCTATCTATCCTACTAACTCATATCTACTATCACAAGCTATCTATCTTATCTCATATCTATCTATCTATCTATCTATCTAACTCATATCTATCTATACTATCTATCTATCTTATCTACCTCATATCTATCTATCTATCTATCTATCTATCTATCTATCTATCTATCAAATATCTATCTATCTATTATCTATCAATCTACCGGTGATGAGGATGTATTTCCCAGTCACAAGGCCCTAGGGCTCATTTCATGCTGTGCTGCATCTGACATCCCTCTCTGGCAGGTGAAGCCGCAGGGGAGTCACCACGTCCTGGCTCCAACAGAGTCTCTCCAAAATCAAATAATTGCACAGATTATGCTCAGCCGCTTCCTACGCCCTCCGCCGCACTGTTTCCCAACTCCCAGAGCATTTACAGAGAAGCAAATGGGACAAATCTGCCCTCAGCACAGCAAGAAAGGAAAGATCTCTGACGAGAAGCTTTAACCCTTCCCCTCTATGTTGCGTGATTAATCGCAGCCCCCCAGTTGCAGACCTAGAGCCACCTCATCAGAGTATATGGATGTCAGCCGTTATACAATGAGGTATACAGTGAGGTACAGTATCTCCCAAAAGTCAGTACACCCCTCACACTATATACAGTATCTCACAAAAGTCAGTACACCCCTCACATTATATACAGTATCTCACAAAAGGCAGTAACGCCCCTCACATTATATACAGTATCAACCAAAAGTCAGTACACCCCTACACACTATATAACAATGTTAATCTCACAAAAGTCACTAAACCCCTCACATTAATATACAGTATCCCACAAAAGAGGTCAGGACACCCCTCACATTCTAATATACAGTAATCCACAAAAGTCATACACCCCTCACGCTATATACCATAAAGCGTCAGTAACACCCCTCACATTATCAGATACCTAGAGTATCACACAGGATGAACAGTGCACCCCTCACATTTATATTACAGATGATCTCACAAAACTAATCTCAGTACGCACCCTCACATTAAATACAGTATCACATCAACAAAATCAGTACACCCCTCACATTATATACAGTATCTCATAAAAAGTCAGTACCCCCTCACCTTATATACATATCTACACACAAAAGTCAGTAAACACACCGTAGGCACATTAAAAAACAATATCTCACCATGAGTCCCAGTACACCCCTCACATAATATCCAGTATCCTCACAAAATCATAACACCCCTCACATTATATACAGTATCTCCAAAACAAGAATCAGTACACCCCTAACATTATATACAAAATTCACAAAAGTCAGTACACCCCCCTCCACATTTATTTACAGTAACGTCACAAAAAGTCAGTAAACCCCCTCACATCTATATAACAACAGTATCTCACAAAAAAGTCAGATCACACCCCCACACACATAATACATATACAGATAACTCCACAAAAGTCATTACACCCCTCACACAATATAGCAGTAACTCCACCACAGCCAGTACACCCCACCACATTATATACAGTATCTCTCACAAAAGTCAGTACAACCCCTCACATCATATAACAGTATCTCACCAAAAGACAGAACACCCCTCCACATTTCTTACGTACAGTATCTTCACAACAAAGATACAAGTACACCCCCTAACATTATACAAACACAGTATCTCACAAAAGTCTAGCTACACCCCTCACATTATATACAGAGATCTCACAATAGTCAGTACACCCCTCACATTAATACAGGATCTCACAAAAGTCCGTAACACCCCTCACATTATATACAGCATCTCACAAAAGTCAGTACACCCCTCACATTATATACGGCATCTCACAAAAGTCAGTACACCTCTCACATATATATACAGTATCTCCCAGAAGTCAGTACACCTCTCACATATATACAGTATCTCACAAAAGTCAGTACACCCCTCACATTCTATACAGGATCTCACAAAATTGTCAGTAACCCCTCTCCATAAGTATACATACTCACAGGATCAGTAACACCCACACAATATATACAAGGATCACACAAAATTCCTTACACCCCTCACATTTATATCATTAAGTCTACACAAAAGTCAGTACACCCCTCACAATTATATACAAGTCTACTCACAAAAGAAAGGCAAGTGTTAGTAAAGTCTTCGAAAGAGAGTTTATACAGGACACCCCTCACATTATATACAGGATCCTCCAAAAGTCCCAGTACACCCCTCACATATATACAGCATCTCACAAGTCAGTACATCCCTCACATTTATATACATTATCTCACAAAAGTCAGTAAACCCTGACATTATATTACATTAATCTCACAAAAGTCATACACCCCTCACATTAAATACAGTATCTCACACAAGTCAGTACACCCACCCATTATATACAGGATCTCACAAAGTCAGTCCACCCCCTCACAATTATATACATTATCTCACAAGAGTCAGTACACCCCTCACATTATATACAGTGTCTCACAAGAGTCAGTACATCCCTCACATCATAAACCAGTATCTCACAAAAGTCAGTACACCCCTCAGACTATATACAGTACCTCACAAAAGTCAGTACACCCCTCCGACTATATACAGTAACTCACAAAAGTCAGTACACCCCTCACATTAATACAGTATCCTCACAAAAGTCATACACCCCGTCGCCATTAAATACATATCTCCAAACGTCATGTACAGCTCCTCTCACAATTATTAATACGTATCTACACAAAAGTCAGTACCACCCTAAACATTATACACAGTATCTCACAAAAGAGATTATCAGACACCCCTCACATTAAATACAGGATCTCACAAAAGACATACACCCCTCACATTATAATACAGGATCTCACAAAGTCAGTACACCCCTCACATTATAAACAGCATCTCACATAAGTCAGTACACCCCTCACATTATATACATTATCTCACAAAAGTCAGTACACCCCTGACATTATATACATAATCTCACAAAAAAAGGTCCTATGGGCTGAATATATATGGGTGTGGGGTGTGTGGGTGAGTTACACCCCACACATTATATTCATACTCACAAAAGTCAGGACACCCCTCACATTAAAATATACAGGATCTCACAAAGTCAGTACAAGAACACCTCACATTAATATAATCCAGTATCTCACAGGAGCAGTACACCCCTCACATTATAACAAGAGAATCGCACAAAAGGCAGTACACCCCTCACATTATATACATTATCGTCACAAAAGTCGGTACACTCCCTCACATTATATACAGTATCTCACAAAAGTTCAGACACCCCTCACATTATTACAGTAACTCACAAAGTCAGTACACCCCCACATACCATTATATACAGCATCTCACAAAAAGTCCAGAACATCCCCTCACATTATATACATTAACTCACAAAGTCAGGTACACCCCTGACATTATATTACATTATCTCACAAAAGTCATACCCCCTCACATTATATACATTATCTCACAAAAGTCATTACATCCCTCACATTATATAAAGACTCTCACAAAAGTCAGTACACCCCACACATTATATACAGCATCTCACAAAATTCAGTACATCCCTCACAATTATATACATTATCTCACCAAAGTCATTACACTCCCAGTCATTTAAATCACATATCTCACAAAAGTCAGTACAGCCCCTCTCCATTATGCATACAGTATCTCACAAAAGCAGTACACCCCTCACATTATATCACAGTACTCACAAAAGTCACTAACACCCCTCATACTATATACAGTATCTCGCAAAAATCAGTACACCCCACACATTATATACAGTCAACTCACAAAGTCAAGTACACCCCTCACATTATAGACAGCATCTCCAAAAGTCAGTACATCCCTCATCATTATACTAACATTATCCTCACAAAAAGACAGTACACCCCTGACTTTATATACATTATCTCACAAAAAGGTCCAGTACACCCCTACACATTATTCTACATTAGTCTCACAAAAGTCCAGTACATCCCCTCACATTATAATACATATACTCACAAAAGTCAGAACACCCCCATACTATAAAGGGGGGGGGGGGGGGGGGGGGATTAAACAGTATCTCACAAAAGTCAGTACACCCCTCATATTATATATAGTATTTCTCAAAAGTCAGTACACCCCTCATATTATATACAGTAATGTCAGTACACCTCTCACATTATATACAGTATCTCACAGAAGTCAGTACACCCCTCACATTATATACAGTAAAGACAAACACCCTGACATTATATACAGTATCTCACAAAATGATCAGTACACCCCTCCACATAAACTTACATTATCTCACAAAAGTCATACATCCCCTCACACTATAGAACCATAGTTGCCAACGTTTCGAAGAAGTGAAAAGCAGGAAGAATTCAGTGGGCGCGCGCGTACAGCGCCGCGGCAAGAATTTGCCTTGACACGCCCATTCGACTTTGTCAGTTTGTGTATCGCCCCCCCACCCCCTTCACAAAGCCACACCACTCCACCTAACTGCATAGTCGGCTCATGGAGAAAGGAAAGCCGGTAGATGCACTTATAGCCAGGTCGTAGAGCCCCCATAACCAGGTAGTGCCCCATACAGCTGGTAGATAGCCCCCTATGTACCAAGTAGAAGCCCCCTCTGTAGCCAGGGAAGTAGCCAAATTTGTAGCCAGCGTAGATGCCCCCCATTGTTAGCCAGGTAGGTGCCCCCCTTTGTTATGGCCAGGTAGGTGCCCCCCTTTGTTAGCCATGTAGGTGCCCCCATTGTTAGCCAAGAAGTCCCAAACTGTTAGCCAGGTAGTGCCCGCCATAGCCAGGTAGTGCCCCATCTGTATGCCAGGTAGTGCCCCCATCGTTATAGCCAGTCTGCCCCCATCTGTTATCCCAGGGTAGTGCCCCCCATCTGTTAGCCAGGTAGAGTGCCCCCATCTGTTAGCCAGGTAGTGCCCCATTTTTGCCAGGTAGTGCCCCCAACTGTTAGCCAGGTAGTGCCCCCACATGTATTAGCCAGGTAGTTGCCCCCCATTGGTTTGCCAGGTTAGATGCCCCCCCTTGTTTGCCAGTATTGCCCCCATCTTTAAGCCAGGTAGTGCCCCCATCTGTTAGCCAGGTAGTGCCCCCCAATCTTTACCAGGTAGTGGAACCCACCCCCCCCCGCCCCAATCTGTTGAGCCAAGTAGTGCCCCATCGTTAGCCAAGTAGTGCCCCATCGTTATGCCAAGTAGTGCCCCCATTGTTTAGCCAAGTAGTGCCCCCAACTGTTAGCCAGGTAGTGAGCCCCCTTATGTTTGCCACAAAGTAGTGCCCCATTCTGCGTTGCCAGTAGTGCCCCCTCTAGTTGCCAGTATGCCCCCTTGTTACCAGGTAGTTGCCCCCATCTGTAGCCAGTTAGTGCCCCCTTTGTTGCAAGGAGTGCCCCTTTGTGCCAGGTAAAGTGCCCCTCTGTTAGCCAGGTAGAGCCCCCTCTGTTAGCCGGATGCCCCCTCTGTTGCCAGGTGATGCCCCCATTTGTTGCAGGTAGTTGCCCCTCTCAGTTAGCCAGGTAGAGCCCCCTAAAGCTAATAAAAATACAATAAAAAATTCCACATACCTCACCAGCTCCTCGCAGGCGCGGCCGCTACCCGACCGAATCTCTTCAGCGCGCAGGGGGAAGTGAGAGCAGGCCCGCGCGTCCACTCCCCCTCGCTAGCCGCGAGACCACTCCCCCTGCGTCCGCTGAACCTGTTAAATGTACGGCGCACGACACCGGGCGCCGTACATACAGGGGGCGAGGAAAGGTAAAAGAGAGGGAGCGATCCCTCCTGCCTCCCTCTCCGCACATAGAGACCGCAGGTGCGGGTGATCGCCGCTGCGGCCTTGCAGCAATCCCCCTGTAGAGCGGTCCGGGCGCAAGAAAAAAGGATAGCGCACCAGCGCTACTCTTGCGCCCGGTAAAATTAAAGGACCACCCCAGCCCATATGCCCAGGCGGCGGGAGGATTCCAACTACCCCCGGGAGGGCGGGAGGGACCCCAAATAGCGGGACCCCCCCGCCAAAAACGGGAGAGTTGGCATGTATGCTATATACAGTATCTCACAAAAGTCAGTACACCCCTCACACTATATACAGTATCTCACAAAAGTCAGTACACCCCTCACATTATAATACATTATCTAACACCATAAGATCCGTATAACCCCTCACACCAGGCCGCCTATCAGAAATTTTGGGGCCCCATACAGCAGGAGCAATTGGGCCACCCCTCCACTCTGTCCGGTGTATCTGGAGAGAGCCGCCCTCCGGCCAACCCAACCCCCCCGCAACAACCCCCCATACCCGGCCGGCCCGACAGAGCCCCACCCCTCTCCCGCCCCACAACCAACACCACCATGGAAAAACAAAAAATGGTTTCTGGGTCACAAGAAAAAAAAAATGAATTTGCGCCTCCATTGTTTTGGATTTAATTCTCAAGCATGGATTATACAAGAGTACAGTCTATCTGTATTTTTTGGGTCAGTTCATCTACAGGTCCAGCAAATACCTGCACATGTCACCATCTAAATGTTATATTACTGGCAAAGCCATTATCTATCCCAGACCAATCTTGCCAATTCCACAATAAACAACTACTAATAATACTGCTACCTAGCACTACCATATGCAGACTAGCACCACCATAGTGTTACTGACCAAATCAGCATACCAAGACCAGTATCACAAAAACAACAACAATATACATGCACCTAATAATAATCGTGCCACAATCAATACCACATATCATCCAACATAACA
Source organism: Phyllomedusa bahiana (assembly GCA_025379985.1). NCBI lineage: Eukaryota > Metazoa > Chordata > Amphibia > Anura > Hylidae > Phyllomedusa > Phyllomedusa bahiana. The sequence continues at coordinate 160,408 of JAODAL010002399.1, read as the reverse complement.
ATACTAGAATAATACCGCCATATTGTTACTGAATATAAACCATTTACATCAAGACCAACATTCTCCTCCATACCGTGACCCTAATAGTGGTTAGGCTACCAAGTGAGTAACACATGTGCTTACTGCAAATAATAGGATTACTTCAATTCAGGTGCCTCACCGGTAACTCTGTCTTGATGAGTCGTTTCATTTCTCCTTTTCTTCTCTATTTCGGTCCCGACCTCCATGATGACTTCCTCCAGTCCACCACTTCTTCCCTGTAGAATTTATCTAAACTCAGGCACCTGAGACTCCCTATTTTTTTTTATCATTTTCCCACACTAGTGCCCCCTCCCCCCATTACAAACTCCCCATCTAACATGGCTCCAAATGGTAATAATAACCCCCCTTAATTATGGACCCCCCCAATCAGTGTAATAGGTAAAATGGGGCCCCTTGAGCGTAGCTTAAGTAGCTTAGGGAGACTAGTAAGCTTGGGGCCCGGTGTAGGCAGCTTAGGGCCCCCTGTAGTTTTTGAGTCCCTTCCTGTAGTTCCTAGACCCCCTCCCTTTAGTGTAGGCCTATCCATTAGTTGTAGTGCGCCCATCCTTTTATTGTAGGGACCCCCTCCTTTAGTGTAGAGCCCCTCCCTTTAGTATATAATAGGCCCAACCTTATTAGTTGTAGGGCCCTTCCATTTAGTTGTAATGGCCAATCCGTTAGTAAATAGGGCCCATAAGCTTTAGTTGTAGGCCCTTCTTTAGTTGAAAGGACCCTTCCTATTAGATTATAAAGGCCCCCTTTAATGATGTAGTGGGGGGCCCTCCATTAGTGTATAAGGCCTATCCTTTATTGTAGGGCCCATCGCTTTTATTGTAGGCCCCTCCGTCCTTTAGTGTAGAGCACCTCCTTTAGTTTGTAGGCCCGCATCCTTTAGTTTATAGGGCCCAACCTTTAGAGTATCTGATAACAAGGGACCCTTCCTTTAAGTTTAGTCAGGAGCCCATCCTTTAGAGTTATAGGGCCCATCCTTCAGTTTGAGTAAGGGCCTTCCTTTAGTTGTAGAGCCCTTCCTTAAGTTATAGGGCCCTCCATTAGTTGTAGGACCCCTCCTTTAGTGTAGGGCCTATCCTTTAAGGTAATCTAAGCGGGCCCCATCCTTTTATTGAAGGGCCCCATCCTCTTAGTGTATGAGCCCCTCATATAGTTATAGGGCCCCCTCCTTTAGTGTAGAAAGCCCTCCTTTAGTTATAGGCCCCATTCTTTGAAGTTGAAGGGCCCTACTCCTTAAGTGTAGGGGGCCCATCCTTTTAGTTTGTAGAGCCCCCTCATTTAGAGAGCAGGGTCCTCCACCTTTAGTTGTAGGGCCCCTCCAAAAGTGCAGAGCCCCTCCCTTTAGTTGTAGGCCCCTTCTAATAGTCAGGACCCTCCAAAAGTGCATGACGCGCACCTCCTATAGTGCAGCACCCTCCCTAAAGGGCAAAGGCCCCTCCTTTAGTTGTAGGGCCCCTTCTAATAGTGCAGACCGGCCAATAGTGCAGGAACCCCCTCCAATCGTCAAGACCCCTCGCTCTAGTGCAAAGTGCCCCTCCTTTAGTTGTAGGAACCCCTCATAGTGCAAGGCCCCTCATTTAGTGGTAGGGCCGCCTCCACTAGTGCAGGACCCCCCCAATAGTGCTAGGGCCCCTCCTATAGAATGCAGGGCCCCATCCTTTACGTTGTAGGCCCCGTCAATAGTGCAGGTCCCCTCCTTTAGTTGAAGGCCCCCTTCCTTTTAGTTGTAGGGCCCCTTCCAATAGTGCAGGGCCCCTCCTTAGTTGTAAGGCCCCCTCCTTTTAGGTTTGTAAGGGCCCCTCCAATAGTGGCAGGGCCCCCCCAAGAGTATGCAGGGCGCCTACCTTTAGTTGTAGGGCCCCTTCTAATAGTGCAGGACCCTCCAATAGATGCGAGGACCCCATCCTTTAGTGTAGGGCCCCTCCAATAGTGCAGGGCCCCTTCATTTTAGTGGGTAGGGCCCCTCCAATAGTAGCAGGAGAACTCCCCAATGTGCAGGGCCCCTCCTTTAGATAAGGGCCCCCGTCAATAGTGCAGGGCCCCTCGTTTAGTGGTTAGGGACCCCTCCAATAGTGCAGGCCACCAATCCTTATGTTGTAAGGCCCCTCCATTAGTTTCAGGGCCCCCTGTAGCTACATACTTAACTGGCTGCGCTCCCCCGCGTCTCTGTCACTCTGCCTCCTGAATACAGGAAGCTCGGCAGGCGCGTCGCGATGACGTCACTTCCCGCAGCGCCCGCCTGCAGAGCGATGTACGGACTGGGGCAGGGAGCGCACAGCCTCCACCTGCTCCGCATGTACATCATAATTGAACTATGCGCGCGTCGCAAGGACGAGCATACAATAAAGAGATGAGCCTCTGGAAGCCCATGAGGGGCGGAGCCTGCGGCGGCAGCGGGCCCCAGCCCCTGCCACTCAGACCGCACGGGCCCGGTACAGCAGACCGGTTGTACTGCCTATCGGCGGCCCCTGCCCCTCACCAATATACATATCTCACAAAAAGTCCATTACACCCCATGACATTATATACAGAGCAATCTCACACAAAGTCAGTACAACCCCTCACATTATATACAGAAAAAAAAAAATGAATAAAAAAAAAAAACATCAACAAAAAAAAAAAAAAAAAAAAAAAAAAAAAAAAAAAAAAAAACAAATCTCAACACAAGTCAGTAAACACCCCTCATATTATATACAGTAAAGCAGTACACCCCTCACGTTAACATAAACAGTAACTCACAAAAGTCCATCATTACACAACTCACATTATATACATGCATCCTTACAAAGTCAGTACAACCCCTCACATTTATATACGGTATCTCACAAAATGTCACTACACCCCTCACATTATAACAGGATCTCACAAAAAGTCAGTACACCCCTCACATTATATTCAGTATCTTACAAAAGTCAGTACACCCCTCGCATTGTATACATTATCTCACAAAAGTCAGTACACCCCTCACATTATATACAGTATCTCACAAAAGTCAGTACACCCCTCACATTATATACAGTATCTCACAAAAGTCAGTACACCCCTCATACTATATACAGTATCTCGCAAAAATCAGTACACCCCACACATTATATACAGTATCTCACAAAAGTCAGTACACCCCTCATATTATATACAGTAATGTCAGTACACCCCTCACGTTATATACAGTATCTCACAGAAGTCAGAACACCCCTCACATTATATACAGTAAAGTCAGTACACCCCTCACATTATATACAGTATCACACAAAAGTCAGTACACCCTTCATATTATATACAGTATCTCCCAAAAGTCAGTACACCCCTCACATTATATACAGTATCTCACACAAGTCAGTACACCCCTCACGCTATATACAATAAAGTCAGTACACCCCTCACACTTTTGTAAATATTGTATTATATCTTTTCATGGGACAACATTGAAGATCTGACACTGATACAATGTGTCCATTGTCACTTAGGGGGGTCCTCACTTTTTTGTCACTTAGGAGTGTACAGCTTGTATAACAGGGGAAATTTGGTGTCCTCAAAATAACTCAACACAGACATCAATGTCTAAACCGCTGGCAACAAAAGTGAGCAGAAGCGTAACTAGAGCAGTCTGGGCCCCATCGCAAATTTTTGGATGACCCCCCCCTCCCCACTAACCCCCGATCTTGAACATTCACTGGTACCCCTTAATAATAGTCATGCAGTTACTAGATAATACCTCACCATACATATCACCATCATACTGCTACCAAAAATATTCCACTATATCAAGACCAACATTATCAATAACGGTACTGCATAAGGACCTGATTATACAACGAGAACACGACCACAAATTACCACCACATAGTGACTGAATAATACCATTATACTATTACTGAATAAAGATCAGTATACCTCCATTAAGTGACCATATAGTGGTAGATATTAGTGTACACAGGCTCTGCAGACTGTATATTACCTTCATACAGTGACCATATAGTGTTAAACACCAGTGTACACAGACTCTGCAGACTGTATACTACCGCCATAGAGTGACCATATAGTGGTAGTTACCAGTGTACACAGGCTCTGCAGACTGTATACTACCGCCATAGAGTGACCATATAGTGGTAGTTACCAGTGTACACAAGCTCTGCAGACTGTATATTACCTCCATACAGTGACCATATGTGGTATATGCCAGTGTACACAGGCTCTGCAGACTGTACATCACTGCCATGCAGTGACCATATAGTGGTAGATAACAGTGTACACAGGGATACAGACTGTATATTACCTCCATACAGTGACCATAAAGTAGCTAGGTTGGTAGATGGCTATAGGTGGGCCCCTGGTAGGTAAGTGTGCTATGGGTGGGCTCCTGGTTGGTAGATAGGCTATAGGTGTGCCCATGATAAATAGGCTATATGTGGGCCCCTGATAGATAGGTAGGTTATAGGTGGGTCCCTGATAGGTAGGTTATAGGTGGGCCACTGGTAGGTAGGTAGGCTGTAGCTGGACCCCATTAGTAAAAAAAAATGCAAAACATACTCTCTCACATTCCCATGACGTGACGAGCAGTGGGTGAGCTTTTCAATGTGAAGCCCAGCGTAGGTGTCGAGATGAGATGATGTCATCACGCTGAACACGTCAGCACTACAGGTCAATGTCTGGTAGGGTTAAGGCCCAAAGCGTCCTGAGGCAGGATGTGTTGGGCCCCATGTGGTGGTGGGCCCCATTGCAGCCGCCATGGCTGCTATGGTGGTAGGTCTGCCCCTGAAAATGAGTACACCCCTAAGTGAAAATGCACAAATTGTGTCCAAATTGTCAATATTTTATGTGGCCACCATTATTTTCCAGCACTGCCTTAACTCTCTTGGTCAGGGAGGTCACTAGAGCTTCACAGGTTGCAGCCACTGGAATCCTCTTCCCTCCTCCATGACGACATCACAGAGCTGGTGGATGTTAGAGACCTTGTGCTCCTCCACCTTCCATTTGAGGAGGCCCTACAGATGCTCTATAGGGTTTAGGTCTGGAGACATGCTTGGCCAGTCCAGCACCTTTACCTTCATTTTCTTTAACAAGGCAGTGGTGGTCTTCAAGGTGTGTTTGGGGTCATTATCATGTTGGATATTGCCCTGTGGCCCAGAAGGGAGGAGGTCATGCTCTGCTTCAGTATATCACAGTACATGTTGGCATTCATGGTTTGCTCAGTGAACTGTAGCTCCCCACAGCCGGCAGCATTCATGCAGCCCCAAACCATGACACTCCCACCGCCATGCTTGACTGTAGGCAAGACACACTTGTTTTTGTCTTACTCAGCTGGTTGGTGTCACATGCATGATACCATCTGAACAAAATAAGTTTATCTTGGTCTCATCAGACAAAGGACATGGTCCCAAGAAATACATGTCTTCAGCAAACTGTTTGCAGGCTTTCTTGTGCATTATCTTTAGAAAAGGCTTCCTTCTGGGACGACAGCCATGAAGACTAATTTGATGCAGTGTGCACTGACAGGCTGTCCCTCTCCACCCCTGTAACCTCTGCAGCAATGCTGGCAGCTCTCATCTCTGGATATGACACTGAGCACGTGCACTCAACTTCTTTGGTCGACCATGGTGAGGCCTGTTCTGAGTGTAACCTGTCTTGTTAAATCGCTGTATGGTCTTGGCTGCAGTTCAGTGTCAGGGTGTTGGCATCTTCTTATAGCCTCAACTATCTTTATATAGAGAAGCAATTCTTTTATTCAGATCCTCAGACAATTCTTTGCCATGAGGTGCCATGTTGTACTTCCAGTGACCAGTATGAGAGAGTCTGAGAGTGATAACACCAAATTAAATACACCTGCTCCCCATTCACACCTAAGACCATGTAAAACGAGTTCTGTGACACAGTGGAGTGAAAATGGCAAATTGGGCACAATTTGTCCATTTTCACTCAGGGGTGTACTCACTTTTGTTGCCAGTGGTTTAGATCTTGATGGCTGTGTTGAGTTATTTTGAGGACACACCACATTGATACTGCTATACAAGCTGTACATTGACTACTTTACATTGTATTAAAGTGTCAGATCTTCAGTGTTACCCAATGAAAAGATATAATACAACATTTACAGAAATGAGGTATATACATTGAGGTATATAATTAGGTATATACAAACTGCTCTAAGTGCCACATGTATGAAACGTTTTTTTCTATGGGGAAAAAAGTGAGTTTTAGACCAAAACCGTTTCATACATGTGGCCCTAAATCTCCACCAAGGTAACATCTGCCCATTGCTTAGTCTCATGTGCTTCTCTTAGACCAAAGCTCAAATATTTCTGACCTTGATCATTTAAAGGGACGAGAAGATATTTCCAAATTCCCCAGAAGGTCCTTATATGACATTACAACAAGTAAAACATATTGGTGGGAACCAAGGACGTTTACCAGGTAAGATATGAATTAAGGCCATAAATTAGTGACTTATTGTTAAAGTAAGGCCGCCAATATGTCCTCAGTGGGGGTCTGAGGGACCACAGGGTCCCTCACAAATTAGCAGTCTGAGGGTCCACAATGCTACGTATGTCTGGTACTGAGACTTACACTGACAAGTGAAAAGGACTAAGCTGTGGACATGTACAGAAGCGTCTGCTACTATAGTAAAGTGCTCCTAGCCCTTCATTCTTCTGATCTGTGGGGGATCTCAGCAGGATTAGACTGATCCGTAGGGGGACGGGAAAAAAACCCATGTGCCCCTGGTCACAGTGGGCCTGGGGATTCTTTTCAGGGAGCAAGATAAGCAGAGTGCAAGAGACATGTGCAGCAGCCATAGGGTGGACCCTAAGAATCACCTCCACTGGTAGGCCCCAAGAATCAACTGCACTGGTGTAGTCCAAGAATCAACTCCAGTGGTGGGCCCCAAGATTTAACTCCACTGGTGGATCCAAAAATTAACTTAATTGGTGGGCCCAAAAATGAACTCCAAGAATCACCTCCATTGGTGGGCCTTAAGAAAGATCTCCACTGGTGGGCCCCAAGAATGAACTCCAGAGGTGAGCTGTAAGTATCAAATTCATTAGTGGGCCCAAAAATCAACTTCACAAATGAACTCCACTGATGGGGCCCCAAGTATCAATTTCACTGGTGTACCCACAAATAAACGCTACTGATGGGGCACCAGGAATCAACTTTACTGGTGGACCCAAAAACTAATTCTACTGGTGGACCCCAAGAATCAACTCCACTGTGGCCCCAAGGATCTACTCTACTGGTGGGCTCTAGGCACACTGGTGTATAGGCAGAGTGTTCTGTCAACCTTTGAGTAGATAATTCTGGGGAGTCTGCTGGTGCTGGGGATATGGAAATAAAGTCAGGCTGTACATTATGTGGCAAATCATAAAGATCTCAGACTTACGGGGGCCGTATTTGGGTCTGATTTGGGGACTGAGGGGAAATTTACAGTCCTGAAAGCAATGGATTGGGGAATTACACAGTGGAAGAAGTGATCAAGAAGGTCCCCGAGCACAGGGTCTATATGGTCAAGATTATGGCCTGGTTGTACTGGAGGAGAAATGGTGGTAGTGTTCGGTAAGGTCCGGTGGCATCAGTAGACAGGGGTAGCCTATTGAGCAATAGTTTGATAGGAATCTAGAATTGGGTCTGATAGATAGGAACAGTCAGAAGATTGAAGATGGGAAGTGGCAAATTAACTAGGTCCTGTATGAAGTAACATAGGCCATCGTGGGCTTCTCTGAAGACCATAGGAACCTGAGGCTCATTTGATCTGTTTAATAATGGCCTCACTAACCGCTATAGGATCAAATATACTCTTTCTACCTAGATCCACCATTAGAATGAACAGAGAGAGTCCTACATGTGTAAGGGGCTGCTGCGGAGAAGATGTCAGAGGGAGGAACAACGAAGTGCTAGTGGGCCTACTGGTGGTGTGCTGGGATATGTATTGCACCAGTGGCAGGAAGTAGCCACTAACACTGCAGCTGTGAAGGTCTTGGCAGGCCTTACTCAGGGTACTAAACTTAGGTTACGCAATCACTTTCTGTTTCCAAGATACAGGACCAGGTACAGGTTATATGTGTACAACTCGACCATTACATCTTCTAGACGCTCACATCATAGTCTTCAGGAGAAGATCTCTGCCAGCTTCAGAGTGCCAGTGGCAGGGGACCGGGAGACGAATATCACTTTTGTTTTCTATTGTTCCCCATCTTGGCCACAATTAACCATAATTTTAACAAACTGGAGAACCCCTTCAACAAAAACTGACCCCTTAAACAAATACGTACACTGACCTCCCAAAATAAATATAGACTTCAGACCAGAATCCAAAACTAATACCGGCCCCAGAACCCCTTAACAAATGCAGCCTCCAGACCAAACACCCGAAAGCCAGATTCCCACCCGGACCCATTGAGTGACTTAAGAGACCAGAAATCTGAAACAAATACTGACCCCATATCAGCCTCCCTAAATAAATGCAGACCGAAGACTAAATCCCCCAAAGTGACATAGACCTAAGATCTGACCCCCTAAATTAATACAGACCTCAGATCAGACCCCTAATCTAATATAGACTACAGACTGGAATCCTTAACTAATACCAGCCCCAGAACACCTCAACAAATGCAGCCTCTGGACCAAACCCCCTAAATCCAGATTCCAGCCCAGACCTTCTAAATACAGAGACCAGAACCCGAAACAAATTCTGACCCCATATCAGCCTCCCTAAATAAATATAGAGCCAAGACTAAACCCCTTGAAATAATGCAGAGCCCAGGCCAGAACCTCTAAAGTAATACAGACTTCAGATCAGACCACTTATTGTAATAAAGACCCCGGCTCAGACTGGCCGACAGGGGACGAGGGGAAACACCAGGGCATGGCAGTCAGGTGAAGATTTTTTATAAAGAAAGGAAGAACAAGAGAGTCAAAGAGGCATGTACAGTGGCTGCAGGACGGGTCCCAAGAATCAACTCCACTGGGGGGCCTCAAGAAATATCTCCAATGGTGGACCCCAAAAACTACCAACACAGGTAGGCTCAATGAATCAACTCCACCGGTGGACCCCAAGAATCAACTACAATGGTGGGCTCCAAGAACAAACTTCTCTGGTGTACCCCAAGAATCAACTCCACTAGTGGGCCCCAAGAACCAACTTCTCTGGTCGACCCCAATAATCAACTCCACTGGTAGGCCCTAAGAATTAACTCCAATAGTGGGCCCCAAAAATCACCTCCACTATTGGCCTCAAGAATCAACACCACTGGTGGGCTTCAAGAATCAGCTCCACTGGTGGACTCCAAGAACTAACTTCACTGGTGGGTTCAAAGAATCAACTCCACCCGCTGGGCCCAAAGAATCAACTTCACTGGTGGGCCCCAAAATCCATCTCCGCTGGTTAGCCCCAAGAACCAACTTCTCTGATGGCCCCAAGAATCAACACCACTGGTGGGCTCCAAGAATCAACTCCACTGGTGGCCCCAAGAACTAACTTCCCTGGTGGGGCCAAAGAATCAATTCCACTGGTGAGTCCCAAGAATCAACTCCACTGATGTGCCCAAAGAATCTACCCCATTGGTGGGCCCCAAGAATAAACCCAACTGGTGGGCCCCAAGAATCAATCCAACTGGTGTGCCCCAAAAATCAACTCCACTGGTGGGCCCCAAGAATCAACTATACTGGTAGGTCTCAAGAATCAGTTCCAGTGATGGGACCCAGGCACCCCAGTTTAACTCTGTACAGACCCCCTTGAAAATGTAGGCCCCAGATCAGACTCAGCAGAGTCTCATCTTTTGGTGTTCCTGTGGTCTTCCACACTCCTGTATGGGGTGGTAGACAATCTCCTGACACAGGCCCTGGTGTTGGCACCAGGGAATGAAGATTACTGCAGGAACACAGAATTTAGTCAGAAAGAATTTAGTCAGAAAGCGGCAGACCCCTTAACCACTTCAGGAATCCAGGAGGTCTCCTCTTTTTCCGGAAAATGTACTAATGATTACATGAGACGGAAATTGTGTCCCTCTACATTATACAACGGGTAATGACTGAACGGCTCTGCTGCTATCACACATGATGATGTCACTTCTGTATCTGCGATCCCTAGACAAGCCGCGGCCTCCATCGGGCCCCCATTTATTCAATTACCAGTAAATTGCTCATAAACTGGTTTGTCCCGGAGTCTAATTAAGTGTGAAGAGATGAGAAGCGGCGTCTCCAGCTGCCGCCTCCCCAGCTGCAGCCACATGATAAAGACACCGTGCGGAAGAGAGGTTTATAGATCACTCTACAGAAATACGACTATAAAATCAGAAAAACATCAATAAAAAACAAAATCACATGACCCTGAGCAGCGCCTATCTTCTGCTGTACCAACCCCCCAACCCACATCCCATCCAATAACGACTCCGAGACGTGGCTTGGATGAATTGGCCACAGCAGCCATTTTATTAATACAAACATGAATAAACATAAAACTCGTAAACAAATGAGTATAGTCCCCCTATACCCATTCAACCCATCATAACCACATTTAAAGACCTTCCTAGACCATTTGGGGCTAAGGTCCTTGGAGTTACCATAAACCTGACCCAGCCTGGCGACCACTTTCCACTACTTCTCAAGTAGCTTACCCTCAGCCGTCACCCCAGCCCAAGGGCACCAAAAAGCCACATCAGGTGGCTCACCACTCTTCACCTGCTCCCAAGGACCCTGCCCTGTGGAGCCTCCACCTTCGCCAGACCGGTCAATTCAAATTGGGAGCCAAGCCGAAACCTGACTAACCCAACAATTTACCCTGACTCCAAGGACCCCGTCCCGCCATAGCAAGCGACCCATGACTCCTCATGCCCCCACCAGCCCCAACGCTCTTTCCAGACCTTCCCTAATATCCATGGACCACAAATCCAAACCGACGAGCAAAAATCCCCGTCTCCCGTCTCGAGTTCCCTGTGGCGCACAATAAACCCGCTATTCCTTGCAACAAAACGCGCAACCGTTCGATTCACCTTCACCCGCACTCTGTTCTGACCCATCACTGAGTCCGCATGATGTCACGACCATCGCCACACCATGTCTGACCAGACTGGTACCAAACCCGGGTACTGCCTCCATAATCGTAAATGATCATACCGAATGTCCCTAATTAATTCCCGAATCGGGCGGTTACCCAAATCGTTCCCACCGACAAGGAATACCACAACGTCCGGAGGGCGATCCCACAGTGCAAACTTCTGAAATTCCGGCAAGACCTGGTTCCACTCCATGCCCCGCCTCCCGATCCATCGAATCGTTGCAACCTCCCGTGGGACTCCAAGCTGGAGACCGCTCGTCCTTAAAGCAGCCCGCTGTGCACCTCAGTGCTCAAACGAGTGGCCGAAGATCCATACCAGAGACAACACAGTAGTGAAGAGAAGATCGAGACGCAGAGGGGTGGGAGGGGAGGTGGGGGGATGATTTGAAACAAAAAAGGGGAGATGGGGGGAGTTGGAAGAAATCAACCCAATCAGCCAACCAATACCCCCACCAACAAACCAACCAGAGCCTCTAACACCTCCACCCCACCCCCAAATTTCCCTTACAAGGCTTCTAAGTCTTTTCTGGGGGCCCCCGGGGCCAAAATGCAGTCGGATATAAAGCCGAAGCGATCCCTCCCCATCCCCCAATTTTCCTCCCCGCGCCGCGTCCACCCCCAGTGGCCGCCTCTGTCGCCCCCCGATCCAAAATAAATGTGCGTGAATTGAGAAGGACCCAAGCCCAAATAGCCAGACAATCCCGAAAAAACCGCTTTGAATTGGGAAACGAGAAAAAAAGCCCCATCCATGGCCCAACATGGCCCATTGCCATCGGGGGCCTCCCTTTATAACCAGGCAAGCACGGACACATTGAGCGCCCTTCCCTTCCAACCCCAAAAACTTTCCCCTTGCCTCTCTGTCCATTTAATTTCCAAACCCATACCCCCCAAACCGCTTAAAACAGTTGAATCCTCCCCCCGAACCCCCCACCCCCGCTTGTAGGGAAAACCAACTCCCGTTACCAAGCCCCAAAAAAAACCAAAAGAAAACCCAGCCGAAAAACCCCTTTTTCTATTCGAGGAAACACACCCCAACCTACCACCCAATCGCTCCAAAAGGGAAAATCCCCCTGGTCGCCGGCCATCAACCAAGCTTTTGCCCCCGTAAAACCCCTTCAAGGCCTGCGAAACCCCAAAAAGACTTCGTAACTCCCCCCACCCCCGGCTTTAAAGCCCAAAAACCAGCCCGCAACCCAAAACCCCGGGCACCCTTTGATGTGCCAAACCTTATTCACTGCATGACGTACGTCCGCGGTGTGGGTCCCTGGACCCAACCCCAAGCGGGTGGAAGCCCCCAAACCGGGGGCGGAATCTAAGTAGGGCCCCCTTACCGAGCCCCCCGCAAAGGGGATGGACTTGCTGCGGGGGAGTTACCAGGTCCTTCCACTGGCGGATTGCTTGCGGTGGCGGCCCCAAGGGTAGGGGGGTACAGATTGTCAGGCGGCTGTATCGGGGGGCAGGAAGGTCGGGGGGCGGCAAGATTTGTGGTCAATAAAAAGTAGGCAAGAGGATCCGGGACACGGGAATCAAAACAAGGTACAGGAAGCTTTTCAAATAGGAAGGGATAAAAATCCCCGGCAAGGTGCTAGGAAGAGGCAGGCTAAATAGGGGCAGTGCCTGGCAATAGCCAATTAACGGTGCACTGGCCCTTTAATTCCAACACTGCCGACGCGCGCGCCCTAGGGCGCGGGCCCGCGCGCGCCGAGAGACAGAGGCAGACGGAGCAGGAGCGTGACCGGGTAAGTGAACCTGGGCACCGGCAGGGGAGCGGCGACCCGACGACGTGCGGGACGGGCGCCACACGGCATAGGGGCACGGATGCGCCTGTGACCCGGGACGGGGTCGCAGGGGCATCCGTGACAGTACCCCATCCTTTGCCCCCCCCTCGTTCTAGTCTGGAGGAATCTCTGGTTTACACTATGGTCCAGAATATTCTCCTCTGGCTCCCAAGACCTTTCCTCTGGCCCGAACCCCTTCCAGTCAATGAGAAAATACCATTTCCCTCTAGTCCTCCTCCTACCCAAGATTTCCTTGACCACAAAGACATTGGAGGCATCAGCCACAGACGAAGGAGGGACTGCCTTCCGAGAGAAACGATTCAGGACCAGGGGTTTTAGTAGCGAGACATGAAAGGAGTTCGGGATGCGCATGGTAGGTGGGAGCCGGAGTTTATAGGCCACCGGGTTTATGCGCTTAAGGACCTCAAAAGGACCTAAAAAGCGGGGTCCCAGTTTTTGGGTAGGGATCTTGAGGCGGACATATTTGGCCGACAGCCACACCTTGTCACCTGGGGAGAAGACCAGAGGGGGACTTCTTCTTTTGTCTGCCTGAACCTCCGTGCGCTCAGAAGCACGGAGCAGGGATTGGCGGGTCAGGAACCAGATGGTCCTCATGTCCTGGAACATAGAATCTGCCACCGGAACCTCAGACGAGGATGCCAGCGGGAGAGGTGGGCGGGGATGCAGACCGTACCCCGATGTGGAAGGGAGAGGCACCCGCAGATTCTGAGTTCAGGGAATTGTAAGAAAATTCTGCCCACGGGAGCAAGTTGGACCAGTCATCTTGTTGGGCCGAGACAAAGTGGCGCAGGTAACACCCAGAACCTGGTTGACTCTCTCCACCTGGCCATTCGTCTGGGGGTGGTATGCAGAGGAGAAGTCAAGCTTCACTTGGAGTTGAAACAAAGGGCCCCCAGAATTTAGAAACGAACTGGACCCCCCGATCCAAGACGATTTGCAGAGGGAGACCGTGCAAACAAAAATGGTGAGAAAAAATAGCTCAGCCAGGCGCTGGGGCAGAAGGCATGCCTGGCAAAGGGACAAAATGTGCCATTTTGGAAAACCGATCTATGACCACCCAGACAACGGTATTACCGGATGAAGGGGATAGATAGGTTATGAAGTCCATCGCCACGTGAGTCCATGGTTGCATAGGGATGGGCATTGGGTGCAAGAGCCCCGCTGACTTGTGACGAGGTGTCTTGTTGCGGGCATAGGAGGTACACGACTGGACGAACTCCTTGACATCTTTAGCGAGGTCCTGCCACCAATAGAACCGGGAGAAACGTCTTGCGAGCACCGAGATGCCCGGCCACCAGCAAGCATTGCCCCCACTTCAGGATATGCCTACGGAGTGCAGGATGAACATATGTCTTCCCCGGCGGGACGTTGCGGAGGTCGACAGGAGCTGCGGAGATAAGGTGTTCCGGGGGAATTATGTGCTCTGGGATCGCATCTTCACCCACCACATCAGAGGCACGGGAAAGGGCATCAGCCTTCACGTTCTTTTCGGCAGGGCGGATGTGAATCTGGAAATTAAAGCGGGAGAAGAAAAGCGACCACCTAGCTTGGCGTGTGTTGAGTCGCTGAGCCGTCTGGAGGTACTGGAGGTTCTTGTGATCCGAGTAGATACAAATGGGATGCCGTGCACCTTCCAGCAGATAATGCCATTCCTCCAGAGCCAGTTTGATGGCTAATAATTCCCGGTTTGCGATGGTGTAATACTTTTCCGCCTGTGAAAGAGTCTTAGAAAAGAAGCCACAAGTGACCGTTGTGCCTGTGGGCCCCTTTTGCGTGAGGACTGCTCCAGCTCCCACCGACGAGGCGTCTACTTCAAGCGAAAAGGGTTTTGCGGGGGTCCGGCCGCGACAGTATAGACACAGTGGCAAAGGCAGTCTTTAGTTTGGAGAACGCTTCCTTGGCCGCGGAAGGCCAGCTGCGTAGATTAGCGTTTTTCTTCGTAAGGGCCACAATGGGAGCCACCAGCGTGGAGAAGTGCGGGATGAACTGCCGGGTAATAATTGCAGAAACCAAGAACCGCTGTATGTCCCGAAGGCCACTGGCGTGGCATGCAATACGGCCGACAACTTGGCTGGGTCCATCCGTAGACCTTGGTCCGAGATGATATAGCCCAGAAATGGAAGGCTGGCTTGATGGAAGAGACACTTCCCTAGCTTGGCATACGGATGGTTAGCTCGTAGGCGCTGCAGCACCTGGCGTACGTGGACGCGATGAGTCTCAAGATCAGGAGAGTACACCAAGGTGTCGTCCAGGTAGACCACGACACAGGTATAAAGGAGATCTCTGAAGATGTTATTCACGAACTCATTGGAAGATGGCCGGCGCATTACACAGTCTGAAGGGCATGACCAGGTACTCAAAATGCCCGTCCCTGGTGTTAAAGGCCGTCTTCCATTCGTCGCCCTTGCGGATTCGGACCAAATTGTAGGCCCCTCTCAAATCCTCTCGCGCCCCGTAGACGGTCGAATAGCTCGGTGATCAACGGCAGAGGGTACCAGTTTTTCACCGGGATCTTGTTAAGACCCCGGAAATCGATGCAGGGCCGTAAGGAACCACCCTTTTTTTCCACGAAGAAGAATCCCGCACCCGTGGGAGAAGAGGACTTTCGTATAAACCCCTTCTGAAGATTCTCCCGTATGTACTCCGACATGGCTTGTGTGTCAGGAACGGATAAGGGGTAGACTCTGCCCCGAGGAGGACTGGTACCAGGCAGTAAGTCAATCGGGCAGTCGTATGGACGATGAGGAGGAAGACTCTCGGCTTGTTCTCAGAGAACACATCGGCGTACTCCAGTTATTCAGGCGGCAGGCCGGGCAGCTGTTCATGAAGGGTCGAGTGGGAGCAGAAAAGCACCGGGCGAGGTGCCATCACACAGCGCCCCTGACAGTTGGGACCCCAGCGAGTTACTTCTCCAGACGTCCAGTCAAGCGTAGGAAAGTGGAGTCGT
Source organism: Phyllomedusa bahiana (assembly GCA_025379985.1). Classification (NCBI taxonomy): domain Eukaryota; kingdom Metazoa; phylum Chordata; class Amphibia; order Anura; family Hylidae; genus Phyllomedusa; species Phyllomedusa bahiana. The sequence goes on along the minus strand of JAODAL010002399.1, from coordinate 144,582 downwards.
AGCCAAGGAAGCCCGAGGAGGACCGCGGAAGAGGAGCGAGGCAACACATAGAAGGAGATCTTCTCCATATGTAGGACACCTATGTGGAGGGACAGTGGTTTAGTGATGAATTGTATGGTGTCGCTAAGCAGCTCCCCCGACTGGGGAAAAAGTGGTTTTCCAGGCGACCACCGGAGACAGATTACTGCATCACCAGGGACCGGTGGATGAAGTTCCCGGTGGAGCCCGAGTCCAGGAACGCCGAGACTTGGAACGAGATTCCAGCATCATTTCCGACCTGTACCGGCATCATCAGGCATGGAGAAGATGAATTTGCACCTAGGAACGCCTCTCCCACAGAACCTAGATGCGGGAGTTTCCCGCATGCTTGGGACGTTGGGGAAAATTCCTCCGGAAGTGTCTGGGCTGCCACAGTAGAGGCAGGTTCTTTTGCCGACGCTGGGCCAACTTCTTCTGTGAAGTGAGCCCCATCAATCTGCATGGGTCCTCAGGGGTGTTGGCGGCTGTTGCCGGGGCCTTGGAACACCGGTCCGGCGTGGGGGAACCCGGGGGGTTGGAAAAAAAATGAGAAAGGAAAAAAAAAAAGAGGGGGAAAAAAAGAAAAAAATTTTTAAAAAAAAAAAAAGGGGAAAAGGGGGATGAAGGGAAAAAAAGGGGGGAAAAAGAAACCCACCAAAAACACCCCCCCGGGTCCCCAAACGGGCCCCCCTTTTCCCCCCCTACTCCTCCACCCCCCCCTTTCCCCGCGGTTTTTCCCCCTCCCCAAAAAAAACCCCCCCTCCCCAAAAACCCCTTTTCCCCCAAAAAACCCCCTTTCTTTTGGAAACCGCCCCCCCCTTTTTTTCCCCCCCCGGGGCATACCTCACCAAAACCGGGGGAGAACCCGGGGGCCACCAAACCCCTTTTACATTCCCCCCACCCAAAAATTCCCACTTAAAAAATTTTCCAAACCCCCCCACAGCCTAGATGGGGGATTTCCCGCGCGGGGACTTGGGGAAAACCCCGGAATTCGGGCCCCAGTAAGGGACAGGTTTTTGCCGCGCGGGGGCCAACTTTCCTCTGGAAGGCCCGATAAACTGCATGGTCCCAGCGGGTGTTGGCGACTGTTGCACAGGGCCTCTGCAAACAGGGTGCCAGGGGGGGAAACCGGGCGGGGTTTGGGGCCCAAACTCACGTCCTTGCCGAAGTTCTTTTTCCCCTTTCGGTGAAGCGCACTAAATTCTGGCCAACCGGATCAAGTCGCGAGGGACGAGGGATTCTTTTTGGGGGCCAAAAACATCCTTAACCGACTTGACCCTTTTTCTTAAGGGGGTTTGGAAATGAGCCCCTCTTCCCCAAGAAAGTTTGAGGGTACTAGGGAAACCCCCCCTGGCAGTTTTGGGGGTTGTCTGGGCGGAGGATGATGTTGGTTCCTCAAAACGTTCAAAATTCCTAGGAAAGACTGCAGGTCCGCCGTTACCGGATCTTTTCTTCCCACAGAGGTGTGGCCCTGCAAGGCCTTTCCGGGGGGGAGACTAAAACAAAACCCATTTTGACGTTCGGACGGGAAACTTTTGGCCATCAGTCCACGTTTTTTAAAATTGGGTGATGAAAACCCTGCAGGTTTTGGGTCTCTGTTGAATTGGACGGTCGACAGCCGGAGTTGGGCCCCCCTGGGGGCCGGGGGAACCCAAAGCTGGAAAAACCAGGAGTGGTAAAGGGGTGGGGCGGTGAAAAGTTTGCATTGTGGAAAGGGTTCGTTGCTCCCCCCTTTGGGCCCATTTTGCCGTGATTGCTGGGGTAACAAGGCTTGGGCCCGCCACACTGGGAAAGGGCACCTTTTGGGGATCCAGGGCCCCGGGATCTTATGTAAGGGGCGCGGTAGCGGATCCGCGGGACCAGAACGAGGGTGGAACCCCACACCAGGGAGCGAAACTAAGTAGGTCCCGGTATTCAAAAAACCCCCCCCCGCAAAGGGGGGATGGACTTGCTGAGGCGGGAGTCACGGGGTCATTTCCACGGGGCGGAACTTGCTTGCGGTGGTGGCCAAGGGGGGGCCAGGTAGAGATTGTCGGACTCGTTCAGGGACAGGCAGGATGGTCGGGGCAGGCGGCAGAGATTCGTGGTCAATAAACGTAGGCAAGAGGGTTCGGTACACGGTAATCAAGACAAGGCTACAGGAACGCTTTCTCAATAGGACAGGACACTAAAGATCTGGCAAGGATACTAGGAGAGGCAGGCTTAAATAGGGGCAGTGCCCGGCAATAGCCAATTACCGGTGCACTGGCCCTTTGAATCTAACACTGCCGGCGCGCACGCCCTAGGGAGCGGGACCGCGCGCGCCGAGGGACAGAGGCAGACGGAGCAGGAGCGTGGCTGGGTAAGTGGACCTGGGTACCGGCAGGGGAGCGGGCGAACCCCCGACCCGATGTGCGGGACGGGGCGCCACACGGCATAGGGGCACGGATGCGCCTGTGACCCAGGGACGAGGGTTGCAGGGGCATCCGTGACAATGACCTATAAAACAGAAAAGAGCAGGCGCCCTTTCCTCCTCAGTGGATACCGGACCCAAGCCTTCCAACCAGCGCTCCCACAAATACCAAGAGGCAGAATATGAATCCCACGTCCCTCTGGTTTGTGAAGACTTGAACAGCCTGTCCGCGGTATCGTAACCATGCTCCACAACTCCTTGGGGCATTCCACGTCGATCGCCGAGGCATCTGGGGCCAGGTTCCGAAATCGCTGCCACTGTGAACGGGGCAGAGCATCAGCCAATTCGTTCTACACCCCTGGCACATGAACTGCCACGACCCACAAGTCAAACCCAGACACTGCAGCACCAGATGCCGGAGCAAACTAATCACCGGCGAGGAAGAAGCTGACAAAGTGTTGATGGCCTGAACCACTCCCAAATTGTCGCAATGGAACTTAATTTTCTTAACCCGCAGCCTGTCCCCTCAAATTTCCACCGCCAGCACTATCGGGAATAACTCCAACAGCGCCAAATTCCCGACCAATCCCGACTCAACCCAAGCCACCGGCCAAATCCCGGCACTCCACTCGCCTTGACATAGCGCCCCAAACCCGACGCTGCCCGCCGCATCTGTAAAGATGTCGATTTCCACGTTACTCACTGCCTCATCCAAAATAATGGACCGACCATTGTATTGCGCCAGGAAAGACTGCCATACCCTCCAGTCCTCTTTCAGGTCTGCCCTCAGCCTAATAAAGTGATGTGGCGCCCTCGCATCTGAAGTCGCTGCTGCCAACCGTCGGCAAAAAACCCTGCCCTTCGGAATAATCCGACAAGCAAAGTTCAGTTTGCCCAACAAAGATTGCAACTCACGCAATGTAATCTTCTTTGCTCTTTGTAATCTTCAGTGCTCTGCTAACCTCCCCCTTCATAACCGCCAGTTTGTCTTCGGTTAACCGACATTCCATCGATACCGAATCAACCCGAATCCCCAAAAAATTAAGGGAGGTAGTGGGACCCTCGGTTTTGTCCGGGGCCAATGGAACTCCAAAGTGGCCCGCCACCCATTGCATGTTAGCCAACAGCGCCCCGCAAACCCCAGAGTCCGCTGGTACAACACAGAGAAAATCAGCCAGGTAATGAATGATAGATGAAACCCCAGAAACATCCCGCACCACCCATTCAAGAAATGAGCTAAATGCCTCGAAATAGGAATAAGAAATGGCACAACCCATTGGCAAGCACCTATCCGCAAAAAACCCCCTTCCAAAAACACCCCAACAACTGCACGCTGTCTCCATGAACCGGCAACAGCCTGAAGGCCGCCTCAATGTCAGTCTTGGCCATCAACACTCCTTTCCCATACCGCCGAACCCAGCGAACCGCCATGTCAAAAGACGTGTACACTACCGAACACAACTCCGTGTCAATCCCGTTATTAACCGAACAACCTTTAGGGAAAGACAAATGAGGAATTAAATGAAATTTATTCGGTTCCTTCTTCGGAACCACTCCCAACGGGGAAACTATCAGGTCCGCACAAGGCACCTCATCAAAAGGGTCTGCCATCCTACCTAACTGAACCTCCTTGGCCAGCTTCTCTGAGACAACCTCCGGATGCAACATTGCAGACCTCAAATTCTTTAACATGAAAGGAACCTCGTGCTTTGGAGCCGGAATCCTGAGACCAAACGTAAAACCCTCCCTCAACAACAACGCCGCCCACTGATCGGGATACCTACTTAGGTAAAGCTCCATCGCGGCTACCCTCACCGGCGTCTCCCCCATGCACATTCCCTGAGCCTCTCCCCTTTCCTTTCTGCAAACATTTCGACGCCCCATGGAAGCCTGCGCTGCAGATTGAACAAATGTGTTTAAACCGACATCCGCCTCCGAATCTGCACTGGTTGTCGTTGAACTGCCAACAGACTCCAGCCCTATTCCTGCTCTGAACTGACCCACTAGCCAACCCGACCCCCCCTTTCTGCCCGGCACCACTGGGCCTGCCCTGAAAGGAATGCCCATACCTCGTCGGGGCCATCACTTTCAGCCAGAGCCCAATATCTTTGTGGTCCCAGAGTATGGATAGGCGAACCGCCTTCCGCTGCCGGAACTGTTCATCATATCTTTGTCAAGCCTGACCCCCGTACACTCTATGAGCCTCCTCGATTGCATCCAAATAGCAAAATAAACCAGAACAGTTCTGTGGCGCCTTTTCGTCTATGACACTAGCTAAAATCGCGAATGCCTGCAACCAATTTTGAAACGTTTGAGGTATCAGACGCCACCTCTTTTTCTCCTCTTCCTCTTTTTTACTGACAAACCGTTTATCCTTATCCAGATTGAACTTTTCAAGCGGAAGGAGAGAAAAAATCTCAACATACTCATCTTGCCAGATTTTTTCTCTTACCTCCTTCTTCAAATGTGCCCCCAACGGGCCCTCAAAACACACGTACACATCCCCCTTCGCTTTGTCGTCCAAGCGTACGCTATCAACTTTATCCAACTCGGTCTGTACTGACACCGTCACCCCAGACTCAGTGCTCCCGCCAGAGATACCCCCACTCCCGACCCCGGCTAGAGGAACCACCGCACCAGCCGACGCCGACACCTGCCCACCAGACCCCATAGGCCCCGGAAACCGGGCCATAAATTCCCTAATACTCCCCGCCAGTTCCTGCCATGCCGGAACCGGGCTAAACTCGCAGGGGTCCTGACCCAGCCCCGAACCCTGCTCCCCACCACCTGGAGGAGACACAACAGACATGGAAAAAGACTCACTGGGCTGCGCGGGAGCTGTGATCCCGCCAGCCGTGCCGACCGATCCCTGCCATTCAGTGTTGCTTTCCCGATCCAATGCCTCCACTTGCGCCTGGTACCGGACCAACCGGACCGCTGACCGAATCTGCACCGACGACCTCTGCGATGAACCCTCCGCTGTCCTGGAACCGCCGAAATCCATGGAAAACCGTCCTCCTGAACCAGGCGCCGGACCGACATCCGCGCCGCTGGCCATAAGCTCCTCCCCAGCGCCAGCCGACGCAGACGACCTTCCGCTTCTTCGCTAACTCCTGGTAGGCTGCCCGACCGGACCATCGCCAGAGCCGCCCACCGTCTCCACCGCGCCATCGACAGGAGCCGCGACAGCAACCCCCACCAAGCTGTGTCGGTTACTGCTGCGCTCCGCTGGGCCCGCCCGCCTTCTGTGATTCCTCCCAGGCCGAGTGACGCTTGAGCGAGCCGCAGCACGCTCCACCCGGCCTGGAGGGTCCCCGGAGGGGCTCCGACGGCGCATGCGGGCCCTGGGGGTCACCTCAGGGCTCAATCTTGTGGGTGGCCTTGTCCTGAGCCTGGGGTGAGCGGGAGACTCAGGGACCCCCCGCAGAAGCGGAAGATAAGGCCGCAGAGCTACCCCCCAAAGCCCTGTGCACCTGCTGCTGCAGCCACTCAGAACCGCGATCCCCCGCAGCTCTCCTGAGCTGTTCCAAAAGCTCCTCCACGCTGGAAATAGTGTAAAATTGGAGCACTAACTCCTAGAGAGCACGGGGCAGTCACACTCACTTGCTGGCCTCCGCGGTTACTGCTGCCACGCGGCGCGAGGCGGCGGTTATATACTCCCCTCCCCCCGCACGTCGCGCGCCGTGTGTCAGCACCTCCTCTCTCCGCTGCGCCGTCGGCGCGCCGGGTCATGTGGGGCCTCCCTTCAGGGCTGCTCCCCCATGTCCGGCCCCGTTCTAGACTGTATATAGTGATATGGAGCACACTGGTATAACCTGGGGACCTCCTGTATATAGTGATATGGAGCATGCCGGTATAACCTTGGATATTCCTGTATATAGTGAAATGAGCACGCTTGTATAACCTGGGGATCTCCTGTATATAGGAGTATGGAGCACGCTGTATAGACTGGATATCCGGTATATAGTGATATGGGGCATGCTGTATAGCACCTGGGATCTCCTGTATATTAGTGATTATGGAGCTTGCAGGTATAAGGGGCCCTCATGGATCACCTGTAATATAGTTGAAAATGAGCCTGCTGTGGTATAACCCAGAGGAACACCTGAAAATAGTGATGACACTTTATAGATGGATGAAAACATACACCAGTTTACCTGACAAAATATTTACAATAACGTGTACAGAACTTATTGTGACCCTGGGCTGGTCCAGTCCCATCCATACATTCATCCAAACCTATTATATTTACATTATATACCCCATGCTGGCCCACCCTGACTAAATGTCCCCATATACAATAAAAACCCATATACAATTTAATACCCTACTTAAAATATATGCACTATTTACAATAACACAATATATACCTTTACCTCCTATCTATTTTTTCCACTCCAAATCCCACAGTTTCCTTTATCCTGGAGTTTCTGGTTTCCCATAGGTTTCTTTAATAAAGTGGGCCAACACATTTTCCCCCCTTATAAACCACCACCCAACCTATCTAAGTACCCCTTTGTTTTTTTTTTTGTTTTTTTTTTTTTTTTTTTTTTTTTTACATTTATTAAATATACCTATATATACATACATATTTACATTACCTTATCTCCTGACTAATTTTACCCACTCCCAGTCCCCAAAGTGTCACAGTGCTTATCCCTGAGTTCTGGTTCCCATAGGTCCAATGTCTTAGTTCAGTCCCTCTGATGGGGCCAGACTCATTCCTTCCTCCCCCCTTTTAAACCACCACCCAACCTATCTATACTCCCTATACCCTTATGTGCTCTACACCCTAAACACAAAACTTATTTACATGTGTACTATACAACCTATATACAATCCTTACTTCCTACCCATCCCCTCTGAAGGCTCCGGTTCGGTCTCTGTAAGCCTTTCACCGTCAACTATGAAAACAAAACAAAAAGCTAAGTGTAAGCATTAGCCCACCACCAGGATAGTAGAGGTCGAAAGATCAGGGAACCATGAAGGATAACCCCCTCCAAAGGGCCGATGCCCTCCTGACCCCCAACCTCTCAAACTCCACAGAACGTACCTTCACCAGATCGTCCAAAATGTGCCTAACCACCGTTTCCTCGGGAAGATTTTTTCTCTGTCGCGTCGCCACTAAGCACCGTGCGCACCAAGTGTGATACCTGACCACTGAGCTAACTATAAATAAAGTGCACGGGTCCCTACCACCAGAGGTGTATGAATAGTTCCATAGACCCACTCCGCATAGGTGAGGCCTGCCAAAACTGGCCACCTATGAAGCACCCACCCTTTTTGTACACCTCTGCATTGTAGGGGCAATGGAGGGAGGAAAGTGTTCCCATGCTTTCCAGCATGCCACCACATTCCTCCGCGAGGGCAATTTCTGTCCTTACGGAGTTCAAAAACTTCACATTGTTCCCTGACATGCAGATTACCATGGAAGCAGCGCCAGGTCGTATCCCAAATTTACTGCGGGATCCTTGCTGATTCAATAAATGAACCCTACCCTCAGATCCTGACCTGGGGCAATCTTTGAGGACAACGGAGTCTAGAAAATGGGTAACCAACCCTCTCAGCTACAGGGATTTCCTGGTCAGAGTCAAATATCTCCGTCATTCCCAGACCCATCGCGGATGGTCTTCAGGTTCAGTGCAACGTAATCCGGGAAGTATAGTCCAGAAGCACGGAAGCTCCTCACACTACCTCCTGATCCATTCCTGAAGTGGAACAGAAACCAACTCACGGCAAGAGGCTACCCACAGAGGATAGCCCTCGTCCCAAAGGGGGGCTATATTGATCTTAATAAAGGTATTTGTAAGAAATACCACGGGGTTAACCATACCTAACCCCCTGATCTCCACTACGGTATGGTCCACACTCCCTTTTACCAGGTTAAGTCTGTTTCCCCATAACATTTGGAAAAACAGACTATAGATCCGTGCCCAGAAAAACCCTGGCAAAATGCACACACTGCCCAAATAGATGAATAACGGGAGCAGGAAAGTTTTGATCAAGTCCACCCTCTCTCTAAGGGTTAAAGACCACCCTTTCCACTGATCCACTTTCCGAGCGGCATTGTTTAGCCTGTCCTCCCAGTTTTTCTTCGGGTAATCCCCCTGGCCGAATTCAATGCCCAGTATCTTAATTGTCGTCTGGGGCACAGGGAAGGTGTCCGGAAGGTCAAAAGTTGGTTCTTCCGTTCCCAACCAAAGACTTTCACACTTTTCCCGATTGATCTTGGACCCAGATGTCTCCGAGTAACTTTCAACTTCCGCCATCACCCAATCTGCCTCCTCCGAGGAAGAAACAAACAGAGTGACGTCGTCCGCATAGGCCACGACCCTCAAGGAAGGCGCCGAGGCCCGCAGGCCCATCCTCACCCCCACCAACGGTCCACCATCTAGCCTTCGAAGGAAGGGGTCGATCGCAAACGCGTATAGCAAGGGGCTCAGAGGACAGCCCTGACGTACACCGGACCCCACCTCGAAAGGCCGACCAATCCAACCGTTCACAAGTGGAAAGCTCTCAGCCCCTTTATACAGTGTTTTTAGCCAATTTACAAACCCCACCGGCAGACCATATCTCAGGAGAGTGGACCAGAGATACTCATGGTTGACTCGATCAAAAGCTTTTGCCTGATCCAGGGACAGTGTGAACCCCTTCCAATGGCCTGCCCTGCCCCGCTCCACAGCCTCCCTGACACCAAGGACCGCACTAATGGTGCTACGACCGGGAACGGAACAGTGCTGGGCCGGAGAAAGAAGCTCTGAGGCAAATTTTATCAGCCTATTAAAAAAGCACTTTTGCGAGGATCTTTTATGTCCACATTGAGTAGCGCTATGGGAGGCCAGTTCTAATGCGGGAGGATCCCTTACCTTTGACAGTATGATTAGTGCTGACCGATCTCATAGACCGCCGAGGGCACGGGAGTAACGGAGATAAGCACTCACTTAATGACCTCGGTCAAGAGGGAGAACCAAGATGTCTTAAAGTCTTGTTATAAACTTCAGATATTAACCAATCCAGAACGGGGGTCTTCTTGAGGGCTAGCCGTCATATAGCCACCTCTACTTCTCCTCCCTGATCATGCCTGTCAAATCCTGCAAAAGATGAGGGCTTAGACTCCTGGATCGGGAATATTTCAGCCCAGAAAAGGCCGAACATTTGTCTCGATTTAACTCTCTCTTGCCAAAAGATGAGAGTAGAATGACCTAAAAAACGATTTCCAAGATCTCTGACTGGACTTTCCTCAGAGATTCCTGTACTTTCCTTTTAGGCCCATAAACTATTTTGCTACTAACCAGACTATCCTGCAGTTCCTTGTAAGGGTCGGGGGAGCGGTATCCTGCAAAGTCCCTTCAAAAACTAAGGATGCGTGCCTGACATACCGACATCCCGTGAGCAAGGCTTTAAGACTCTGGATACATCATCACGGTCCACATCCAGTCGAGATAAATGTTTGAGTGTTCTACTCAGGCTTGATGTTACAGGCGGTACCGGTTCAAGCTTCTGAGGTGTGTGTGTGTGGCGGAAGAACCTCCCGCTGCTGCGTTTTCTTAAATATTCCCACAACCTCTGACTTACTACTGCATAAGCCCAGTCAAGAGTAGGAATCTGACTCTGCAGGAAATCCTCAATAGATTGTCTAATCTCCGTCTCTTCCAGAGTGACGAATTAAGCTGGTCCAATAACCCCTTACATACGGGGGGTCTCTGCAAACATTCAAAGAAAAACAAATATCATACAGTGTCGGAGAACTCGACCTCTGTCACCGATAGCAGTGCGAGACAGAGTCCTCTTTAAATTAAAACCTATCTATCCTAGACCTAATTCAACTACCTCTTATGATAGTTGTGAAACCCTCTGTGGCCTGGGGTGTGCCTGTTGTCCGACATCCACCAGGCGAGCCTCTATCTAACTATTCTACTAAGTCGACGCCACATCAGCCACGACTTATGGCACTTCCCAGATCTGAGATTCGTGACGGTGTTGAAATCTCTGCAAAGATGGGACTTGGACGGCTCGTAAAAGTTAAGGATTAATCCTCCTTAAAGATACATTTCCTCTCCCACCGATCTGGGGGCATAGATGTTTATGAGTGACTGAGCTCCTGTCCTTCACGGAGAACATCTAAGATCAGATCACCTCCCTGACATTTCCGAGCTCGATACCCCGTCTGCATTCAACCGCGGAGGGTAAAAAGAACCACCACTCCGTAATATGGTCTGGCTAGCAAGTGGCCAGTAAGAAGGCCTTGCCGCCATTCCTTTCTTGCCTTCTCATAACCGCCTGATCCGTAATCTGGTATCTTGCAAGAAGGAAAAACTCCTAGCTTCAACACGGCTGTAAAAATCAAAATTGCCATATATCTAGCCACCATTAGATTTGTACGCTAGGCCACATTAATACTGGCAGCGTTCAACGGAGTCGGTGCCGCCATATTGATGATCGTGCTCGACTAGCCTTCTTTTTAGGCCGATGCCTCATCAGTTCCTCATCAGAGACACGGATGGTTTTAGTCTTTCAGACATGATGGAGACATCCAGTACTTACTCATCACACTTATTACAATTTTTGCCACCCACCCCCACCACTCACTTTCTCTGCACCACCACCCTTACTTCTACCTCTATCCTTGTCCAGTGGTCCTCCCTTTGGATTTTATAAAGTTGTCCTGGCGCCACCTCCAGCGCCGCTCTCAGAGGTCCCTGCCTTTTCGGCACCCCGTCTCCTGCTTCCTCCTCCCTGAAGAAGGGGAAAGGATTTTCCGAGTACGTGATAAACTATTGGTGTCTCGGTCAAGAGGGGGGGTTTTTACCCTGGCCTTCCGTTACATGGCACCTGGCTACTCATGGTTAAGGGGATGGGAGTGGTCCCACTCCTGTGAGGTTGAGGCACTGCCTCTCCCTTCTTTCCCTCTTCCCCTTTTTTGCACCCCGTTGTGTGGGCCGCTTATCCCTTTCACTCCCACACTTTCTGAGTGATCTGTCAGAAGCTGCTGGGAGAGCAGCCTCCTCCTCTTTCTCTATTCCTCTTGGTCTCCTCCTCCAATCCCTCCTCTCAGGGCCTAGATGTTCGTGCGCCGGAGTGCCGCTTCCGGTAAAGATTGGGCCAACCCAGCGGCATGGGTCCGTGGGGCCCCCCCCCTCTCCTTCTGCGGGCCTCCATGCGCCTCAGCTGTGCTGTCGATTTTGTTCTCTTTATCATTGGCCCCTCTGCTCTTTCACACATTACACGTTTGTTGCCTTTACCCACCTTGTTCCTCCTGACGTCCTTCTGGCCCTGCCTCTTCCTTCCTCCCGCCTAGAGGACATCAGGTTTAGTGAAACCATAAAAGTCCAAGGACCTGACCAGATGCCATGCTCGTCCCAGGATTCTTAGGTGGGATCTGTTGTGACCTCTCCGTACCTATTAGCCAGGTTTCGATGTCACATGTAAGAGAGAGACCTCGTTACTGGTCAGAACACGGTCACTTTTCTTAACATGATATTGGTGGGAGATTGCTTGGGCCTCAAAATCCTGCCACTAGGGGCGAATACTTCTTAACCTCGTGATGGGACCAAAAGAGTTCTAGACCGTCGGCCCGCTCGTAAGCTAATTTCATTTTTATCGGGGACCCAGAAGGTGGATAGGCAAAGATGTCAAGTGCCTGAACTCCATCCCAAACAGAAGCTCCCACCACCCTGGCCCTTAGGGGGACTAGCGTCACTGACTGACCATTGAGACGGACCACAATTCCTCCTGAGGTACACCCTGCCCGGCTGTAGGACGGGCCTGGCTCCCTGCTTCCTGTCCTTTGCTCTCGAAGGCGGAGAGCCATGCACTCTCCATCCAAAAGGACCGTGGGATTTCCCTCCCCTCTATAGTGACCGACTCACTCACCCCATTCTTTTGAGCCTCCAGAAGCAACGCTGGTTTTCCTCGCTCCCTGTTACCGGTGGCGGAAACCTAGAATCTCCCTCCCCCCCGGCCACAACTGTAGCATAACTCCTCCCCCCGCCTGTACCTAAGGCGGAGGGACCTGGTGCGGCCGGAGGGGGTGGTGGGCCAGCGCCCTCCCCCTTGCTATGTACAGTGTTTATCATTACACCTTTTTTACGGTTGTCATTTGCCCCTACACTTGTTTCTTTAGACGTTTCTTTAGACATTTCCACATTCACTCCCCCATTCGTCCTTCATTTCATCTCCCTCACTCCCCCAACAATTGTCCCGACCCACTCTCCCCATCATTTGCCCCGCTCCTTTCCCCAACATCGTCCCGACACCCTCCCCAATATTCGTCCCTCATCCTCTCCTACATTTGTTACATCATTTATTTCTACGTCATTCTTACCTCCCTCCCACCCCTCTGTCTCCGCATTTCGATACCTGGACCAGCCCTATTATTTATGGTTTGTCTGTTTTTCCCTTTGGTGAGGGACCGGGGTTTGGGCCCTGTCATTGAATCTTGATTTAGTCTCCTGGATGTCTTCCTGACTATTAACGGACCCCCAGCTTTGCCTCCATTTGCTTATCCCCAGAACTCCTGCATTAGACCCTGCTGGAGCGACCCGGAAAATTCCCGGGAATGGGCCCAAAATCACCAACCGGGGCCCCTCCCCAGCCAACCCTCTTGGTCCCTTTTTCTTCCCTTTCCCTTTTCTTTGGGGAAGTCGTCCCCTGAAGCCAAAGGACTTGAAGGCTGACGGGGATTCCAATGGACGATTTGCTCCATTAAAATCCCACCCGGTTCCTATTCTTCCCTTATTCATCATCAACCAATCTCCTGACACCTTATACTCCGCCCATTCCTGTGCTTGGTTTGGGGGATCCCACTGTCCCCCTGAGATAGTTCTTGGGGTGCTTCTGAAACCTCCATTTGCTTGGCAGTGGGGCCCCTGTCTCTTCTTTACCTCCGTCTCTCGCTGTCCTATCATCTCTTCTTCCACTCATCCTCCCATCCCCTTCTTCTTCTTATTTCCTTTCCTACCATTTTTTGTTTTACCAATCTGAATTTTCTCTAAATCTATGTGCGGTCGTTGGTAAGTTTCTCTTGAAGGGCCACTATTTCCAGTATCAAGCTTTATTTCTTATTAGTTTTTTTTTATTTCCTCCTGTATGCAATTTATGTCTTTTTTAACCACATTTCCTTTCCTGCAGGGGGTTGCTTTTCAATTTTAATTTTACATATCATTTTCCGTTGTAATTGACTATTTCTCTACCCCTTTCCTCATATTCTTTTTGAAAAGGGCTATGCGGGAACAAACACACATGGCATTCTCGTTGCCGCCTAATGCCCCAATTTTTTAGTGGGGTTAGGGCCAAATCCCCTTCTTCCAGATACTCCAGCTTATGGACAAAATTCTTTTACTTATTTTATAGGGGCAATAACATTTTGGCCTGATGTTTCGGCTGGGACGAATTCCCTGGGCTTGATGCTAGATTGATTTCTGGGCCTAGGGGCGGACTACGCTACTTTAATTCCCTCTCCACTGTTTTTATTAGCATTATTTGTAGTTTTTTTCCTATACTTATTTAATACCTTATCAGAACTACATTTTCTCCATTTCTTATGTTCGAGCTCCCTCTACTGGTCAAGAAGAGCAATTGCACCTACATTATCTCTAACAATGTCTTGGGCTCCCTTAGTTGGCCAGAGACGCACTAGACCCACGTTCACTTTTACAATGTTACCATTTGAGCTGCTGTAGCAGCAGATGACTCCATGCTGGGAAGCAGGGCTCAGATTGCTGAGATTTCTGCTGACCTGAGGAACCTGATTTTCTCCAAACAGGTAAGTTTGTGGAATCCTCGGGGGCCGTGGGAGGGGGACAGGGACCCGATGGCTTCGGCTCCCAATTTTCTACTGGACTTTGCAGCTCGGCCATTTTCTCAATTCTGTGTGGCATCATTTGTAAGCTTGGATTGCGCCTGTGACATCGTTACTCCTCAGGGTTTCTCCTCCATTTACTTCAGCGCTTCTTCCACAGCTGGGATCCGTGCAGGCAGCCCGGTCTGTGGGGAGAGATTGGGACCCGCTAGCGTAAATCCCTCTCACCTCCTCACTGCGACCACTTCTGCTGCCGGTCCCCTTCACTGGTCCGCTGCTGGGCACAACCCTCGGGCCACGATCCTCTGCAGAGGCATCCCTCTTAGGTGCTTCACTGCCCTTTCGGGCATCTGGTCCACATCCTTCAGTGTTGCAGGAACCATATTTGCAGGGAAGAACAGGGGAACCCGCCGCAAGGCTAAGCCCCACCTCCCCGCCGTCACTGATGCCACCAACTCTCCTCCGGGCCAGCACATGCGTATCACGACCCCCCAGTGGCTTGGGGGGCTTGGAAAACCCGCTCTTCCTCATTGGGGCAGCTCTCCCCCCAAGCAAACAGGGAGAGAGCTCCCAGACGCTGCCAGCAGCAGCAACTCCTGCTAAACACTGTGCTCACCCCCAACGTGTGTGGTCGTAGCTCACTTCCTGTTATATAGTGATCATATGGAGCATGCTGGTATAAACCTGGGGATCTCCTGTCTATAGTGATATGGAGCATGCTGGTATAACCTGGAGATATCCTGTATATAGTGATATGGGAGCATGCTGGTATAAACCTGGGCTCTCCTGTATATGGTGATAGGACGCATGCTGGGATAACCTGGGGATCTCCGTCTATAGTGGATATGGAGCATGGCTGGTATACCTGGGGCCTCTCCTGTATATAAGTGATATGGAGGCATGCTGGTATAACCTGGGCCTCTCCTGTATATAGTGATTATGGAGCATTGCTGCTTTAACCTTGGGCCTCTTCCTGTATATTAGTGTTTTGGAGCATGCTGGTTATAACCTGGGCCTACTACAGTATATAGTGTTATGAGAGGCCTTGACTGGTATAACCTGGGGCCTCTCCTGTAAATAGTGATATGGAGCATGCTCGGTATAACATGGGGATCTCCTGTTTATAGTGATTATGGAGCGTGCTGATTTAACCTGGGATCTCCTGTATATAGTGATATGGAGCATGCTGGTATAACCTGGGGACTCTCCTATATATTGTGATTTGGAGCGTGCTAGGTATAACACTGGGGATCTCCTGTATATAGTGATATGGGAGCATGCTGGTATAACCCCCTTGGCGGGATTCCTGTATATATTGTTAGGGGCATGCTGGTATAAACAGAGGGGATATACTGTATATAGTGAATATTGGAGTCATGCTGGTATAACCTGGGCCTCTCCTGTATATGGTGATATGGAGCATGGCTGGTATAAATCCTGGGGATCTCTGTATATTGTGTTATGGAAGCATGCTGGTATACCTAGGCCTCTGTCCTGTATATAGTGATATGGAGCATGCTGGGTATTAACCTGGGCCTCTCCAGTATATAGTGTATATGGAGCATGTGGGTTATATAACTGGGATCCTCCTGTATATAGTGATATGGAGGTGCTGGTATAACCTGGGGATCTCCTGTATATAGTGTTATGGAGGTTGTGGTATAACATGGGGATCTCCCTGTATATAGTGATATGGATGCGTGCTGGTATAACCTGGGGATCTCTGTTATAGTTGATATGGAGCCATGCTGGTTTAACCTGGGGCTCTCATGTTTATTTTGATTATGAGCATGTGGGTAAACCTGGGCCTCTCCAGTATATAGTGATATGGAGCATGCTGGTATAAACTGGGGATCTCCTGTATATAGTGTATTGGAGCGTGCTTGGTATAACCTGGGGATCTCTGTATATAGTGATTTGGAGCGTGTGGTATAACCTGGGATCTCCTGTATATAGTTGTTTATGGAGCGTTGCCTGGTATAACCTGGGGATTCCTGTATCTAGTGATATGGAGCATTGCTGGTATAACCTGGGGGATCTCCTGTTATATTGATATGGAGCATGCTGGTATACTGGGGATCTCCTGTATATAGTGATTGGGCATGCTGGTTTATAACTTGGGGATCTCCTGTATATAGTAGTGATATGGAGCATGCTGGTATAACCTGGGGATCTCCTGTATATAGTGTTATGGAGCTTGTGGTTATAACCTGGGGATCTCCTGTATATAGTGATATGGAGGCATGCTGTATAACATTGGCCCTCTCTGTATATATGTGATATGGAGCATGCTGGTATAACCTGGGGATACTCCTGTATATTGAGATATGGGCATGCTGGTATATCCTGGGGTCTCTGTACTATAGAGATATGGATGCATGCTGGTATAACCTGGGATCTCCTGTATAAGTGATATGGAGAATGCTGTATAACCTGGGCCTCTTCCTGTATATTGTTATATGGAGCATGCTGTTTTATCCTGGGGATCTCATGTATATAGTGTGATATGGAGCATGCTGGTATAACCTGGGCCTCTCCTGTATTTAGTGATGTGGCGCATGCTGGTATAAACCGGGATTCCTGTATATAGGTGATATGGGACGCATGCTGGGTATAACCTGGGGATATCATGTATATAGTGATATGGAGCATGCTGGTATAACCTGGGCCTCTCCTGTATATAGAGATATGGAGCATGCTGGTATAACCTGGGGATCTCCTGTATATAGTGATATGGAGCATGCTGCTATATCCTGGGCCTGTGTATCCGGAGCCCTGTGACCTCTAGGTCTCTTGATTGGACATGACACATATTTCTCCAGTGACATTTGCAGGGAGTTATCCATGCACCAAATCTGCAGAGTATCGGTGACTCCGGCGTCCTGTGACCTGATGGTGGTCACCGCTGTATCAGTGATGGCAGGGGATCAGCAGAGGCGTTAGTGGGGATTAAGCTGTTGCCCATAGCAACCAATTATATTTCCGCTTCCACTTATCGGCGGCCCTACAGAGAAAGTAAGCAAAAACTTTGCTGCGGGAACTTTTACACCTTATGATAAATCTGCCTCGGTATGCTCAGGTGTAAACAGGCTACATCATGCTTCTTAAAGGGGAAGTACATCTTAAAATGGATATATATCATATTGGATATAGAAGGGCCCCAGTTTCACCAACTATTTTATTTTCTATTCCACCAGGCCTGAAATAGTACTTAAAGGGGTTTCACAGCTAGCTTTAGAATCACACATGCTGTTCAAGCTGTGGGTGGGTCTATAGCAGTGATTGACACATCAGCTCTGCCATTCCTTTTACACTGACATGAGTGCAGAGATTTATAAAGTATAGCATTCATTCTGCAGTGCTCTAAAGAGTGTTTACTTAGCTCAATGAAAAGCTTTCAAAGTCCATTACTAGAGAGAAGACTGCAGGAAGTTACTCACCGTGAGCAGACTGAGCAGAAGGATAGTAGCAGGAGAGGTGGTGAGAAATGGTTGTATTCCTTAAATGCTGTAGCAGAATCCAAAAATGTATCACACCTTAATAGTCTGTGCTGTGTGATGGCCTTTCCTCAACCTTCAATTCAGACTCCAACAAACATCAAGCAGATTCAACATTGTTGCAAAAGGTTACCAAACATTTATTGACAGTCCCATTAAATATAAGAACACATCTGTATTATCCAGTATACTTGCGTTTAAGTTGTGTTGGCAATCCATAGTAGGTGGCAGGAAAAAGCATAACAAAAGCATATTTACTATGCGATGCTGCTGACTCGCATAGGCCCGGTACTCATCTTGGAATGCACAGTTTCTGACAGGCGGGCGAGGCGCGACGTTTCGGGGGACCTCCCCTTTCTTCAAGCACGCCTGCAAGATTACCTCTGCTATTTATAGGTAAGCACAGGAGTATTGCATCACACCTCCACAATATAATAAGGTAAAACCTACTACGACAATATTTATACATTTTATAAAAGGCTCTGATGCCCCAATTTTCATTCATGCCAGGGGCGTCTAGTGTGTTCATCTTATTGATCCATCTTGCCTCATGTTGCAAGAGGAGCTTTTCAATTGATTCAGCCTTCCTCACATTAACTTCCTTCCAATACAGCCATCTCAGCTCAGAACATTGTGATTGTTCTTCTAAAAAATGTCTGGCTATGTCTGTCTCTCAATCCTCTTACCTCCCTCATTTTTCTCTACAGTTTTATTCTATAATGTCAAATTGATATTTACTCGGTGCTCATTGAGCCTGATTTTTTATCCTCTTTGTTGGCCCCACGTATACCACCCTTCCAGAATGGGCATTCATTATATACACCGCGTTTTTTGTGAACATGTAGAACGATCCTTTAATAGGTATATCAATTCCCTTAGTGGATTTGATATGTAGTGAACCTTGTATTATTGCAAGTTTGGCAATTTATACAGGGATATTGTCCCCTTCCTTCAGGATTCAAAAATGGCCCTTTTTTGGCTGTTGCCCCTTTTGATGTCACTTATTATATTTGAATACCTTATAGTACGTCCCTTTCGGTACTTTAAAAATAGGTGGATCCTTAAATATTTTACCAAACTGCTATCGCGTTCTCAATATACTCCAATGGTTTTTTTGATTTATTCTCTTTATCATCTCACTGATGAGCTTCATAAGTGCTGACAAAAGCGAGAGAGGAATTCCCTCCTTACCTTTTTTCTATTTGCCTACTGAATAAGACAGCAGCGATATATTTCCACATATGTTTGTGCTATACCTTCCATATGGTTCCTGTCATATCATCTGTTCCTCTTTTATTGATAAAGATTAAATTTTTGTCCTGTGAATGAAGTGTACCTTTTTGACACACCTTTAATGTTGATTTTAAAATTTTAAATTTTTGTAGAATCGATTCGTATTACACCAATGTTTTATTCAGGATGTTAAAAACATCAATAGGTGAGGAGATGGAGGTCCCTAAAAAATTATACAGGGAAAGTCAGTTTGATCTAGAAGTCAATAGTGTTTGCTCTGGATGCTTTTATACAAGTAGTAACCCACAGAGGGTAACAAAAGAATGGTGATAATTGCCAGGGGTTTAAAAGAGATTTAACATCACTAAGGAGGAGACAGTAGCTTTACAAAAGACAGATAAGGAAGGATACACAATTATACGTCAAGAAAGGATGACAAAGGGGGGGCCACCGTTGTCCAAGATAGAGTACGTACATAAATGAGGACCATAACAAAAATTGAGGAGTCAATACTATATATAAAAAGCTTGATGTTGAATCCCACCTGTTAGAGTACAGTAAAATGATTTGAGATGGTTCTTCTGAAGCTTCTAGAAAGGTACTTTATCACTGATAATAAAATCAAAGATATGTCAACATATAAATATCCACGGGTCCCAATCCTATACCTCGTCCCAAAAATCAAAAATCACTACCCAATCCCCAGGGACCGACCCATCATCTCGGGGAATTTGTTCCTTGTTAAGAAAAACCATATAGCTACGTATAGTAGAACACGTATCTGGCAAAAAAGCGGTAAGGAGGGAACACATCAGGCACTACAGAGAACACAGGTCATTCTTAAGAATAATTAGACTCACTGACTAGATGTAGAAGATTGTCTCATGTGGACTTTAGAGTGTTGTAAAATCCCTATGTACCTCTAATACCACATAAGAGGGGGGATGCAGGCGGCAACGTAGACGTCGCTGGGAGAAGATCCACATTGAGCTAACCAAAAAATCAATTTTTCTCACGACATGTTGGACATTTGTTCTAACAAGAAATTATTCAGATTCGGGGAGAAATGTACTTACAGACGCAAGGAACCTCGATGGGGTCGCCGGTTTGCGGCCGAGTTACCGCCTAGTAAGTATTTTAGAGGCAGCACTGGAAAAAGCAGTATTTTTTTAAAACTCAAGGCCACCAAATGTGATGGCCTGGTATCGGTATGTGGATGGACATTCTTTGCCTGTGGGAAGGGTACTGAAGAAACACTTGAAAACATTTGTAGAAAATATCATGGGATCATACCTCTTATTGAGTTCACCGCCAACAGTAGGACAGTGATGTCATCCAATACATAGATGTTGGGTCAGAAAAACCTCGGATGGGTTTGTTACTAGTTTATTTCACTAAGCCAATGATAAAAAATATGTTTTGCACAAAAAAGAGCAAATCATGCGCAAAAACATTTGATGGGAAATTATAAAAGGTCAACTTACAAGAGGTGAGGCGAATTTGTTCTATAAACAAATATATCAAGAACAAAGTCAGAGAAATAATAAAAGTTTGAGGAAAAGAGGAATATAGACTGGAACCATATGGAAGGGATAGCAACAAAAACATATGTGTATAGGATCGCTCCTGTCATATCAGTAGGCAACAAGAAAAATAGGTAAGGAGGGAATTTCTCGCTTTTGTCAGCACTTATGATGCTCATAGTGAGATGATAAAAGAGTATATTCAAAATACATTGGAGTATATTGAGAAGCGATAGCTGGTTGGTAAAACAATTTAAGGATCCACCTATTTTTTACGTTACCGTTAAGGGACGCTACTCTAGGTAGTCAAATAGTAAAAAGTGACATTTCAAAGGGGCAACAGCAAAAAAGGGGCCATTATTTGAATCCTGAATGGATAGGGGACTATCCCTGTATAATTGCAGAAACTGTAGTGCAATAATATAGGTTCCACATATCACATCCAACTAAGGGAATTGATATACCTATTAAAGGAGCGTTCACATGTGTTTACAATAAAACGCGGTGTGCGTATTTATTGAAGTGCCCATTGCGGGAAGGGATACGTGGGACAAGACAAAGAGGGGTATAAAAATCAGGCTCAATGAAGCACGTATTATTATCGATGACATTAAGATAAAACTTAGAGAAAAAATGAGGCGAGGTAAGAGGTTTGGAGAAGACGAGCATTAGGCCAGTAATCTTTTTAGAAATCAAATCACAACTGCTGATGTCTGAGCTGAGATGCGTGTAATTTGGAGGAAGTTATGTGGGGGAGGTGAATCAATTGAAAAGCTCCTCTTTGCAACATGAGGCAAGATGGATCTATAAGATGATACACACTAGCGCCAGTTGGCATGAATTGAAAATTGGGGCTAAGAGCCTTTTTATTAAAATGATATAATATTGTCGTATGCAGGTTTTTTACCCCTTATTATATTGTGGAGGTGTAGATTGCATAATCTGTGCTTACTATAATTAGGGCAGGAGCGTAAGCTTGCAGGAGCGTGCTTGAAGAAGAGGGGGAGGTCCCCGAAACGTACTGCGCCACGCCCTGCGCCAAGCAACCGCCTGTGGAATGTTGCATTCCAAGATGGAGTAGCGGGCTATGCGCGTCTTGCATCGCGTGTGGTAATATGCCTTTTGTATGTTCCCTGCCACCTACTAAGGATTGCCAACACAAATTAAACGCAAGTAGGGATTGTTACAGATGTGGTCTTATATTTAATGGGACTGTCAATATAATGTTTGGTATCCTTTCTGAACATTTGAATCTGCTTGTTGTTTGTTGGAGAAATGGTTGTAACCAGAGAGACTTGTGTGCTCCAAGAGGAGATAAAATCTTTTTTCTTCTGACCAAAGCAAAGTATTTAGAACAAATCTTAAATTACTTTTCCCTACATGTTAACCAGACAGTCGTCACCAGAGGGACTTGTGTGCTTTAGGAGGTGATACCATCGTTTTTCTCCTGACCAAAGCAAAATCAACATAGCAAAGTATTTAGAACAAGTCTTCAATTACCTGTCCCTACATGTTAACCAGATGGTCGTAACCAGAGAGACGCGTGTGCCCTAGGAGGTGATAAAGTCTTTTTCTCCTGTCCAAAGCAAAATCAACAAACAAAGTATTTAGAAAAAGTCTTCAATTACCTGCCCCTACGTGTCATTATGGTGAGAAAACCCTTTTAAGTCTTCCACTACATATGGTTCAGTGGTCTATATAAATGACTACCTCCATCAGGTCGCTATGGCTACAGACATGTTTGATTTCTCCTGATAGGCTTCCAGCACTGGTCGCTATAGCTACAGACCCTGTTGATCTTCCTGATGGCTGCCAGCAATGGTCGATACAGCTACAGACCTGTTCCATCTCTACCTCGATAGGTGCCAGCAACTGGTCGCTTTATGCTACAGAACTGTTCCATCTTCTCCTGATGGGCTGCCAGCACTGGTTGCTATAGCTACAGAACTGTTCCATCTCTCCTGATAGGCTGCCAGCACTGGTCGCTATAGCTACAGACCTGTTTGATCTCTCCTGATAGGCTGCCAGTGCTGGTCGCTATAGCTACAGACCTGTTCCATCTCTCCGTTTTTTTTTTTAAAACAAATTTTATTGCATTTTCAAACATTTAAACAATAAACACATATCTCTGACATGTATAGTGGTCATATCACACATTTGCATAATCTCCGGGCCTGTGCTGGATATGGAGATAGTACATACAGAGAAACTCAATTTACAAAGGGTATAAGAAATTAAAATTAACAAAATATCAACAATACTAAGTCAACTGCGTACTTTCTTGTATCTGAGCCATATGGTCTTTAATGGAACCTCATATCAAGTCAAAGTTCTCAGACCTGAAGTCTCCCCAGCGTGCCCCCAATGCCCTCCCTACAGTACCAATCGGTATACTTGAGTTCCATCTCCCTGAATATGGCTGCACAGCAACTGGTGATATAGCTACAAATTGTTCAATCTATCCGAATAGGCTGCCTGCACTGGTTGTATAGCTACACGACCTGTTCGAATCTCTCCTGATAGCTGCTGCACTGGTGTATTGCTACAGATCTGTTCATCTCTCGAATAGGCTTAAACCCCAGAATCGGTTGCTATAGCTACTGATCGTTCAATCTTCATATGTTAGGATGCTAGCATGGTTGCTATAAGCTACCAAACCCGTTACCTTTAACGGACTTTGGGCGTACCCATACACTCCTGGTCGTTTGGGGGTTACAGATGACATCCCGGCAGCGTCGCCCCGAACCAGGATCACTCCGGAGGGGGGGGGGGGGCAAGATAACCCCGTAAATTATCGGACATCCGGTCGCAATAATTAACGAGAGACGCAGGTGGAGATTGCTCCTCCTGCGTCTCTGGCGGCGGAGCAGCGCACGGAGCGCACGATCCGGTGTGCAGCATCCTGCCTCCTACAGACACCACGGAGGGCACGAGAATGTCTTCAGGGTTGTCATGTAAACGTCACGGGATGCCCGGCCGTGCCTGTGGCATGGACCGGATGTTTTGGGGGGATTGGGGGGCGGGGGGGGGAAGTTGTCATAGGTAACCAGTCATAGCAACAAGCTATGCACTGATTCCTATTGAATGAGAGATCTAAAGATTCTCTCATTCAAAATCCCCTATGGGGAAAAAGTAAAATATAAATGTGATAAAGTGAAAAAAAAGTAAAAAAAGTGAAAAACAAGTAAAACACAAACACGAAAAAATAATAACATACGTACACCGCCATTTTCCCTTTTCATAAACGCCCAATCGCCCCAAAAAAGATCAAAAATAAAAAAGTTACAATATTTGTATCGCCGTCGTGCGTATTGACCTGCCCTATAAAACTCGTCATGTTAACCCGTCACGCCGTGAACGACCGTAAAAAAAACAACAAAAAAACAATCAGAATTAAGATTATGGTTATCCCGCAGCACTTAAAAATGTTATAAAAGCGATCAAATAAACTCCTATACAACTCCAATGTTGTACCAATTAAAAAGTCAGTTAATCACGCAAAAAAAAAGTCCTTCATACAGCTCTGTCTAACGGAAAAATAAAAAATGTATAGCGTCAGGAGATAGCGCTGCATAAATATTTTTTTCACACTAAAAAAACACTTTTCTTTTTTTTAAAGTGCTTCAACATAAAAAAAAAAACTATAAATAGGGTATCGCATAATCGTAGGGACCCAAAGAGTAAAGCTAACTTATCACGGATTATGGCACGGTGTGCCCTGTAAAAAATAAAAATAAAAAACCACAACTAGGATTGCAGTATTTCTTCACCCCTGCCTCCAAAAAATGATTTAAAGCAATCAAAAAGCCTTGTCTCCCAAAAATGATACTAATTAAAAACGTCAACTCCTTTGCAAAAAACACAGTCCTACACAGCTCCCAAAGCACAGACAAAATTTAATAGTTATGGCTCTCAAAACTATGGGTGATGCCAAAAACGTATTTTCCTGTTTGAATAAAAATTGTGTTTTTATTGTATAAAAGCAGTAAAACATAAAAAAATATACAAATTGTCGGTATCGGTGAATCTTATTGACGGCTGAGTAAAAAGCTACCATGTCATATATACTGTACAGTGGACCGCTATAAAATAAAAAATAAAAAACCACTACCAAGATTGCTGTATTTTGTTCAAAACATCCTCACAAAAACCTTAATAAAAAGTGAAACATAGCATTCATATGCACCAATATGGTACCAATAAAAACTTCAACTCATCCCGCAATAAACAAGCCCATACACAGCTCTGCACACAGCAAATAAAAAAGTTAGGGTGTCAGAATAGGACAACTAAAAACGCATTTTTTTATAGACGTACTGTATTTTACTGTGTAAAGTAATAAAACAGAAAAAACTATATAAAATCTATATCATTTGTAAGTGTACCGACCCCATAGTAAAGTTATCACTATCATTTACACTGCACGGCGAATGCTGTAAAATTGAAACTCAAAAAACAATGGACCGAACTGCGTTTTCCCCCCTTTTTCATTGCCCAAGCTAAAACAAAACTATGGGACACCTGCTGCATCCAAAATGCATCAGTACACCCCTAGATGAGATCCCTGATGGGTGTTGAATCCAATTGGGGCGGACTTCTGAAGGTTTCGCAAGTTCTGCCTACTTTGGGGGGCTTTGCAAATGCGGACATGGCACCACCAAATCTGCGTTCAAAAAGCAAATAGCTCTCCTCCCTTATACGCCCTGCCATGCGCCACACACAGCAGTTTACACCCACATGTAGGTATTGCCGACTTGAACGAAATTGCTTAACAAAGTTTTAGGTTCTTTTTTCCAGGATTCGCTTGTATATATAAAACCTTTTAAGCTAAAAATTGCAGTTTATTGGATAAAAATTTTCTTCTTATTTTTCACAGCCTTATGCTAAAAAAAATTTTGTGAATCACCTGTCGGGTCTATATACTCAATGCACCCTGGATATATATTCCTTAAGGGGTGTAGTATCCAATATGTAATTAATCATTTTGGTCTATTTAGGGGTGTTTATTACGTTTTAGCACGTTAGGGTGTCCCCAAAACCTGAAAATGGCGCCTAATGAAATCGTATTGAAAATGAGACCAAGGTATAGTAGGTGTCTCCTATTCTGGGGCTTATGGTTGAGCAAATATGCACTAGGGCCACATATGGGATATCTCTAAAAACGGCAGACCTGGGGGAATTGATATTAGTTGCATTTACCCTAGTCACATTTACCGTTATTTCATGTATAATGGGATAATATGTGAAAATCTGCAAAAGAAAAGTGAAATTTGAAATTTCTCCTCCACTTTGCTTATTTTCTGTGGAAATATCTTAAAGGGTTATCAAACTTCCTAAAATTAGTGTTGTAAATACGTTAAGGGGTTAGTTTCTCAGATGGTGTCACTTATGGGGGTATCTAACATGCAGGCTCCTCTAAGCCAACGTCAGAATGGAGTGGTCCCTAAAAAAATGTATATTGCAAATTTTCTGAAATTGTGAGAAATTACTACTAAATTTCTAAGCCCTCTAATGTCGTAAAAAAAAAAAAAAAAGACATTTAAAAAATGATGGCAACCTATAGTGGACATATGGTAGATGCTAGTTATAAAACTATTTTGTGCGTGAATAATGTATTGTCTTGCCGCAGAAATTTTGCTACTTTCAAATCGGCAAATTTTTTCCAAATTTTCATGAATTTTGATATTTTTCACAACAAACAAGGATTGTATGGATAAAAATCTTCTTACTAACTTAAAGACACAATGTGTCACGAGAAAACAGTCTCTGAATCACATGGATAGGTAAAAAAAAAGTGTCAAAAAGTTATTCTCACTTTAATGTGACATATTGCCAGATTTCAAAAATAGGGCTGGGTCAGGAAGTCAAAACAGTGGGCTTAGGGGTTAATCTCCTGATAGGCTGCCAGCACTGGTTGCTATAGCTACAGATCCTGTTTGATCTCTCTTGATAGTGCCGCACTGGTTGCTATAGCTACAGAACCTGGCTTCCAATGAAGACAGTAGATGCACAGTTTAACATGCCCTGAATTCAAAGTGAAACCAAGAAAACTGAGGTGAGATGAATCAATGTAGTGAGACAACCCCTTTAAATTTCTGATTCTTATTAACCCCTTCTTGCCTGCTTCCATTACACCTTAAGCCCCTCTTGCCTATCTCCCTGGCCCTCGTTTTGCCCCGCCGTTAACCCCTTCCCCCCGCTGCGCAGTTTGACAGACGGTGTGATATTTTCCCAGCCAGAAAGAGATGTGAAAATTGGCTTAGCGCACACAGACAAGACGGGAGGGAGGCCTTGAGGGAAGAGTATGTTTTCCTCTATCTATGTGGAAGGAAATCGCCATGGCAACTGACGAGTCTGCGTGAACGCCGCTCTCCTTTTTTTGATTTACAACCTTTTCGCCTTCGCTAAACAACCTTTTGCTTACAGAACCTCGGACCATCCGCCGGCACAGACCGTTGTACTTCGTTCACGATTTTTGGGCTAGGGTTATAGTTCGGGTCAATATTTCTTAAAATGGGTGTAAAAGTTTTTAATCTGTAACATAGAATAATACAAATCTGGGTTTGCAGTCAAATAATGCATGCACGAGGGCATCAGTAATATATCCACAGATGTGGGCACCCTACTGGAGAGCACATTCAGTATCATAGGGGGCTCTTATCCACACCAATATTGGAGAGCAAGACATCAATAGGATATGGGACATAAGTTTAAAACTCCATTTATTATAATAATTACATTTTTACAACTCGACGCGTTTCGTACCTACATCAGCGCTTCATAACAGAGATTCTATTGTCAATCATCTGTTTACATTCATCGCCCTCTCCTGGTCAAATGTGTCTCCCCATGAAGCACTGATGAGGGCACGAAACGCGTCGAGTTGTATAACTTTTTTCTATTTAATTAAAATTATTGAAATTAATGTCCCATATCCTAATGATGTGGGGATCTCCAATATCGTTGTGAATAAGAGCGTCCTGGCAAAACTTTGCTTTTTGCAGTTTTAGCATTATTTCCTGACATTATCTTTCTTGTTCTGGAGCCCAACTACTGGCAGCCATAACATTTCAACAGTCTAATAAACGTGCTGAGTGTTGCTCCTCTTGTGTATGCTCTTGTGTCTCCTAAACAAGCCACGAAACCTCTATGTTCTGAACAGAGAAGTGTTCGGGACTCTCCCATAGACATGAATGGGAGTTCCCAGTATAGAACATTCTGAACGGAGAGGTGGTCGGGACTCTCCCATAGACATGAATGGGAGTTCTGAGTATAGAACGTTCTGAACAGAGAGCGTGGTCGGGGACTCTCACTTAGAATGAATGGGAGTTCCAGTATAGAACGTTCTGAACAGAGAGGTGGTCGGGACTCTCCCATAGACATGAATGGGAGTTCCCAGTATAGAACGTTCTGAACAGAGAGGTGGTCGGGACTCTCCCATAGATATGAATGGGGTTCCCCAGGTTTAGAACGTTTATACTGAAGAGAAAGGTGGTCAGGGAATATCCTTTAGACATGAATGGGAGTTCCCAGTATAGAACGTTCTGAACGGAGAGGTGGTCAAGACTCTCCCGTAGACATGAATGGGAGTTCTGAGTATAGAACGTTCTGAAAGGAGAGGTGGTCGGGACTCCCCATAGACTGGAATGGGAGTTTTAGGTATAGAAGTTCTGAATGGAGAGGTGGTCGGGCTGACTACTCACCTAGACATGAATGGGAGTTTAGAGTATAGAACGTTCTGAACGGAGAGGTGGTCGGGACTCTTCCATAGACATGAATAGGAGTTCCCAGTATAGAGCGTTTTGACCAGAGAGGTGGTCGGGACTCTCCCCTAGACATGAATGGGAGTTTAGAGTATAGAACGTTCTGAACGGAGAGCGTGTCGGGACTCTTCCATAGACATCGAATAGGAGTTCCAGTATAGAAACGGTTCTGAACAGAGAGGTGGGTCGGGGGACTCTCCCATAGACATGAATGGAAGTTCCCAGTATTGAAATTCATGAAACGGTGAGTGGTCGGGACTCTCCATAGAAATGCATGGAGTTCCCAGTATAGAACATTCTGAACGGAGAGGTGGTCGGGGCTCTCCATAGACATGAATGGGAGTTCCCAGTATAGAACATTCTGAACGGAGAGGTGGTCGGGACCTCTCCCCATAGACATGAATGGGAGTTACCAGTATAGAAACTTTCTGAAACAGAGAGGCGGTCGGGACTCTCCCATAGATATGAATGGGAGTTCCCATTATAGAACATTCTGAACGGAGAGGTGGTCGGGACTCTCCCATAGACCTGAATGGGAGTTCTGATTACAGCCGAGCATTGCTGCTGTGCTAAACTCGGAACTCCCATTCATGTCTATGGGAGAGTCCCGACCACTTTCTCCGTTCAGAACGGAGAGGTTTCAGGGCTCGTTTGGCAGATCGGTGGGACTCCCAGAGATGGGATCTGGACCTATCAGACATTGATGCCGTATCCTAGCGATACACCATCAAATGTCTGTAGTGAGACAACCCCTTTAATGCCCTACCCAAAAACAATCTAAAATGCCAGAAATGCCCCTTTACCGTTGAAGATTAATGATCACTGAAGGGGCTTAGTCGTGAGATTTGGGACATACATGCAATCTCTTCCTCTCTCCAACTTCTCAGTGTGTGTCGGTCTTTACTGTACAGTAGTTTAGGCATTTTATTCAGGGTCCAGAAGATCAAGTCTCCCTGCAGTTCTGATACGATATCACAGTGTGATACTCTAATGTGGTTCCTCCTTAAAGACGAAAATCACATCTGCGTTTGGGAAAAGTCTAATTCTAAATTCTCTGAGAGCCGCCACATGAATAATTCTCACAGGTATTTATGGAGGCAGGAAACTATCATATTGAAAGCGACAACCTTGGATCATTGTATCATTCGTCGCCGCCGGCTCAGATCTCTTTACTGGACCTCAAATACCCGACTGCTGCCATTTTTATTTTGCTACTCTCTTAGCCATCATAAAAGCCTCAGGACATAGCGCTGCAAGTGAAATCTGAACCCTATGTAATGATGCATCCACCATCAAGAGGCATGTGCCTTCCAAAACAAATTCAAAAATCTCATTTGAAATGTTTAAATTTAAATAGCAAAATTTAGCAAAAAAAATTTATAAAAAATGTTATTCTGATTTAATTGATCATTTAAAAAATGTAGAAAATTTTTAACCAACTATAAAATTATAGTTATACATTTTCAAGGACGGATGAGAACAGTTATAATATGTACGTCCACACAGGTTGGATCCACGATGGGTTTTTCTACAGTGGACCCATAAAATAAAATTCCCATAAAAAATTCTACTCTATTTAATTTTTAAAAATGTGGAAAAAAACATTCAAGGAAATGTAAAATTTCTCTTCAGCCTTATTACACCTTTATCTGAATGGACAGGAACTATTAGAATTGGCCTATGCAGGTTGCGTATACTGGATTCTCTGCAGTGGAACCATCAAATAAAATCATATATAAAAATCTGCACCAATTAATTTTTTTTTTCTATATATATATATTTCTGTAGATATAGCTAACAGTGCTGGCAGACTATTCAGGTGAGATTGAACAGGTCTGTAGCTATAGCAACCAGTGCGGCGACTATCAGGAGAGTTCGAACAGGTCTGGGAAGCTATAGCAAACAGCGTGGCAGCATATCTTGAGAGATTGAACAGGTCTGTTGTTTAGCAACCAGTGCTGGCTGGCCTATAGGAGAGATCAAACATGTCTGTAGCTTATAACGACCAGTGCTGGCAGTCTATCAGGAGAGATTGAACGGTCTGTAGCGATAGTAACCCGTCGCTGGGCAGTCTATCAGGTGAGTGGAACAGGTTCTGTAGCTTTAGAGACCAGTGATGGCAGCCTCGATAAGGAA
Organism: Phyllomedusa bahiana; assembly: GCA_025379985.1. NCBI lineage: Eukaryota > Metazoa > Chordata > Amphibia > Anura > Hylidae > Phyllomedusa > Phyllomedusa bahiana. Next base: position 114,220 of record JAODAL010002399.1, on the reverse strand, counting down.
GAGATTGAACTGGTCTGTAGCTTTAGCGGACCAGTGCTGGCAGCCTATTAGGAGAGATTGAAAAGGTCTGTAGGCTATGCAACCTGCTGCTGGTAGTACTATCAGAGAGATTGAACCAGGTTTGTAGCTATAGCGACCGTGCTGGCAGTCTATCGGAGAGATTTGACAGTTCTGTAGCTTTAGCGACAGTGCTGGCAGCCTATAAGGATAGATCAAACAGGTCTGTAGCTTAGCAGACTCTGAGGAGCATGCAGCCATACTAGAGGGGATATCTTAGGAATAGGGTCGGACACTGTAATGGCCACATATTGCAAAGTGACTTGTTTTTTGCAAGATCTTTACATAAAAAACCAGACGATCCCTGTAGTGAGACAACCCCTTTAAGGGAAGACATCAATTTTATTCTAATTTAAAAAAATGGAGAAAAATTTCCGGCAGCAACAACACATTTTCTCTTAGCCTTGTTGTACCTGAATCTGCATGGATAATAATTATTGGGTGTGTCTATACAGGACGGGTCTGCTATAGGTTCTCTGCAGCTCCCTGTAGAATAAAATTGACCTACAAAATTCTGTATCAATTTTATTCTAATTTAAAAAAAAATGTAGAAAATGTAAGATTGCTGTTCAGCCTCATTACCCGTTCATCTGCACGGACAAGAGCTATCCGGCCCCGTCTCCACAGCGCAGGATTACAGCGGCATTTTTAAGCAGATTCAGTATTAGGCTATGTTCACACGGCGTAATTGTGGCAGCCCGCCAGCCCCATAGACTGTCATTACTCACGGTGCGTAAGCGCGGCGAATAATTGACATGTCACTTATCTCCCCCCGCAGCGTATTGTCCGAGCAGGGAGAGAAGGCGTAATCCATAGCTCTCTATGAGAACTGTGGATTACCGTAATGACTGGGACGTATCTCTCCCGTATTAGAAATAAGCCCGTGTGAACATAGCCTTAGAATCGGCAAGAATCCGACTGTAGCCAGTGTCCATAGACTTCAATAGAAAATCCTAACTGTAGCTATACCAACCAGTCCTGGCAGCGTATCAGGAGAGAGTTGACAGGTCCTGTAGCTATAGCGGAAACACTGCTGGCAGCCTATCAGGAGAGATGGAAATACAGGTCTGTAGCTATAGCAACACTGCTGGCAGCCTATAATGAGAGAGTGAACAGGTCTGAGCTATAGCAACCATGCTGCAGCCAAATCATGGAGAGATTGAACAGGTCTGTAGCTCATTGCGGACCAATGCTCGGCAGCCTTTCATGAGAGAGTGAACAGGGCTGTAGCTATAGCAAACAGTGCTGGCAGGCCTATCATGAGAGATGGAACAGGTCTGTAAGCTATGGCGTCCAATCGCTGGCAGCCTATCATGAGAGAGTGAACAGGTCTGTAGCTATTAGCGGGGGACCACTGCTGGCAGCCTATCATGAGAGATTGAACAGGTTTGTAGCTATAGCAACCAGCACTGGCAGCCTATTATGAGATTGAACAGGTCTGTAGCTATAGCAACCAGCACTGGCAGCCTATTATGAGATTGAACAGGTCTGTAGCTATAGCAACCAGTGCTGGCAGCCTGATTTTCTATTGTCAGATTTCAAACCCGCCAGTTTATAGAACTTGTTCGGTCTCCCGCTACATTCCTGTACAGTCAATGTACTGGGCTGGCGGGAAATCAGAAAACTGGCGGCGGTTTTTAGCGCAGATCCATTGCTTCTCTCATGTCCTCATGTGGTTTTGGTACAGCCAATAGCATTTTCACTACCCAAGCGAGTCTTTTTGGTTGATTAGTGTTTGGGTTGGTCCGCATTGCGCCTCGAAACGCGTCAGCGCTACATCATACTTGTCATTTGGTAGCCATAGGTTGTGATAAATAAGGCCCATTGTGTATACAGGGCCATAGGGATTAGTGAAGATCCTCCGAATATCTGTCGCCATTTCCTTATTTCGTCTTCTTCCTCTTCCCAGTTGTTTTCCATGTTCGGAGGAATCCCGGGCGTCATTGGTATTCTATGATCCCTCTCTGCAGGACTCGGATTCTGAAGCTTGGGCCCCCCCCCCCCCTCCTCCTCCGTCACGTTCTTCCAAACATCCGTCTGCTTTTACTTTCTTCGTGTCCTTTTAACCGGCTCCACCCAACGCTCTCATTTTTTTTCGGCTGTGTACCAGGTTTGCTCCCATAGACTTCATCCCGGGTTCCTCCTCCCTCCCCTTTAAATGGAATGGAATGTCCGGACGGCTGATGGCTTTATGCAAAAATACTGTGGGGAGCAAACAAAAGGAGCAAGGGAGAGGGGGTGCACATGGGTCCGAGCGAACAATGGTGCTTTTATCTGCGTGTTCCCCAGGATCTTCAGCTACTGGCTACGTAAGGCCTGGATGCCCGGCAAGGCACAAAAAGGCTCCGCGAAAATATAACATTGAAAGTTTCTGTTGTCTTAGGGGGTTACAACGAAAAATACACAGTATAAAAAAATCCTGAATGGGCGGCGGGTCTTAGGGACCAAGGGCAGAAATGTTGAATATGGTTTACAGTAGATCCAGTTGAGCACCATACATTTATCCTCTACTTGCAATGGGATCCCATATTACAGTATTACCATTCATAGGTTGTCACAGCTCCGCCCCTAACATAACTTGGCCCCAATGCACAATCTGTACTGCCCCCCACCTATGTGGCGCTATAACTCATATAACTAATGTCCAGAGTGAGCGGCGGGTACAGCACGGACAGCAGCTAGACCGGTGGGGAGTGATCCTGGCAGGTTGTCCCAGATATCTGGAGCCAGCTGCATCCCACAGCTGCTGGAGGGGCCATAGAGTCAACCAAACAGGGTTAGCAGAGGTGCAGTGACATCCATCTGCTCTGAGGCCCCATACACAGTAGGGTTAGCAGAGGTGCGGTGACATCCTCTGCTCCGCGGCCCCATACACAGTAGGGTTAGCAGAGGTGCAGTGAAATCATACATCTGCTCGGGACCCCATCTACACTGTAGGGTTAGCAGAGGGTTGCAGTGACATCCGTCTGCTACGGGCCCCCATACACAGTAAGGGTTAGCAGAGGTGCAGGAAATCCGTCTACTCCGGGCTATACACTGTAGGGTTAGCGGAGGTGCAGTGATATCAGTCTTGCTCCAGGGCCCCATACGAGAAGGGTTATGCAGATGGGCAGTGACATCATCTGCTCTGGGGCCCATACACAGTAGGGTAGCAGGGTGCAGTGACACTGTATGCTCCAGGGCCCCATTACACAGTAGGGTTAGCAGAGGTGCAGTGACTCCGTCTGCTTCAGGGCCTCATACACATGTAGGGTTGCAGAGTCGAAATAAATAGAAGTGCAGTGACATCTGTCTGCCCCTCGGGGCCCATAGCTCAGTAGGGGTTAGCAGAGGTGCAGTGACATCCATCTGCTCTGGGGCCCATACAAGTAGGGTTAGCAGAGGTGCAGTGAATATCTGTCTGCTCCAGCGCCCCATACACGTAGGGTTAGCAGAGGATGCAGTGGGACCTCCGTTCTGATCGGGGCTCATACACAGTAGGGGTATTGCAGAGGTGCAGTGACATCCGTATGCTCCGGGGCCCATACACGTAGGGTTAGCAGAGGTGCAGTGGAAATCTGTCTGCTCAGGGGAACCATAAATCAGTGGGTTAGCAGAGGTGCAGTGAACATCCGTCTGCTCTGGGGGCCCCATTCACAGAAGGGTTAGGAGAGGTGCAGTGTCATCCGTCGCTCCGGGGCCCTACACAGTGGATTAGCAGAGGTGCAGTGACATCCGTTCTGCTCTGGGGCACCATACACAGTGGGTTAGCAGAGGTGCTGTGATATCTGTCTAGTCTCGGGGACCATACACAGTGGGTTAGCAGAGGTGCGTGTGATTTCTGCTACAGGGCCCCATTACACAGTAGGGTTAGCAGGAGGTGCAGTATTCATACGTCCTGCTCCGGGCCCCATACACAGTGATTAGCAGAGGGGCAGTGATATTACGTCTGCTCCGGGGCCACCACCCCCCCCCCCCCCCCCCCTTACTCAGTAGTTTTGCAGAGGATGCCTCAGTGAATACCGTCTGCTCTGGGGCTCCATACACAGTAGGGTTAGCAGAGGTGCAGTGTCTATTCCGTCTGTCCAGGGCCCAATTAGCAGAAGGGGTTAGCAGAGGTGCAGTGAATCCATCTGCTCCGGGGCCCCATACACAGTAGGGTTAGCAGAGGTCAAGTGAATCTGTCTGCTCCAGGGCCCCATACACAGTAGGTTTAGATGAGGTGCAGTGACATCCGTCTGTTCCGGGCTCCATACACAGTAGGGTTAGCAGAGGTGCGGTGACATCCATCAGAAATACCGCCAATAATCATCCCAACTCTGATAAAGGGCCCTGTTTACCCATGAAAGCAATAGGGCTATGTGTGCTGACCGCACACCTTATACACCCACCAAGCCGGCGCACCACAGTCGATTTCCTTCACGAGCGAGGTGCTGGAGGAAGTGGTCATAATAATGTGACTCGACTGTATATCAAGGTTTGAATATTAGAAATTTATGTGGCTATGTTTCAACTTTTATATTTTCTTGTGGGTCGGCAGTACAGTTGCCCTTAGTAAATGCCCCCAGCATGCTAGTCAAGGGGCAAGAAGCGTGGGGTACAGAGGGGTCACATGACGCATCCACTTCACTAGAAACAGGATGGGCCTGGAGCTCTGTCATGTGGCTCTTCATAGTTCTGATTGGCTTAGTGGATGGGTTATTGCCCAGTCCCATGACAAGACAATTGGACAGGATTGGAGACGCTACATCTCCAGAAATGCACCGCAGCAAGCACACAGACACTAAGTCAGAAGGGGGCGACTTGGAGATGGGAGGTCATGAAGCCTGAGCACTGAGACCTTGAACTTAGATTTAAGAACACATTGAAGAATTCCAATTTAAAGGAGTTCTCTGAGTTTCTGTGAATGGAAGCGAATGTCCTGGACGGCCGGTGTCATTTTGTTCTCTGCATCATGAAGAGAGATCCCACCTCCTCCCTGTATTTCGTGAATGGGATGCACCCTCATTCAATGATTGGGAGTCAGGTTTACTGCAAGTCATTTCCTATCTGATGATGGAGATTTTACAGCAATCTGAAAGCGAGTCCCCTCCCTCCTCCTCAGTCCCACCGAGCCCCATAGTATTCAGGTCAAAAGAGAAATCTGCAGAACATGGGTCAGCTGACTCCTACCAACAGATGGGCTGACACAAGGTGTAGCACTGAAGGGCTGAGCCTCTAAGCTCCTCACTGCAAAGCCCCATCCGAAAGTGGTACAGAGATGGAGCCATGCCACCGCTGTCACTGCAGCCGGAGACATCTCTATTGCACACAGATCACAGCATGGAGATTACAGAGGCCTGGCCCTCAGTAATCTCCGACCCCATTAAATCTACCAACCCAAACCCACTGCCGTCTGTGACTGCCAAATACCAGATAACCATATTAACTGTTCCTGATCCACATTATAGTAAGAGCAATACCAGTCACAGCAGTTACTAACATGTACTGTATATACAAGAATATAACTACTATAATACTGCCCCTATGTACAAGAATATAACTACTATAATACTGTCCCCTATGTACAAGAATATAACTACTATAATACTGCCCCTATGTACAAGAATATAACTACTATAATACTGCTCCTATGTACAAGAATATAACTACTATAATACTGCCCCTATGTACAAGAATATAACTACTATAATACTGCTCCTATGTACAAGAATATAACTACTATAATACTGCCCCCTATGTACAAGAATATAACTACTATAATACTGCCCCTATGTACAAGAATATAACTACTATAATACTGCCCCTATGTACAAGAATATAACTACTATAATACTGCCCCTATGTACAAGAATATAACTACTATAATACTGCTCCCTATGTACAAGAATATAACTACTATAATACTGCCTCCTATGTACAAGAATATAACTACTATAATACTGCCCCTATGTACAAGAATATAACTACTATAATACTGCCCCTATGTACAAGAATATAACTACTATAATACTGCCTCTATGTACAAGAATATAACTACTATAATACTGCCCCGATGTACAAGAATATAACTAATACTGCCCTCTATGTACAAGAATATAACTACTATAATACTGCCCCCTATGTACAGGAATATAACTACTATAATGCTGCCTCTATGGTACAGCATTTTACCAACATTATGCTCCTATGTACAAGAATATAACTACTATAATACTGCTCCTATGTACAAGAATATAACTACTATAATACTGGCCCTATGTACAAGAATATAACTACTATAATACTGCTCCCTATGTACAAGAATATAACTACTATAATTACTGCCCCTATGTACAAGAATATAACTACTATAATACTGCCCCCTATGTACAAGAATATAACTACTATAATACTGCCTCTATGTACAAGAAAATAACTACTATAATACTGCCCCTATGTACAAGAATATAACTACTATAATACTGCTCCCCCTATTCTTAGATGTCAAGTACAGCACATATATGTAATACATCTGACATCTATTACACCTGCTGTGAAAGTTCTGCTCTTTCGTCTTTACACTAAGGTGCGTGTCAGAGTCAGCATTGTTTTTATGTTGTACATATGTTGCACGTGATGCTCTCCCTCTCTGATCTGACACAGTAGCTCTTCTCCTCACTCAAAGCTGATATCTCTTGTGTTGTGTCCCACTCCCCATAGGACTACAGATAGTCATTCATAATCAGCAGCGGAAGCATCCTTGGAGATTTAGGGGTGTCTGTGGACCCCATAGCGGTTCCACATTCCGCCTTGTTTTAGACCCCGGGCAGGAGGTTGGGTTGATGATTTAGGAGGCTAATATCTTACAGCTCCCTTGTGCGGTGAGGAAGGTGTTAATACGGAGGGCGCCGCTGCCATCTGTAGAAACGCTCCTGGGTTGTGGATATGTCAGTGACTGCGGTGAGAACAGTCACTTTTATAGAGGAAGTCAAATCTGTGCAGCGACTCTCACATGTGACCTTCACTTCCTTCTCAACGTGGCTTCTCATTTCCAAACCAAAGCAAATTATTTCTGGATTTCTTTATGCAAAACTTGTCTAGAGTCAGTTTTGTCCCGTGTCGGCCATTTTCTTCATCTTTGGCGTAACGACGAGTGAGTCTACGCCGCCTGCTCCGTCAATTTTCCAACAAGCACAATTTGACAAGATTCTACTAAAATTCATATAAATGGAACCTAAACTTCAGCAAAATCACTAAATGGTGATAGTGTTGGTAGTGAGGGCTACACTGGCCAAATGGTGCCCGGTGGCACCTGACGGGTCCTAACTCTTCAGGGCAGAACGGTGGTTTCTGACCCCTAAGATCATGAACTTACATGAACACCCATAGGAGAGAATAGAGAGAGCCGTGTATGCATGACTGCCTGCCTCTCCATTCTCTGTGGCCAGCACAGACCAGGCTAGGAATGGAAATAGCATGATGGGAATACCCCTTAAAGGCTCTTAAAGGGGTGCTCCCACTATGGACTTTGATGCCATATTAATAGGAAGTGTTATCGAAGTCTAATAGGTGCAGGTCTGACCTCTGAGAACAGCTCCTTTCTCAGGAATGGGCCTCAGAAAGTGTCGGCTCCGAATGGAAATCCGGTTGCGCATGCGCATGACTTTCCATTCTGTTCTATGGGAGTTCCCGGTACAGGGGAGCGCTGTGTTCTTCATTCTGTTCTATGGGAGTTCCCAGTACAGGGGAGCGCTGTGTTCTCCATTCTGTTCTATGGGAGTTCCCAGTACAGGGGAGCGCTGTGTTCTCCATCCTGTTCTATGGGAGTTCCCAGTACAGGGGAGTGCTGTGTTCTCCATTCTGTTCTATGGGAGTTCCCAGTACAGGGGAGTGCTGTGTTCTCCATTCTGTTCTATGGGAGTTCCCAGTACAGGGGAGTGCTGTGTTCTCCATTCTGTTCTATGGGAGTTCCCAGTACAGGGGAGCGCTGTGTTCTCCATTCTCCTCTATGGGAGTTCCCAGTACAGGAGAGCGCTGTGTTCTCCATTCTCCTCTATGGGAGTTCCCAGTACAGGGGAGCGCTGTGTTCTCCATTCTCCTCTATGGGAGTTCCCAGTACAGGAGAGCGCTGTGTTCTCCATTCTATGCAAGGAGAAAAAGAAAAAGAGGGGGCGAACAATAGTGTTATACCGTAAATAATAAACTGTAGTGGAAGATAAAAGTAGGACTCTCACCTTCGAGTGTTGCACTATTAATGTAGAGGCACAACACTCATATGCGCTTACAGGGCTATTTATATTCCGTAGCCCTTAGTACGGCAGCCGCTGGTCACTGAAGCTCCGCTCCGTTGTCCGGTGGGAGAAAGACGCCAATAGGAAAGAAAAATGGACCCGGCGCACGTGCAAAGTAAAAAAGCACGAGCTAAAGGCTTTTAGATAAAATAGCTTTTATTCTTAAAAATGCAGGGGAGTTACCCTTGCAAAATTAAAAACAAGACAATAAAACTTGACGCGTTTCGCGCGAGCACCCGCGCTTCATCACCCGCGCTGTGTTCTCCATTCTTTTCTCCAGTACAGGGGAGTGAAATGTTCGGCCGTACTCAGAACTCCCATAGAACAGAATGGAGAACACATCGCTCCCCTGTACTGGCAACGCCAATAGAACACATTGGAGAACACAGCGCTCCCCTGTACTGGGAACTCCCATGGAACAGAAAGGAATTAGAACACAGCGCTCCCCTGTACTGGGAACTCCCATAGAACACAATGTAGAACACAGTGCTCCCTGTACTGGGAATTCCCATAGAACAGAATGCAGAACACAGCGCCCCCCTGTACTGGGAACTCCCATAGAACAGAATGGAGAACACAGCGCTCCCCTGTCCTGGGAACTCCCATAGAACAGAATGGAGAACACAGCGCTCCCCTGTACTGGGAACTCCCATAGAACAGAATGGAGAGTCGTGCGCATGCGCAACCATATCTCCATTCTGAGCTGACACTTTTGGGGGGTCTGTTCCAAAAGTGGTTCCCGCACCTTTGGAACAGACCCAGATTTTGATGGTGTAACCTATCGATATGTCATCAGAGTCTATGGTGGGAATCCCCCTTTAATGTAAATGTCTACAACTTTCTTCTAAACCTTACACTGACATTCGTTGCTTTGTTCAGGATCTTTTCTTGCTGTGACTTAAGTCAAATTCGGTCCTGATTATGTCCAGCTAACGTCGGTGAACAGGAGTCACTTGGACACGATCAGAGGGTTGGTTCAGCAGGAGCAATAGGCGTCTCTATTCACTGACAGCAAGCAGAGATGGAGAGACAAAGCACATTAGAGGTGGCCGAGCCTCAGCACTGAGCAGCTCCATGCACAGACATCCCTCCTATCTGCAATCACAAATTCCTGAGAGTCGCCCCCGCACTCCACACAACTTTCCTCTTCTCCTCGGGGTGATGCATCTTTCTCCGTTTTCTACCTTCATGTTCTTTTTGCAGTTGGAAAGTAACAGTTTATTTAAAAAACGAATGAGACCTTCGAGCTTCGCCGCGACTTCCCTCAAGCGAGGCGCAGTCACTACTCCGATCTGGAGGACGTGGGAAGGAGATTGGTGTCAATAGAGTCACCAAGGGGGAGCGGTAAATCAGATGTGCACCCTCTGCTATCAGGGAACCTGATTTTCTCTATAGTATGCAACTCCCCTGAAATACTCTGTGCTGCTTTGGCACTGCTTTTTGTGCTATGTAATTTTTAGTCACACCTGTCTCTGGTCTCCTTAGCACATCATGACACATCCCCTGCCATATACATCCCTGTCTTCAGTATACTGCTCTCCTGAAATACTCTGTGCTGCTGTGGCACTGCTTTTTGTGTAATTCTTAGTCACACTTGTCTCTAGTCTCCTCACATCATGACACATCCCTTGCGGTATGCATCCATGTCTTCATCACACTGCTCTCCTGAAATACTCTGTGCTGCTATGGCACTGCTTTTTGTGTAATTCTTAGTCGCAATTGTCTCTAGTCTCCTTAGCACATCATGACACGTCTCCTGCCATATGCATCCCTGTCTTCAGTATACTGCTCTCCTGAAAATACTCTGTGCTGCTGTGGCACTGCTTTTTATGTAATTCTTAGTCAACTTGTCTCTAGTCTCCTCACATCATGACACATCCCCTGCCATATACATCCCTGTCTTCAGTATACTGCTCTCCTGAAATACTCTGTGCTGCTATGGCACTGCTTTTTGTGTAATTCTTAGTCGCAATTGTCTCTAGTCTCCTTAGCACATCATGACACGTCTCCTGCCATATGTATCCCTGTCTTCAGTATACTGCTCTCCTGAAATACTCTGTGCTGTCAGGGGCCACTGCTTTTTCTGCAATGTAATTCCAAGTCAATCTTGTCTCCATTTGCCTTCTCACCTCATGATACATCCATTATGATATGCACCTCCTGTTCTCGCTCATGGAAGCACACTGACATCCTGAAGTACTCTGTGCTGCTGTGCAACCTGCAACGTTCACTCTGGTCTATGACTTTCCAACTTGACATCACATCAGGACACTGCCCTTGTTACATGTTCTTACTAAGATCAGCATTAGTTTTCTCCTGAAATACTTTGTGCTGCTGTGAGACTTTGCTTCGTTTATGGCCTCCATCATATCTCCATTCTTCTACCTCCATCATGATACCATCCCTATCCTCACCAGCATCCGTACACACATATTCTGAAATACTCTGTGCTGCTGGGGAACCTACTGCTTCTACTATTAGAATATGATCATGACACTGACTCTGTCTCTTACCAAGATCAGTACATTTATTTCCTGAAATACGTTTGGGGATCCTACCCCTTCTACTACTTACGGTAATTATGATCTCCCACTTGTCTATGTTCCCCCTGTCATGCCATGACACAGCCCCTGTCACTTAAAAGTGTATTTTAGCCAAGATCAATAGACTTATCTGAAATACTCTGTGCTGCTGGAGAGACTACTCCTTCTACTATTAGAATATGATTTCCAACGTGTTTCCATTCTGTCATGCTATGACATGGCTCAATCACTTACAATTGTGGCCTAATTAAAATCAATACGGTCAGCTCCTGAAATACTCTGTGCTGCTGGAGACCCTTCTACTATTAGAAGATGATTTCCCACATGTCTCCATTACATGGCTCTGTCACTTATAATTCTGTCGTAATCAGGTTCAGTACCTTTGTCATCTGAAATACTCTGTGCTGATAGAAGCCCCACCATCACCCAGTGCACAAAACCACTAATGGGTCTAAATGTTAGAGCAATAGCCGGAATTTGTTTTTAGCTTTCTTACACAAAAAGTTGTTTCCTTCACGTTCAACAAAAAAAAAGTTTTCACATTATTTGTGTAATTGTTAATTGTTTTTGGCCCCAAAGGGCCAAACAGTGATTTAAAGGGTAACTCTACCCAAAGCCTAAATATTCAGGACTGACTCTAGAAGACCTTAAAATACCAACTCCCTTCATATCATGCACATACCAGTCCAGCTAGCTGAGATATACAGAGCTATTTGTTGGGGTAGGGTGCTTACACTGCCCGGCACATGGAGGGCAAGGTGCCCGGCACCTGGAAGGCAAGGTTCCTGGCACATGGAGGGCAAGGTGCCTGGCACATGGAGGGGCAAGGTGCCTGGCACATGGAGGGCCAAGGTGCCTGGCACATGGAGGGGCAAGGTGCCCGGCACCTGGAAGGCAAGGTTCCTGGCACATGAGGGCAAGGTGCCTGGCACTGGAGGGCAAGGTGCTGGCACATGGAGGCAAGGTGCCTGGCACATGGAGGGCAAGGTGCCTGGCACATGGAAGGCAAGGTTCCTGGCACATGGAGGGCAAGGTGCCTGGCACATGGAGGGCAAGGTGCCTGGCACATGGAGGGCAAGGTGCCCGGCACCTGGAAGGCAAGGTTCCTGGCACATGGAGGGGCAAGGTGCCTGGGACATTGAGGGGCAAGGTGCCTGGCACATGGTAGGCAAGGTTCCTGGCACATGGAAGGCAAGGTTCCTGGCACTGGAGGGAAGGTGCCTGGCACATGAGGCAAGGTGCCTGGCACATGGAGGGCAAGGTGCCTGGCACATGGAGGGGCAAGGTGCCCGGCACCTGGAAGGCAAGGTTCCTGGCACATGGAGGGGCAAGGTGCCTGGCACATGGAGGGGCAAGGTGCCTGGCACATGGAAGGCAAGGTTCCTGGCACATGGAGGGCAAGGTGCCTGGCACATGGAGGGCAGGTGCCTGGCACATGGAAGGCAAGGTTCCTGGCACATGGAGGGCAAGGTGCCTGGCACATGGAGGGGCAAGGTGCCTGGCACATGGAGGGGCAAGGTGCCTGGCACATGGAGGGGCAAGGTGCCTGCACATGGAGGGGCAAGGTGGTCATGGAGCCAAGGAGAGAGAAGTGATTACTTTTTTTTTCCTTAAAGGGGTGTTCCCATTTGACACATTTATGGGATATTAATAAACTGTGTCATAAATGTCTGATAGGTGCAGGTCTCACCTCTGGGAACCCGCACCAATGTCAAGAACTTGTCCCCAAAACTTCTGTTTCTGAATACAGAGATAGTCGCGCTTGCGTAGGTACTCCCCATTCATTCTGATGGAGCTGGGTACAAGCGTGGCCACCTCTGCGCTCTTAAATAGGAGTTTTGGGGACAAGTTCTTGTGGTAGTTGCAGGACCTGCGCCAGTATCTAGACCAGTTTCTCAGCTCCTGAAGAAGCGCTGGTTGAAGCGTGAAACGCGTCAAGTTCACCTTAAGTAAGTTTTTTTCACTCTATAAAATCTATATGTTCTGGATGTGGTCGTTCCTCTCCCTCTGTAGTTGAGGCAGTCTTTTTACTTTGCATTACATTTTTATATAGAACAGGCCCCCCAACATCCCTGTGGATACTCTCCGTTCATTCTAATGGGGGGTCTGAGCAATAGTCGGGTACAAGCACGGCCCCTTATTCATTCTGAAACAGAAGTTCTTGGGGCCAGTTCTTGAAATAGGTGCAGGTCCCATTCACTTCAACAGATCTGAGGTGCAATACCTGACCCAACCTGGGGACAGGTGTGGCGCTACTTGTAGTAGAAAGCAGCCATCTTTTTCCTATTCTCAAAGACAAATTCTACGGAGTTAGAGTGGGTTTCAGGGGGGGTTGAAGAGTCACGAATGTGACATATGGGTGTCACATGGGAGTCCTTAATAATTACGGGCAAATTTAGAATGAATTACCCCTAATTACGATTTAGGACTCCCATGTGACACCCATATGTCACATTCGTGACTCTTCAACCCCCCCTGAAACCCAGTATAAGTCCATAGAATTTGTCTTTGAGGATTAGAAATAAGATGGCTGCTTTCTAGTGGAAGCAGCGCCACAGCTGTCCAGGGGTTGCGTCAGGTATTGCAGCTCAATAGGACCTGCAGGTCATTGTGTCTAACTGCTGCCCTATATACCCCATCTGGGCAATGACAGAATTCGGCTGGGACACACTTCATAAATAGGTCAGGACTCATGATGAGTTATCCACGTTCTTAAAGGTACAGTCCCCTTAATATGGGTCATGGTGGGGCGCGCCCCCTTCCCCTCCTAACTTGTTCCTTCCTGTACTGAAATCCTAAATTCTTATGCCTCACAGTGCGACAATCGGTCTGACTCCTGCCGGCTGTGTAATACCAGCGTTATCTCTGCATGGCTGGCCTGCTAATGTTACACTGAAGGAAGCCGCCTGGATGCTTTTAATTCATTCAGTCTCGTGTAACCCTGTCAGTGCCGGCCCGGCTGCAGCTGCCTCAGTGGCACAAGCCGCGCCTGTCACGTGCATCGCAATTTTAGGGTCTGCAAAGGGGGGACGGGGATCTGGGAGAGTAAATAAAAATGGAATTTCCCATTAATGTCACTCATGTAGGGAAATCTTCTTGCAGGAGGAGATTAATCCGGCAGGAGGCCGAGTGCCGTCCCAGAGGGAGTCAAACCTTTTCATTTTCCACTCCTTCTGTAGACGGTATTATTCTCTAATAAGCAGGGACGGGGCTGTGACTGCACGCCTGAGGTTTGCTGGCCCAGAATGTGAATACTCGTACTTACATATAATATTTTATCAGAATACACCGCTGTCGTTTTGCAGAATACACCGCTGTCGTTTTGCAGAATACACCGCTGTAATTTTGCAACGTAGAATACACCGCTGTCATTTTGCAACGTAGAATACACCGCTGTCATTTTGCAACGTAGAATACACCGCTGTCATTTTGCAGAATACACCGCTGTCATTTTGCAGAATACACCGCTTTTCATTTTTTTAATGGGAGGGAATTTCACCGCTGTCATTTTGCAGAATAAACGCTGTCATTTTGCAGAATACACGCTGTCATTTTGCAACGTAGAATACACCGCTGTCATTTTGCAACGTAGAATACACCGCTGTCATTTTGCAACGTAGAATACACCGCTGTCATTTTGCAATGTAGAATACACCGCTGTCATTTTGTAACGTAGAATACACCGCTGTCATTTTGCAGAATTTCACCGCTGTCATTTTGCAGAATACACCGCTGTCATTTTGCAGAATACACGCTGTCATTTGCACTCGTAGAATACACGTCTGTCTTTAGCAGAATACACCGCTGTCATTGTTGCAGAAGTACAACGCTTTTCATTTTGCAACTCGTAGAATACACGCTGTCATTTTCCAGAATACAGGCCGGCTGTCATTTTGCAGATACACGCTATCAGTTTTGGCACGTAGAATACACGCTTATATTTTCATGTAGAATACACCGCTGTCATTTTGCAGAATACACCGCTGTCATTTTGCAACGTAGAATACACCGCTGTCATTTTGCAGAATACACCGCTGTCATTTTGCAGAATACACCGCTGTCATTTTGCAGAATACACTGCTGTCGATTTTGAACGTTAGAATACACCGCTATCATTTTAGCAATGTAGATACACCGCGTATTTTGACGTAGAATACACTGCTTATGTTTGGCAATGTAGAATACACCGGCTGTCATTTTACAAATACACAGCTGTCCAATTTTTCAATGTCAGAATACAACCGCTGTCATTTGCAGAATACACTGCTGTCGTCTTGTGACGTAGAATAGACCGGTGTCATTTTAAGGCACAGAATACATCGTTTTGTGACGTAGAATACACCGCTGTTGTTTGGTACCCATTGAAAACAGTTCAGTAGTTCGTAGCATCAATCCAACTGCAGTGCCAATCAGAGCTCATAGCAACCATCAGAGCCCCTAGTAACCATATCAGGCTCATTAGCAACTATCAGAGCCCATGCAACCAACAGAGTCATAGTACCATAGTGCTTGAGTTTGATTTTTCTAGAGCCCTATATGAAGTGAAAGCTGAAATCTGATTGCTATGGGCTCTGATTGGTTGCTATGGGCTCTGATTGGTTGCTATGGAGTCTGGTTGCTATGAGCTCTGATTGGTTGCTATGGGCTCAGATTAGTTGCTATGGGCTCTGATTGGTCGCTATGGGCTGTGGTCGCTACGGGCTCTGATCATTGCTATGTGCTCTGATTGGTTGCTATGGGCTCTGGTTGGTTGCTGTGAGCTCTGATTGGTTGCTATGACTCTGATTGGTTGCTATGAGCTCTGATTAGTTGCTATGGGCTCTGATTGGTCGCTATGGGCTGTGGTCGCTACGGGCTCTGATCATTGCTATGGGCTCTGATTGGTTGCTATGAGCTCTGATTGGTTGCTATGAGCCCTGATTGGTTGCTATGAGCTCTGATTGGTTGCTATGAGCTCTGATTGGTTGCTATGCGCTCTGATTAGTTGCTATAGGCTCTGATTGGTTGCTATGAGCTCTGATTAGTTGCTTGGGCAACTGTTCCCCCTGGCATGGAGCAAGTGGATCTCAGTTTTGGTATTAGGGTCACATAGCGTTTTGGATGCTTTTTTTTGATCTGAAAAACGTATTCAAAACCGCTGCGTAAAACACTTCCAACCCAATGTGTGCTGCGTGTTGAGCTGTGCTTTCTGTGCAGCAGGATCGCACCCTATAGTTTTAAGTAGGGCGTCCGCTGCGTCAAACGGATCAAGAACTGACATGACAATTCTTTGGATCAGAAAGACGCGTGTGAACACACATGGGCGATCACTCGTCTGAGCACTGATGTGTGTTTTACATTGAAAGCAATCACTGCACATTGTTAGATGCGGGGTTTGGGTCCGTTTTGGGTTCGAAACACAGATCCAAACACGCATCGAAAAGACGCCATGGACTTACTTCAGGGAGATAAAAAAATCTTCAATGTTAAAGGATGGAGGCTGACACTGATTATGGGGGCATTTTAGGACTCTTGGTGGAGGTATTGTATATATGGGCACTCTGTCCAAAACTTGGGGCATGGTGGCTGGCATTTTTATGGCACTACTTATGGGGGATTCTGAAGAGACACTCTTCTATTACTGTTTATGGGGCACTGTGGCTGATAATGTTTATAGGGGAACTTTGGCATTGTCAATGCCGCTAATGTTTACAGGGTACTGTTTGATGGCATTTTGGCGCAGTTAGTGGAGGCACTGTGGCTGACATTGTTTATGGGGTGCACAGGCAGATACTGTCTATGAGGGCTCAGTTAGTGAAGGCACTGGGCTGACATGGTTTATGGGGTACACTGGCTGGTACTGTCTATGAGGGCTCAGTTAGTGGAGGCACTGTGGCTGACATTGTTTATGGGGTACACAGGCGGTACTGTCTATGAGGGCACAGTTAGTGGAGGCACTGTGGCTGACATTGTTTATGGGGTACACAGGCAGATACTGTCTATGAGGGCACAGTTAGTGGAGGCACTGTGACTGACATGGTTATGGGGTACACTGGCTGGTACTGTCTATGAGGGCTCAGTTAGTGGAGGCACTGTGGCTGACAGTGTTTATGGGGTACAATGGCTGGTACTGTCTATGAGGGCTCAGTTAGTGGAGGCACTGTGGCTGACATGGTTATGGGGTACACTGGCTGGTACTGTCTATGAGGGCTCAGTTAGTGGAGGCACTGTGACTGACATGGTTATGGGGTACACTGGCTGGTACTGTCTATGAGGGCTCAGTTAGTGGAGGCACTGTGGCTGACATTGTTTATGGTACACTTGGCTGGTACTGTCTATGAGGGACTCAGTTAGTGGAGGCACTGTGGCTGACATTGTTTATGGGGTACACAGGCTGGTACTGTCTATGATTGCACAGTTAGTGAAGGCATTGTGGCTGACATGGTTTATGGGGTACACTGGCTGGTACTGTCTGAGGGCACAGTTAGTGGAGGCACTGTGACTGACACTGTTTATGGGGTGCACAGGCAGATACTGTCTATGAGGGCACAGTTAGTGGAGGCACTGTGACTGACATGGTTATGGGGTACACTGGCTGGTACTGTCTATGAGGGCTCAGTTTAGTGGAGGCACTGTGACTTACATGGTTATGGGGTACACTGGCTGGTACTGTCTATGAGGGCACAGTTAGTGGAGGCACTGTGGCTTACACTGTTTATGGGGTACACTGGCTGGTACTGTCTATGATTGCACAGTTAGTGGAGGCACTGTGGCTGACACTGTTTATGGGGTACACTGGCTGGTACTGTCGATGAGGGCACAGTTAGGGGAGGCACTGTGGCTGACATGGTTATGGGGTACACTGGCTGGTACTGTCTATGAGGGCACAGTTAGTGAAGGCACTGGGCTGACATGGTTTATGGGGTACACTGGCTGGTACTGTCTATGAGGGCACAGTTAGTGAAGGCACTGGGCTGACATGGTTTATGGGGTACACTGGCTGTACTGTCTATGAGGCTCAGTTAGTGGAGCATTTGACTGACACTGTTTATGGGGTACTGGCTGTACTGTTATGAGGCACAGTAGTGGAGGCACTGTGGCTGACCTGTTTATGGGTACACGGCTAGTACTGTCTATGAGGGAAGTTAGTGGAGGCACTGTGGCTGATACTGTTTATGGGGTACACTGGCTAGCACTGTCTATGAGGGCACAGTTAGGGGAGGCACTGTGACTGACACTGTTTATGGGGTGCACAGGCTGGTATTGTCATTGAGGAAACCTTGGCACTATTAGTGGAGGCACTGTGTCTAGCACTGTTGATGGGGTACTCTGTCTTTACCAGTTATGGGGCACTTTGGCTGTTTCCATGGGCTTGTTGCCTATATTTGAGGGTGACGCCGCAGCAAAATATTTTCGACTCCCTATAAATGAAGCCATTCTCCTAAACTGACAATTGGCAGCAGTGAGGAGTACATGCCATCAATGGTGACCACAGGCGCTAGAACTAGGGTGCAAACCTGCTGCCATTTTCCAGTCCAGAATTAGTCCACTCTGGCAACAAGTCCCAACAAGACTTCTGCATGGTGTCACTGTGTCGGCAAGACAATTTTTTCTCCCATCCCGGCAGGATGGTCCAGCCACATGTGACAACTTTCCGGTTGGCCCTCACATGACCATTCCTTGTGTCTTGTGTCCGTGTGTTGTAGGTAGCTCATAGACATGAGATGGACAATAACTTTACTCTTCTTCCGGCTACTGTCTCATGTCTATGGTCCGCTATGGTTGACCTCATTGGAGGTCTTGTCGGACAAGTCAACAGGAAATACCGATATTTCTAGTGAACTAGTTTAGGGTCAGCCTCAAAAATCAATGCCCTATTTATGGTCACATGTCAGTCCTCGTGTGGGGGAATTCTTAACCCTTTCCCACTGAGGGCATGCCATGATAGTCCATTGAGCCTTGAACTACATGGTCTATCATGCCATCGTTATACAGTGAACTATCATCCCACATGCACTCTTTATATCTGGTCATACTGGGACTTGGAGTCTCATTGCCACTGTTGAGCCACCACCTGGTAGTAAATGCTTGGACCGTGAAACACAAGGGTCTAGTGCTATGTGCCATGACTTGTTCCCTCAGATCATATGGTGCATTTCCCTTTAAATGTGTTGTGTTTTGTGCAATGCATATTCCACCGCTGGATCATGCACGCTTCGTGCCATTACCCTGTCTGATATTTATGAGGAATGCATTTTACATCCATCACGTTGCCGGGTTATGTATTTGAGGTTTTATGGAACGAGCAGCCTCTTGGGTGCGAGCGTGACTCTGCCGGATCACACTGAGCGTGCTTTAATGCACCGGAGAGACCATTGTGTTGCTTGTTCTCTGCCTTCTACTGACACTAGGAAGTGGGTTAGTCAGCCCGGTCTGTGCTTTCTTTCCCTATCCCACGCCCAAACTTCTGAATGTGACTCGAGCGTTGATTGCTCAGGACACTCAACTATGTAGCAGAAGACTACCAAGAACCAATATTAAGAGGGGAGGAGATGGGTGGGAGCGCGTTTGCTGACTGCTTACCAACACCCCAAACTCCTTTCTGTATCAATTTCTAACGGATTCAATATAATTGATCTATCACTATCAGTCAAATTGGAAACGTCATCGATATATCCGTGTTAGACCCAACACAAATATCTCCAGAATGTCGATATCTACATTAATAGAAACATCATCTATATATCGGTAACAGACCCAACAGAAACGTCTGCAGAATATCAAGAGCAGACGCAAGAAAACATTATCTATATATCAGTGTCCAACAAAAATCTCTTCAGCATATTGATATCGGGCTTGACCGACACGTCATTGCTATACCGGTATTAGACCCAACACAGATATCTCCAGAATGTGGATATCTGTCTCAACAGAAACATCACGAATTTTAAAACCCAAACAAATATCGGAAAAATTTTCAGTATATTGAGAGTAGAGTCAAGAAAATTTTAATTGAAAATCCTAAGGACCCAAACCCAAAAAATCCGTTTTAAAATGGCTTAACAAAACTCATTGAAATATCGGATCCCGGCCCCTTCAGAAATGAACTCAACAATAAGAAATCCCCTTGACACATTTTAGTATTTTGAGAGAAAGTAAAGGAAATTTTTGATAATCCTAATGGAACCCAAACCCAAAAACACTTCGAATAAAGGGCCAACAGAGATGTCTTCCCCAAATTTGGGCCCCCCAAAAATCATGACATCACACTTGGCCCATATCTCGAGCCCCCCCCCAAGCCACCCAATTTTTAACCCCCATTATTTTGGCACCGGCAGTCTGCAGTCTACAAGACTGTTTGGCACGGCAGGGAGTCTTTGGCTTCATTCTCCACAAAGGTTTTAACTGTTTGCACATCCTTAAAACACACAAACAGTTAAATAAACAAAGCCAACCAAGGGATCCAGGGTATGTTTCTTGTATTCCTGTGACATACATCACATTTGGGGGGACCCCATACTTGGGGGCCCCCGGGGGCAACGCCTAGTGTCCCCAAGGGGAAAAGATGGTCCTGGGGCTTAACTAAAACGTCATTGAAATATCGGTATCGGACCCTTCAGAAATGATATCATCAACAATAAGGAACATCCTCCTTGATCTACAAAGTCATTTAGATTCCTTCAAAAAGTTCCCTCATCCCAAAGCAAGAGTTCCTTCCATCTCGTTTCACATCAGTCACACCCAGGATGGTAGACCAACCCCAAATATCCAACTTCTTCATAGAAGGCTCGGAGGCGTCTCCAAGGCAAAGTTGACTAAGCAAATCCACACAAAAAAACTAACCATGGGCGAAGTTTACTCAACATAAACCAAGAACTTTTACAAATAAAAAAAACTAAGTAGGGAGGCTTTTGAACGTCAAAGCCGGTAGATGCCAAAGCAGTCCCGGTGCCACTCCCAACACACCCCTTTCATGTCACCATCGCTAGCCCTGGTTTTCTCCTACAAAGCTATTTTTTCCCCACAAAATTTTCCCATGGGGTTACCTCCTCCTTGTCGTCAAGCCGATAAAGTGTTCTTATGGTGTCTCGGGGGTTGGTGATAACTTCTCCTGCCAAGACCAGGACCAAGTCCTCTGTGTACTTTAACGAGACAATGGAAGCCGGGCTCGTCTTCTGGTAGACTGGCGGGGTTCCTCTATGGTTTATGCCAGCTGGGTGGATGTGGCTGAGCCGATAGATCCTCCTGCCGCTGCTGCTGCTGTCTGCAAAGAAATTCCCTTCCCCTACAGACAGAACTGATTTCAATGTGGTCTCACTCACTCCACCCTTTGTACTGAGTGATGTCCATTTGGGGGGTTGGTTTGTGTGTGGGGGAGCGAGGAAAACGAGAGAGAAAGCACAGATGGTTTTTCCTATTAATATGCACACCCATTGTAACGGGCACGAGCAGGGGGGGGGGGCAGAAAAATATTTAAAGCTAGAGAAAAGGATCCGCGGGTTTAAAATACCTGTATTTAATTTTAATAGAGTGAGCGGGGGAATACAAAAAATGTAGTAGAGTATATTGTAAATTATAACATGCATATATCTATGGGGTAGAAGGTCAGGGATAGGGTGCAATGTAGCCCAGATAACTGTGGGGGTGCAGCATTGCTCCTTATAGTTTTATGAACTTTTTTTGGGGTTGGACATTATAAAGCTCCCATAAAACGTTAGATTAATGATGGCCGAGCTCACCGGTTTTTTTGGGGGCCCCAAAACCGAAAAAGTTTTGGGCCCTAAGGGGAGATGTTGGAGGAGAGAAGGATCGAGCAGTCGTAAGTTAGCATCCCCCAATTTTTGCTTTTAGAAAGAAACCCGGGCCGGGAGGGGGGCACATGCCTAGAGGGGCCAGCAGTCGAAAGGGGGCCACGGCCTGAAGGGGCCAACTATCCGGGAAGGGGGAAAGGGGCTAAAGGGGGGCCCATGCGGGAAGGGGGAAAGGGTGCTTGAAGGGCCGTATTTTTGGGGGGGGCAGCGGGCTGAGGGGCCAGCTATGTCTGGAAGGGGCAGCGGTGCCTGGAGGGCACAAGTCTGTAAGGGGCATTTTGGGCCTCGGGGAAACAGTGGCAACAAGGGGGCCACAGTCGGGGAAAGGGGGGCAGCGGTGCCTAGAGGGGCTAACTATGTCTGGAAAGGACATTGGTGCCTAGACGGACCAGCTATGTCTGGAAGGGACAGTGGTGCCTAAGGGGCCGCATGTCGGGAAGGGGACGTGGTGCCTAGAGGGGGCCCATGTCGGAAGGAAAGTGGTGGGGAAAGGGGGGCCCCTATGCTGGGGAAGGGGCGGGTGCCCAGGGAACAGGGGCGATTTTTAAGGGGGCCCCACAATCCGGAAGGGGGGCAGCGGTCCCTAGGGGGGCAACTAGTTGGAAAGGGGACTTGGTGCCTAAGGGGACCAGCAATGTCGGAAGGACAGGGGGTGCCTAGAGGGGCCAGCATTCTGAAGGGACATGGGTGCCCAAAGAGGGGCCAGCTTTGTCTGTATGGGGCAGTGGTGCCTGGAAGGGACAGTGGTGCCTAGAGGGGCCAGCTATGTCTGGAAGGGACAGGGGCCAAGGGGGGCCACAAGTTGGAAGGACATTGGTGCCTAGGGGGGGCCAGCTAAAATTCCTGAAGGGGACAGTGGTTCCCTAAGGGGGGCCAGCTATGTCGGGAAGGGACAGTGGGTGCCAGAGGGGGGGCCAGCAAAGTCTGGAAGGGACAGGGGTGCCTGAGGGGGCCAGCATGCCCAGTTTGCTGTGGTCCAAAAACTTTCCTTTATGAATGTTTACCTTCGGGGACATTGCCCCCCCTGTTTCTAGGGTATTCATCAGCTCCTTTGTTCTATATTTACCCCTAATCAGGGGGCAAAAAATTTTTTCCATAATTTGCTTGTTTTTTTTTAAAATTTTCCCATTTGCAAGCCCCTTCCCTTAGCTATCGTCGGGGCGGGACGGACATGGGGGGAGTGAGTCCTTAGTTAGCAGTTATTAGGAACTTTTTGGCAAGTACAGACCCTCCCTACAAGGCCATTCGGTATTGCATGGCATCCATTTAACTCAATGGGTGTCCATGTACACTAAAGAGATGCGAACCCTCCTCATATACTGGGTCCATATGGTAAGAGGTGGCACAAAGTGGACACCCCCTTTAAATTTATTAGAAAAATGATGATATCACCCATGGGGGGGTGGGGGGTCATTGGGTTTTTGTTTTTAAAAGTCTTTAGCATAACGCATTTCACCCTCTTGCTGATGAATCAGTGCGTTTGTCAGTGGGCACTTAAAAGTAAGTGACATTTCAGATCCTAGAACGCCAGGAGGATGTGTAAGACTTCACATAAAGTTATTTTATGGCTCAGCTCCACGTTATAAGCAGCGATCTCATTTTTGGCGCCACCAAAGCAGGGAAAACCTCAGTGGCTTCCTGTTTTTATCCTCTTGCATCCATTGATTTGCAGGAGATTTGCCTTCGTTTAATATGCAAATGATAAGGAGCGGATGAATAATAAAAGGGGCATTGGGGTTTGTGGGGGGGCGGGACTCCTAGGGGGTTGGCCCCCACACGGGCCACCTGCCAGTTTTTGGTCTTGAAACCTTGGGAATCTTTTTTTGTCAAGAAGATAGAGGGACGGACGTATGATCGGATTTTCCATTTCCGGGACGGGGAGCTGGAGCCTCATCTATAGATCCAAGGAGGTATCTAACCCACTTACCACCAGGAGTGATGAGATAGCTTCATAAAGCCAGACGGGTGGACAACATTGAATGCCCCCCGATAAAGGGCTGCCCTAAAGAAAAACGGTCCTTTTTGGTTCCGCGAAAATATTTTCCCGCCTAAACCTCTTTCCCCCTTTGAAAGTTCTGTCTTTACCAGCGAGGAAACGACGCGGGCTGCCTACTATACTTTATTATTTCTGGACACGTCAGTTCTTTGCAGGCGATGATGCTGGTTTTGCATCACAGTTTATGGGAAGGCATTTTGGATGCTTATTTAGGGCCGGGATGGGTGCGCATTATCCCCATAAATAAGCGCCCAAAAACTCAGTGTGAACAACCTCTTTTGTTGCCCCAGGCAGGGAATTTTAGAAGCCCAAAACCTTCGGCCCTTGCCCCCTCTTAACTGGTGTCCTGGGAAGCTACTAACTCTACCAAACCTTCTTCACGACCTGGATGACCACACTTCATATATATCACTTAATGTTGCCCACTTATTCCTGGTGTGCAAAGAGTTCTATGTGTCCATGGTACTAAGGATCTCAACTCGGGGGCCAAGCTTTTTGAACATAATATGATGCCGTAGACCTAAGTAACTCCACCCAACTTTCTTCACAGCCTGGATGACCAGGCTTCATATGTAGCTCTCCGTGGTCCCAGCCCAAATTCTTTATATCCATGGTTCAACTCAGGGGCCAGGCTTTTTGAACATAATATGATGGCCGTAGACCTAACTAACTAACTCTACCCAACTTTCTTCACCAGGTTTCGTAGGGAGTCTCCCTGGGCCCCCGCCCATTCCAGGGCCCTAGACCTGAATTTTTTGTGGGAATCTTTGCTATTCACCAATCCCTCAACAAAGGGCATTTCAGTGGGGTTGGTGCACACTTTACCCCTAAGCAATCAAAATTTCCTTTTCCCTTTACGGCTGGATTACCCGGGTTCGAGATAGCTCCCATGGCCCACCCATTCCTTGGGGGGGCACCAAATTTTTTTATATCCATGTTCTGAAGTTCCCAATCAGGGGGCCCAAATTTTTTTGAACATAAAAATGGGCCAAGACCAAGATTTTTTTTGGCAAACTTTCTATTTACCCCCATCCCCAAAAGGCTTTTCAGTGGGGGTTGGGTGGGGACTTTCTGCCCCAAACAGCAACTAACCACCCACCTTTCTCACAGCCTATCAGGGTTTGTAGGGAGGTCCCATGGTCCCAGCCTTTCCGGGGGCACCAGAAAAAATTTTTTCGAAGATTCGACTCAGGGGGCCCAAACTTTTAACAAAAAAGATGGCCCCAACCTAAGATTTTTGTGGGCAGATCTTGCTATTCACCCAATCCCTCAACAAGGTCATTTCAGTGGGGCTTGGTGCACACTTGACCGCCCTAAGCAACTCTACCCACCTTTCTTCACGGCCTGGATGACCAGGCTTCGTAGATAGCTCTCCATGGTCCCAGCCTATTCCTGGGGTTCACCAAATTCTTTATATCCATGGTTCTGAAGATCTCAACTCAGGGGCCAAGTTTTTTTGAACATAATATGATGGCCGAAGACCTAAGATTTTTGTTGGCAGATTTTCTTTTTAAATTTACCCAAACCCCAACAAGAAATTTTGTTCAGCTTGGTGGAAACCAGGGTGGGGTTTTAAAATGATTAAACAAGTTAAATTTTTTACCTGTCTGATTTTTATATACCGTAGCGCTGTCATATTCCACAAACGCTGTACAGAAATTGTCATTATTCATGTGGCTCCCTGTCCTTATTGGGGCTCACAGTGTAAACTCCAGATTAACCTATGTTTTTGGAGTGTGGGGGAAACTGGTGGAAACCCACACAAACAAGGGGAGAACATTCAAACTCCTTGCAGATATTGGTGGGATTTGAATCTAGAACCCTATTGCTGCAGGCAAAAAAGGGTTTAACCCGGGGGCCCCATGCTGCACTGGCCCCACGGAGTTGCCCTGCCCTTTTCGTGAAAACGAGCCCTGTGTGCACTGGCCGACCACGTAATCACTGTGCTGCACTATGCCAACCATGGAGCTGCCTTGCTGTCTACGGAGCTGCCATGCTGCAGTGTACCAACCACAGAACCGCCGTATTGCACTGTGCTGACCACCTAGCGCCGTCTGCCACGTTTTCCCACCACCCACGCTCTGCTTCACTGTCGACCCCTGACCCCATATTTAACTGTGCCCAGACCACTGAGCCAGGGGAATTTAGTGGCCCCCAAAACTTTTGTAACCCCGGGACCCCAAGAAGAGCCCCAAATTACTTCCACCGGTTTTGGGTGACCACCGGAAAATTAAAAAAAAGGGCCCCGCCCCTACTTTTAACCCCGTTTTGCTGAAAACCCCACTGGCCCCCCGGCCCCCTCCACTGTATCCCCACCCCCAACCCCGAACCCACCCCATATTCCTGCTGACCACCGAGCCACCATACTTCACTGTGGCCCCCTGAAAACCCACCGAGCCCCCAATTACTTCATGGGGTGCTGGGGGAACCCCCGAGCCCCCTTCCTTTCATAAAATTCTATGGTGACCACCGAGCCCCATACTTCATGGTTTACCACCCAGCCCCATACTTCACTTTTGACACCGAGGCGCCAAAATTTCTTCACTGTGGGGTTTAAAATTTTCGTTTGGGGGCCCCCCAAATACTTTCCACTGGTGGGTTTTTTGGGACCAAAAGGGGGAAACCCCCCCCCATACCACTGTGTTTACCACCGAGCCCATATCCTTTTCCCCCCCAAAAAAAAAAATGTGTTGACCCCCCGGCCCCATACTTCACTGTGGGACGTTTACCCCAATTGATCTGCGCTGCCTCACCCCAAAAAACCCAAAGATTTATTTTCATCAATTGTGATTTGCTTTGGTTTGACTCAAGGTGATTTTCTATCTGCTCCTTGTAAATGTCAGGAGTCTCTGTGATGCGACCGTGAATAACTTACATAAACATGACCTCCTTCAGTCGTCTTTGTGCTGCTGTCATTGAGAGGATAAAGGGAATAGGGATGATTTTGCTTTATGTTATATGAACTCACAGTCATTTAATCAGTGCTAGTAGAACGGAGTTAAAGGGGGTGTAGAATAGTTGTACCTGGGCCTGTACTGCTGCCCATAAAACCCATCTGAAGAAGACACCAGTATTATAAATGGCAAATGATAAGGGTGCAATTGCTCCGACGTTCACCTATATTTGGATGACTTCAGGACCAGTGTCTGGCAGGTTCACTGCTAGCTTTAGTCATATTCTCTTGCAGACATAATAAAAGTCTATGTCCAATCCATCTGCATGAATGTCCCCCTGCCCTGAGGTCTTGTTGAAAGGGGTGATTCCACCATACATAGATCCGCTGCAGGGACCAAAGTAAATCAAGATTTGACTTTTTTTTTTACTTCAGTTCTTTGTATAGCACTGATCTATTCCATAGCACAGTACAGAGTATGTCGCTATTCACATTTCCTGTCTTTAATTAGGCTAACAATTTAATTTCCCTATTTCAGACGCAGGCGCACAGACACACTCGCTGGGGTCAATTTTCATAGGAAGACTAAATAATCCTTTCATATTATTTTGGAGTGCGTCAGAGGAAACGAACACACCCGAGGAAACTCCAGGCTATGATCAGTGAGAACATACAAACTCCATGCAGATGTAGTACTTGCTCAGATTCAAAAAGCAAGACAGCAATGCTAACCAAAGTGCCCCAGTGCTGTCCCCTGTGTACAACAATACAACTACTATAATACTGCCTCCCTATTTACAAGAATATTAACTACTATAATACTGCTATCCTTATGTACTAAGAATATAACTACTATAATACTGCTCCTAAGTATCAAGAAATAACTACTATATATACAGGCATCCTATATGATTACAAGACAATATAACTACTATAATACTGCCCCTAAGATACAAGAATATAAACAACTAAAATAACTGCCCCCTTATTACAAGAATATAACTACATTATATCTTACTGCCCCCTATGTATCTCGAGAATATAACCTACTATAATACTGCTCCCTATTTACAAGAATATAATCATACTAAATAAACTAGCCTGTCTATGTACAGGAATAAAACTACTATAATATCTTATACTGCACCTAATGTACCAACAGATATGACTACATTAATTAGCTGCCTCCCATATGTACAAGAATATAATCTACATAATACTGACTGCCTTGCCCTATTTACAAGTATAAACTACTATAATACGCTCCTATGTATTAGGAATTAATACACAACATAAAGTAATACTCAACTGCCCTATTGTACAAGAATATAACTACTATTATAATCTGCTCCTTATGTATAGAATATAACTACTCTATAATACTGATCCCCTATGTACAAGAAATGATAACACATATATACTGCCCCTATGTACAAGAATATAACTACTATAATACTCTGCCCCTATGTAGCAACAGAATATAACTACTATAATATGTCTCATATGTATGAGGAATATAACTAGCTATAATACTGCCTCCCTATGAACAAGAATAATAACTACAATAATACTGCTTCTATATGTAAACGAATATAACTACTATCTCTATAACTCGTCCCCCTATGTACGAATAGAATCTAACTACTATAATTACTACTGCTCCCCTGTGTACAAGAATATAATTTACTATAAGAATTCCCTCTATGTACATAAGAAATAACACTACCTATAATACTGCCCCACTATGTACATAGAATATCAACTACTATAATACTGCCTCCCTATGTACATAGAAAAGTATAACTAACTTCTATAATACTACTCCCTATTGTACAAGAAATAACACCTATAATACTGCTCCTCTATTACAAGACTTATAGCTACTATAATACTGCTTCCTATGTTCAATAGAATATAACTACATAATACTGCCCCTATGACAAGAAATAACTACTATAATACTGCCCCCTATGACAAAATATAACAACTAAAATACTCCCCCCCAGTACAAGAATATAATACTAAATACTGCCCCTATGTACAAAATAAATACTATAATACGCCCCCTATGACAAGAATAAAACACTAAATATGCCCCATGTACAAGAATATAACTACTATAAACTCCCCCCTAGTACAAGGAAATAACACTAAAAACTGCCCCCCTATGTCAAATATAACTACTATAATACTACCCCCTATGACAAGAATATAACTACTATAATACTCCCCCCCCCTAGACAAGGATATAGCTACTATAATACTATATAAGTGGTTATGTACAGGGCTCAGTTATTTTCGCCATAGACCTAAATCTAATCCTGACAAGGAGAAGAGGATGACTTTGGCACAACCCTGTGATGTTAATAATTTGGGGGGCTTTTTGCGCTCCTCTAACGCTCCTGAGGGGTCACCAGCTATATCAGTGCCCGGACAGTGGCAGCCGTCGCCTGTTGCTCAGTAGGTGAGCTCTCCGTCGTTTGGGGGGGGGGCAGCTTTCCGTGTGTAGCTGCAGCACTTAATGAACCGTCACACCGGGCACCTCATATAGGATTCAGCACAGCTGGGCCGTGCTCAGGAAGGAAGTGCTATTTATATACTGAAATAGTGACTGTCATTGCAAATGTGTCTTTCTCAACGTGAATGATGACTCAAATGAAATTTTGGGGAGCCCCGTGGGCCACTCCCGGGGACACTTGCTTTGGGCCCAGGAAATTTCACAAAGTGGAAAGTCAGGCAGGCTTATGACTGGACTATAATTTTCCCAGCAACAGGCATAAGTGGAACTTAAAAACCTGTACTAGTGGGGGGGACGGGGGAATAATCAAATTGCTAAAAGTGGGATAGTAAAGGCTGGGGGACGCGAGAGGGGGGTCTTGGCTTAGAAAAAATAGCCTTCAACATGTAGGGACAGGTAAATGAAGACTTTTTCCAAATACATTGGTCTTTTGATATTTAACTTGTTCAGAAGTTAAGAGAGATTTTACAGGCACACAGGTTTCTATGGTTACCGTCCTGCTCTCCCTTCCGGATTGGACAGAAATCAGGAAATGACGTTACCAGGACATGAATTACTTTTGCTTGTTTACTTTGAGCTCTGTAGCCTTCTGCACTATAGATTACATCTTCTGGAGTCATATCGGTGCAGAAGAGCTGGGAATACAGAGCTGATATGTGGAGAGCAGGACGGTAACCATAGAAACCTGTGTACGGGGAACTCCCATAGAAAAGAATGGAGAACACAGCGCTCCCCTGTACTGGGAACTCCCATAGAACAGGATGGAGAGAACACAGTGCTCCCCTGTACTGGGAACTCTCATAGAACAGAATGGAGAACACAGCACTCCCCTGTACTGGAAACTCCCATAGAACAGTATGGAGAGAACACAGTGCTCCCCTGTACTAGGAACTCCCATAGAACAGAATGGAGAACACAGCACTCCGCTGTACTGGGAACTCCCATAGAACAGAATGGAGAACACAGCGCTCCCCTGTACTGGGAACTCCCATAGAACAGAATGGAGAACACAGTGCTCCCCTGTACTGGGAACTCCCATAGAGGAGACTGGAGAGAACACAGCGCTCCCCTGTACTGGGAACTCCCATAGAACAGGAATGGAGAACACAGTGCTCCCCTGTACTGGAACTCCCATAGAGGAGAATGGAGAGAACACAGCGCACCTCTGTACTGGGAACACCCATAGAGGAGAATGGAGAGAACACAGCTCTCCCCTGTACTGGGAACTCCCATAGAACAGAATGGAGAACACAATGCTCCCCTGTACTGGGAACTCCCATAGAGGAGAATGGAGAGAACACAGCACTCCCCTGTACTGGGAACTCCGATAGAGGAGAATGGAGAAAAACAGGCTCCCCTGAAACTGGAACTCCCATAGAACAGAAAGAGAGAATACATTGCTCCCCTGTACTGGAACTCCCATAGAACAGAATGGAGAACACAGGCTCCCCTGTACTGGAACTCCCAAAGAGGAGAAGGGAGAAAAACAGGGCTTCCCTGTACTGGAACTCCCCATAGAACAGAATGGAAAACACAGCACTCCCTGTACTGGGAACTCCCCAAAAGAACAGAATGGAAAACACAGGCACCCCTGTACGGGGAACTCCCATAGAGGAGAATGGAGAACACAGCTCTCCCCTGTACTGGGAACTCCCATAGAACAGAATGGAGAACACAGCGCTCCCCTGTACCGGGAACTCCCATAGAGGAGAATGGAGAACACAACTATCCCTTGTACTGGGAACTCACATAGAACAGAATGGAGAAACAGCGCTCCCCTGTACTGGAACTCCCATAGAACAGAATGGAGA
This sequence comes from Phyllomedusa bahiana, assembly GCA_025379985.1. NCBI lineage: Eukaryota > Metazoa > Chordata > Amphibia > Anura > Hylidae > Phyllomedusa > Phyllomedusa bahiana. Next base: position 83,360 of record JAODAL010002399.1, on the reverse strand, counting down.
ACACAGCGCTCCCTGTACTGGGAATTCCCAAGAGAGAATGGAGAACACAGCGCTCCCGTACTGGAACTCCCATAGAACAGAATGGAAAACACAGTGCCCCCCTGTACTGGGAACTCCGATAGATGAGAATGGAGAACACAGCGCTCCCCTGTACTGGGAACTCCCATAGAGGAGAATGGAGAAACACAGCGCCCCCTGAACTGGAACTCCCCATAGGGGAGAATGGAGAACACAGCGCTCCCCTGTACTGGGAACTCCAAAAGAAACAGAATGGAGAACACAGCGCTCCCCTGTACTGGAACTCCATAAAACAGAATGGAGAACACGCGCTCCCCTGTACTGGAACTCCAATAGAGGAGAATGGAGAGAACACAGCGCTCCCCCTGTACTGGAACCCCCATAGAACAGAATGGAACCAGCGCCCCCCTTTACTGGGACTCCCATAAAACAGAATGGAGAAAAAGGGCCCCCGTACGGGGAATCCCAGGGAACAGAATGAGTTGTGCCAATGCATTGGTTTCCACTTCTTCGGGGCCCATTCCAGAGGGGGGGACCTCACCTACAACTAACCAGCAAAAACCGGCATTTTTTATGGTGGCTACATAAAGCAGAAGCTCAAGTTAGTGCAGAAAACATAACAGGGAGATGATTGAAGACTCGGGCAAGGTATTGAGGATTTTGTTTTTGGTTCGCCTTTGTCATTTTGTGGCAATGACAGGATTCATCAAAATGCCAAACCCAGGCCTTTCCTCTAGTAACGCCCATTACAGCTGTGGATGTGACTGCTCTACTCAGCAGTCGTGAGGATTTTGGCCATGTCATGGTCACGTGATCCACACTCTTGCACCTGATGGCAATTTGCTGTAAAATCACAATCTTCTTACTAAGCAAAGAATCAGAGTCTGTCGGTTTATTAGTTCCTGGCAATGTCAGGTCAATGGCGCGTAATCCACATCACATTGATCTGCGAGGCGGTGCACTGCGGTCAGCGCGCCTCTCCCGGCCTCTGGTGGTGTTTTATTTATAAGCGCTAATGGACGGGCATCACTAATCTATAGATGCTTCTGCTGCTCCTGTAGCTTTAGTCCATTGTGCTTGCAGTCCTTGCAGTTAACCCACAATGTATCGGGATGTTCAGCTAATATATTAGCATCTGTCCAAAAGAAAGGGGAAGCAGGGTTGTCTTAACATATTGGGCCCCTGGGCAAAACTGGGGTACATGACTTCACCCCAGGCCATGCCTAAAACCACCCAGAAGCACAACCAATTTTGCTCAGTGCCAAAACAGCATTGAAGTCACCAGGGTCACAGGAAAGATAGGGGCCTAAACTGTTAGGGCCCCTATCCTTAATAATGTCCCAACATTGCTGGTCGAGCTGCAGGCTCCCCTGGATGAGGCCCGTCACAGGCAGCACCATGCTGTGATATCATCCGGCCACCGGAAGCTCCTATAATGTCTTGTAGGCTGCAAGCCTAAAGTAGCCTCAGGCCTACAAAACTAGTTTTCGGCACAGGGAGACAATGGCTCCCAGATTTGCCGTGGCTTTTAAAGGGATTGTCTCACCATGCTGTTTCACATAGCCACGGGCACCTTCAGACTCACACTTCATGGTCAGGCTATAATTGGGTCTATAGCAGTGATTGGCATATCAACTCTGCTATTTCTAGCTATTCCAATTACAGTGACGGGGTGCTGGAGGTTTATAAATAGCAGTGTACAAGGCTACAGAGGTCTAAGGCTTAAAAGTTGTCATTAACTTAGGTAAACAAAGGTCAGATGAGACTCAGCAGGGAGTGACTCACCATGGTCAGAGTGACTGATGGCAGCTTGGAGCAATGAGAGATAAGAGAGAGCAAGGAGGAGTAGACAGTAACCTAGAGAAACTTGTGTACACTAACAGTAGATAAAATCTTCTTTATCTCCTGAACAAAGCAAAATCAACACAGCAATGTATTTATTAATAGTCTTTGTTTACCTTTACCTACATGTTAAAAACCAATCATTGCGGTAAGAAAACCCCTTTAGTTGTTTGCGCAACCTAAGAATGGGCAAACAATGAAATTAATAATGCTGACCTAGGTATCAATAGCATGTGCCCTATATTCCTAGGACATACCTCCAACAGGCAGGGGCACCCTATGCTCATGGGACCCCCAGGTTACTACCTAGTGTGCTCAATGGATAACACAACCCTGGGGCTAAGTAACCCCAAAAAGGGAGGTCTTCACCAGAACTGATTCACTCTACCATCTCCTCCCTCATCAACGGGACCTCTCGCATGAGACATTGTTCTTCTGGAAGCTGTCAAGAAGTGTTCAAAGTATTAAAAGTGGGACCAGACAAGCTTTCAAAACCCCCAGAGTTCATGGTACTCGTGCATTTGCATCTCCTGGTTAAGTCAAGACATCAGTCAAGATTCATCTACAGAAGATGACGTAGAGAAGACTAAAACCACCTCTTTGCTTCGGAGCCTGTGAAGGGTTGGAAGTGGGTTAAAGGGGTTGTATCATTTCATTAAATGGTCTTCAGAATAAGGGGACAGTGAAAACAAGCAACTGTGCAATCGGATGACATTAGCAAAGCTGTCTTGTTTTCACTGTCTCCCTTATCTTCTGTTTCTGTACGCACAGTTCCCTAGAGCGGGGCGGATCCCACCTCCTTGCTGTTCAGGTGCTAACGGCTCTACTAATTTTCATTGTGTCTGGCGCCCCGGTCGTATTCATGGGAGAGCGCATTCCTGCCTCTCTCACTCAGAATAAGGGGTCGGCAACATTTCACTCTGCACAGCAATTAAAAGCACAGTGACACTGAAGCTGCTTCTACAATCAGAAAACAGCAGAATTGTGCCTCGGTGCCTAATGCACCTGCATAGAAGGGAGACGGATCTGTGCTCTGGAGGAGTTCATAGATTCAACTGTAACAAACCTCCAGCTGTGAGAGGAGAAGGGATCAGTGCTCTGAGTTCATAGAAGGCTGTCTAGACTGAATGCTGGCCTGTGGTATGTAAACAGCTCTTACAAAATAAGACTGCATAGGGAGAGGAACGACACAGTGATATGTGGAGCAATACTGTAAAAGACAGGAAGAAACTAGCGCAATCCTGAATGGTAAAAGTATAAAATCAAAAAGGGGGGTTCTTAGTATTGAACCGCTCACCTGATTGAGTTGTACAGATATGGTACAACTCACATAACCAGCATGAATGACCCGATGGGGGAAAAGTCCACAAGCTTTATTATTTTCTCAACAGTGACATGTGGTGGGGGAGGTCGGGAAACACACTGACTCGGGAGCGAGCATGAACAGTGAAGGGGGAGGATGATGTCATCCCCCTGCAGTTAAGAAACACCCAGCTGGGAGGGGAAGAAACGCCCCTGGATTTCAGGAACTGAGAGAATCAAGCTCCAAGAAAACAGCCGAACTGATGAAGTGATACATCCCCTTTAATGCCAAACCCCTGTCCTTTCCTGAGTCCTTCTCTGTCCCAGCTATTGTAGTCTATTCAGTATTGGGTACGCTAAATAAGGAGCACCAATCACCCTTCTTAGGGTACACCCCTGACTCTGTTATGGTCAGAGTGTCCACTATAGCAAGGTCCAGCAAAGCATTGCCCATACAATTGGCCATAAGTTTGAGGGCACCTCTTTGTGTGTAGATGTCCTGCATCTTTGATGTCCTATGGAGATCTTTCTTCTGATCACCACCTCGGGCAGGTACCTTGTCCCCTCATGCAGACGCCTTCCGACAGACATGAGGAGATGGGGACGGTTTCCATTTCATTGGTAATGAGTCGTCTGGATTGTCTTTCCTCCTCGTCATCAGTATTATTGTTTGTTGGGAATCACTTCCTCCCCTTGGTGTCCCATTTCTATAACACACCATGTACGTCCTTCATCAGTAGACACGCTCGCCCGGCTATACTTGCCATATCATGATGTCCTGTCTACATGGCTACCCAGCAGCAACAAGCTGAGATGGAGGCCTGAGATGAACCGAATCAGGTCCTGAAGCATTTCTTATATCACCATCATGTTGTTCTTAAAGGGGTTTTGCCACGATGTAATGTCGACGTGGGATCCTCCGAAATGGGTATTTAATCACTTTTCTAAATATATGTGATTACAAAAAGTGAAGCCTGAGAGAGCTACAGCATTGCTCAGTCCCCCTAAGTTTCCTGAAAGTTTACATTAGACACCACCAGGAGCTGACAGGAGCTGATCTGGCCGCAGTTGCGTGTTTGCACTTCTTATCTGATGACAGGGAACATGAATGAGCTTGCAAGGGGCTGGGGAGAAAGTGCAGTGTATGAGGCTTTCTACTGTATAGACAATCCACTGGTTGTAATGTTATTATTTGAGTAAACATTGTAGACGCTCCCTTCTTCCTCGCTCTCTGCTCACCCCCTCCCTCTCACCACTGCAGCGTTCATGATTTGTTTATCTTTTCTCCTGGGCATATAAGAGGTAAGAAACTCACTTCTGGACAAAACCCCTTTAAGTTGAAGAAGACTGTAATGGTCATAGCCATGATTCCCACTTTGTACTAGATGAGGGAAGGATAGGTAGGCAGCTAGATGGAAAGCTAGGCACATAGCTAGCTAGGTAGTTAGCTAGATGGCTAGGTGGGTAGCTAGCTCGATGGCTAGGTGGGTAGCTAGCTAAATGGCTAGGTGGGTAGCTAGCTGGATGGCTAGGTGGGTAGCTAGCTAAATGGCTAGGTGGGTAGCTAGCTCGATGGCTAGGTGGGTAGCTAGCTGGATGGCTAGGTGGGTAGCTAGCTCGATGGCTAGGTGGGTAGCTAGCTCGATGGCTAGGTGGGTAGCTAGCTCGATGGCTAGGTGGGTAGCTAGCTAAATGGCTAGGTGGGTAGCTAGCTGGATGGCTAGGTGGGTAGCTAGCTAAATGGCTAGGTGGGTAGCTAGCTAAATGGCTAGGTGGGTAGCTAGCTGGATGGCTAGGTGGGTAGCTAGCTCGATGGCTAGGTGGGTAGCTAGCTCGATGGCTAGGTGGGTAGCTAGTTAGATGGCTAGGTGGGTAGCTAGCTTGATGGCTAGGTAGGTAGCTAAGGTAGGTTGGTAGGTAGATGGATATGAGATACAGTGATGGATGGATGGAAGATAGGTAAGTAGCCAGATGGATAGATAGATAGATAGATAGATAGATAGATAGATATGAGATAGATAGATATGAGATATATATGAGATAGATAGATATGAGATAGATATATATGAGATAGATAGATAGATAGGAGATAGATAGATATGGGATAGATAGATAGATAGATATGAGATAGATAGATAGATATGAGATAGATAGATAGATAGATAGGAGATAGATAGATAGGAGATAGATAGATATGGGATAGATAGATAGATAGATATGAGATAGATAGATAGATATGAGATAGATATGAGATAGATAGATAGATAGATATGAGATAGATAGATATGAGATAGATAGATAGGAGATAGATAGATAGATAGATATGAGATAGATAGATAGATAGGAGATAGATAGATAGATATGAGATAGAGAGATAGATAGATAGATATGAGATAGATAGATAGATAGATAGATATATAGATAGATAGATAGATAGATATGAGATAGATAGATATGAGATAGATAGATAGATATGAGATAGATAGATAGATATATATATATGAGATAGATAGATAGGAGATATATAGGAGATAGATAGGAGATAGATAGATAGATATGAGATAGATAGAAGATAGATAGGAGATAGATATTAGAAGATAGGAGATAGATAGGAGATAGATAGAGATAGATAGATAGATAGGAGATAGATAGATATGAGATAGATAGATATGAGATAGATAGATATGAGATAGATAGATAGATAGATAGATATGAGATAGATAGATATGAGATAGATAGATAGATAGATATGAGATAGATAAATATGAGATAGATAGATAGATAGATAGATAGATAGGAGATAGATAGATAGATAGGAGATAGATAGGAGATAGATAGATAGATAGATAGTAGATAGATAGGAGATAGATAGATAGATAGATAGGAGATAAATATGAGATATATAGATAGATATATAGATAGATAGATAGATAGATAGATAGATAGGAGATAGATAGATAGGAGATAGATAGATACAATCATGGCCAAAAGTTTTGAGAATGACACAAATATTATATTTTCACCTGATCTGTTGCCCTCTGGTTTTTATGTTTCTTTGTCAGATGTTTTTATCACATACAGAAATACAAGTGCAATCATATTATGATTAACAAAAGCTTTCATTGACAGTTAGAATGAGTTAATGCAGCAAGTCAATATTTGCAGTGTTGACCCTTCTTCTTCAGGACCTCTGCAATTCTCCCTGGCATGCTCTCAATCAACTTCTGGAGCAAATCCTGACTGATAGCCGTCCATTCTTGCACAATGAATGCTTGCATTTTGTCACAATTTGTTGGTTTTTGTTTGAGTCTCCGCAGCCTCACAGTGCATGCAGATGCACTCACACTTGCCTGCTGCCATTCCTGAGCAAGCTCTGCACTGCTGGTAGCCCGATTCCCAAGCTGAAACACTTTTAAGAGACGGTCCTGGCGCTTGCTGGTCTTTCTTGGGCGCCCTGGTGCCTTTTGGGCAACAATGGAACCGCTCTCCTTGAATTCCTTGATGATGCGATAGATTGTTGACCGAGGTGCAATCTTTCTAGCTGCGATACTCTTCCCTGTTAGGCCAGTTTTGTGCAGTGCAATGATGACTGCACGTGTTTCTTTAGAGATAACCATGGTTAACAGAAGAGAAACAATGATGCCAAGCACCAGCCTCCTCTTAAAGTGTCCAGTGGTGTGATTCTTACTAAATCATGACAGATTGATCTCCAGCCCTGTCCTCATCAACACCCACACCTGTGTTACTGGAGCAATCACTGAAACGATGTTAGCTGCTCCTTTTAAGCCAGGCCTGCAATGAAGTGGAAATGTATTTTGGGGGAAAAAGTTCATTTTCTAGGCAACTATTGACTTTGCAATTAATTGCTGTTAAGCTGATCACTCTTTATAACATTCTGGAGTATATGCAAATTGCCATTATAAAACCTGATGCAGTAGACTTTGTAAAAATTAACATTTGTATCATTCTCAAAACTTTTGGCCATGACTGTAGATACATAGATATGAGATAGATAGGAGATAGATAGGAGATAGATAGGAGATAGATAGGAGATATATAGATAGATAGATAGATATGAGATAGATAGATAGGAGATAGATAGATAGATAGATAGATAGATAGATAGATAGATAGATATGAGATAGATAGATAGATAGATAGATATGGGATAGATAGGAGATAGATTGATAGATATGAGATAGATAGATAGATATGAGATAGATAGATAGATAGATAGATATAGATAGGAGATAGATAGATATGAGATAGATATTAGATAGATAGATAGATAAGATAGATAGGAGATAGGAGATAGATAGATAGATAGATATGAGATAGATAGATAGATAGAGATAGATAGATATGGGATAGAAAGATAGATAGGAATAGATAGATAGATAATAGATAGGAAATAGATAGATAGAAAGATGGATAGATTTTGGATAGATAGATAGATAGATAGTAGATAGATAGATAGATAGATAGAATTGAGATATATATATAGATAGTTAGATAGATAGGAGATAGATAGATAGATAGATAGATAGGAGATAGATAGATAGAGATAGATAGATAGATAGGAGGAGAAGATAGATATGAGATAGATAGATAGGAAGATAGATAGATAGCGATAGATAGAGATGAAGATAGATAGATAGATAGATGATAGATAGATATGAGATAGATAGATATGAGAAAATAGATAGATAGATAGATAGATATGAGATTAAAATATGAGATAGATATGAGATAGATAGATAGATAAATAGATAGATAGATAGATATGAGGTAGATAGATATGAGATAGATAGATATGAGATAGATAGATATAAGGTAGGTAGACAGTAACTTACCTGGGAGGGTTTTGTACAGAGCACCTGTCAGTCAGGTATGTTTGTATTTTTTTGGTGCTGCACAAGTTCCTGACATATAAGCAGCGCAGATCCCCAAGTGCGGCTGAGGGAAGACATATAATTATAGTATAAGCACCAGACGCAGCAGTGGATATTATACATAATTATTCCCCTGCTTGTTTACAGGCTGCGGGCTGGGTTAACCCTTCGGCACAATGGGAAACTTTTCTGTTCCTTTTTATAACCCGTTGGCGACCTCCCCACAAGAACACTTGTAAACTGTGCAGCGCATCCTCAGGGGTGGAGGAATTGTTGAAATTTAGGGGCTGCTAGTGCAGGAGACGCGCCAATTGTCTAATGTCAGGGATAGAAGTTATTTTACTTACTTCTCTGACATTACTATTAACCCTGTTGCTGCAGTTTCCTGCCTATAATCCCTTCATCTTATGCAAGAGCTGTACTGATGGTCTCCATGAAGTAGTAGAGGGGGTATGTCCTGTGGATTTAAGCAGGGGTATGGCACAGTATTCTTAAAATGCAGCATAGCTGCTCCTGTTGGGCCCCTGACACCTCAATCCGACACTGCTGATAACCAAGAGGAGCCTAAAGGGGTGAAACACAGTAATCTGTCTCAGTCTTGGAGGTCAACAGTCATGGAAACTTCACCCAGTGATACACATTTTCAGGATAGAGCTCTCCTTTAAAGGGGTTGTCTCACTACATTGATTCATCTCACCTCAGTCCTGTTTTCTTGGTTTCATTTTGAATTCAGGGGTGTGTTTACTGACGTCTACTATGCTGCAGTAGAAGTCAGGTCTGTAGCTATAGCAACCAGTGCTGGCAGCCTATCAGGAGGGGTCAAGCAGTTCTGTAGCTATACCAACCAGCGCTGACAGCCTATCAGGAGAGATGGAACAGGTCTGTAGCTATAGCAACCAGTGCTGGCATCCTATCAGGAGAGATCAAACAGGTCTGTAGCTATAGCGACCATTGCTGGCAGCCCATCAGGAGAGAGAACAGGTCTGTAGCTACAGCAACCAGTGCTGGCAGCCTATCAGGAGAGATCAGACAGGTCTGTAGCTATAGCAACCAGTGCTGACAGCCTATCAGGAGAGATGGAACAGGTCTGTAGCTACAGCAACCAGTGCTGGCAGCCTATCAGGAGAGATCAAACAGGTTTGTAGCTATAGCGACCAGCACTGGAAGCCTATCAGGGGAGATTGAACAGGTCTGTAGCTATAGCAACCAGTGCAGGCAGCCTATCAGGAGAAACAGAACACGTCTGTAGCTATAGCGACCTGAGGAGCTGATACCACCCATACAAGAGGGGATATCTAGGAATAGGTAGGACACTGGTAATGGACACATATTGCAATGTGACTTGTTTTTGCAAGATCTTTAACATAAAAAAGCAGCAATCCCTGTAGTGAGACAACCCCTTTAAGTCTGGACAGACATTGCTTGTGTGGACCTTCTGGTGGTCAGATGAGTGTGGCTCTTAGTATGGCATGAAGAAGATAATAGGGAGGTGGGTACATTGCCTCCACGTGTCAGGAAGACAAAAAGTGGCCACTAAAGAATTGCACAAGGCCCTGCGTGCTGTTGGTTAGTGAGAGAAGCTGTAACAAGTTCACACCATGTTCCTGGCCTGTGTGAAGACCTGCCAAGCCCACTGCGGGACTGCTCAGCCCATGGACAATGTGAGCCATGCAATTCCTGAATGTAGCCAGAGACACAGCTGAGGTTAGAGGAGAGGAACGTCAGTGACATCTGTGACGTCCATTCCATCTGTGACATCATGGACGTCTATGACAGCAGAGTCAGGTGTGACATCAGTAACAATAACTGACAATAGTGCTGTCGTGTCCTGATGTAGGGCCTGTAACTGTGTACTGTATGTCATGGGGTCAGAGCTGATAGAGTTAAGAGATTGGTTGTACGAAAACCCTGGCACGGGGGGAATAGAGACATATTGCTGGAGTGTGACTCAGAGACTGTATTGCAATGTGCTGTGCTAGTGATCACTGCCAGTGGTTACCACCTAATCGGGAACGTGCCTCTTAAAGGGGTTTTGCCACGAAGTAGAACTGACGTGGGAAACTTGCAAACTCAATAACAAACTTTTTCACCATCCGTTATTATTAGAAGTTCTGCACCATTTTTGCTTTAGCTGCTCCTTTAGTGATCCATTGTTTATAGCTCATCTCCAGGGGTTACGACCAGGGCTGAGAGCTCCTCACTCCTGGTCGCACATGCTCAGACATCACCTCTCCTCTCAGGCAGCTACTGAGTGTTCAAACCCCGGGTGCTGTCATTCTACTCCTGTCCTTTATATTCCTTAGTAATTAGTCAAACAGTGCAAATAAAAAAAGAAACCTCAATGAGGTCTGTGCATTGAGAAAGAGAAAAAAAAAAAATCAGTTTGGTTCCTGCAGGGATTTGAACCTAGGACCCTTGTGTCTGGAGGCAAAAACTTTTCCTCTCAGCTAGTCACAATGCTTTACATAAACAGACCTTTATTTGACTACAGAGAGGAAAGTCATGGTGATGTCATTCTGCAGGGTCACATGATATGCAATGCAAACAAATCACACACGCCCCCTTCTGAGCACACAGAGCTGGAGGCAGGAGGTATGAAATATGAGATCGTGGCAAAACCCCTTTAAAGAGAAGCGTCAAGATTTGTGCACCTCTTATCTCTACTGTAACCAGCAAGCTCCAGTGCCTTATGGTCATAAACCTTGCGTGTGTTCACCTGCACAGACTTTGTTCCTGTCTGCCATTTCCTCATACCCTCGTCAGCCCACAGGGGTACACAGCACCCCACACACCATGTGGCCCCTCTTATAAGGGGGCCAATATGCACAGACACGGGAAATATCGCATAACTTGTCTTGTAGGAAGGAGACGTGAACTCTTAAAAGACGCAGCTGATGGGACCAGTGGTGGAGATAAGATGTGAGTGTCTCGCCATATGGGGAGGTCAGGCATGACATTTTAATTTGTGATTTCTCACCTCTTTGTACAGTGTCACCCGCTGCAGAGGGTCTCACATGGAAACCTTATATGTTTTAAGTCCATTGGATTCGGGATGACTGCCCAAGTAGGATGCTTGGGATCCCTTACTGGAGTTAGTAAATCACTGTATATATAAGGTTCCCCTGTTAATAGGTGGTATTCCACCAGACTTGATAATATAAAGGAGTTATTCCTTCACAATTAGAAAGGGACAAATTGAGAGGTTAGGAATCAGGTTTTTAAATAGTGTGTTATAGAGATTAAGTGTTGTACATAATAAAAGTTAAGTTTTAGTGCTTTATAGATTGAGAACTGATACAGTTTAAGTTTGCCTATGGCAAAATAGTAAATATAGTCTTGCCATATGTGACTCCAACACTCAGTTTCTGCTCTAGGATTCCCTGATAAGGGTTAAAAATCACCTTTCAATTCTGTAACGTAGCTTAACCCTGGAATTGTCTCATCATTATAATGTCTGTTCACCTCTGGGGTAGAAGATCTATGCAGTATAATGATGACCGGTTACTATTTCTGCCTACATGTATAGATAATGAATTTAAAAATGGTTTATTGGTCACCCTTGTTAGGGAAGGTTATAGAGGAGAGGACACATAATTAGGTGCATGTTGCTGTCTATGGCTCATGCACATACTGCTCTAGTGTTGTACACAACAAGGGTTAGGGTACGGCCATACGGCGAGTACATTTTACTCGTCGTATTCTGCTGTTGAAAACCACGTCGGATGAGCATTTCACTTGTATTGCCTGTAGATTTATGATAGTTTTATTTCCGGCGGGTTTATAGTCCGAAACGAGTCCCAATTATCTCTATGGGGTTTTGGACGCGTTTTACGCGAGGTTTTCAGCCATCCCCATTGACCTCAACAGTAAATTTTCCACATGGAATACGACGGAAGAAAGAACACGTTCTAAGTATTTTTATGTTTAAAAACCAACCAATGAAAATGTTGTATGAACTGCGAGCAGAGGCGTAACTTGAAGCTCCTGGGCCCCAATGCAGAAAGTGAAATTGGGTCCCCCAGCTACCATGTGTTATTTATAATACCGGTGTCTTCCTATGTGGCAGGAGAGCTTTTGGGCCCCGGAAGCGACTGCTACCTCTGCACCCCCTATAGCATGGGTGTCAAACTGCGGCCCTCCAGCTGTTGGGAAACTACAACTCCCATCATGCCCACTGTTATAGATGATATAAATGCATGATGGGAGTTGTAGTTTTCCAACAGCTGGAGCGCCGCAGTTTGACACCCCTGCCCTATAGCTACGCCCTTGACTGCTGGGCTTAATTTCTACTGAGGTCAATGGGGATGGTTGACTCTTGGGACAAGAAGAGTATTTGAAGTTGGAGTCCGCGTGGATTCTGACTTGAACTACTCATTGTATGGAAATAGCCTTAAAGGGGTTTTGCCACGATGTAATGTTGACGTGGGATCCTCCAAAATGGGTATTTAATCACTTTTCTAAATATATGTCATTAAGAAAAGTGAAGCCTGTGAGATCTACAGCATTGCTCAGTCCCCCTTAGTTTCCTGACACTTTACATTAGACACGACCAGGACACTGACAGCAGCTGATCTGGCCACGCTTGCCTGTTTGCACTTCTTATCTGATGACAGGGAACATGAACTAGCTTTGGAGGGACTGGGGAGAAAAGTGCAGTTTATGAGGCTGTCTGCTGTATAGAGAATCCACTGGTTGTAATGTAATTATTTGATTAAAAATTGCAGACACTCCCGGCTCCCTGGCTCTCTCTCAGCCCACCTTCCTCTCCCTCATGACTCAGCATGCTGAGTTTATCTTCTCTCCTTAGCAGATAAGAGGTAAGGAACTCACTTCTTGGCTAAACCCATTTAATAAGAAATAAATTCTCTACCATAGATCTACACAACTTGGCAGGAGTTGAAGGCCAAAATTAACATAGGCCATACTTCTTAGGACCGTGTCTTACTTTCTATTGCTGGACTGCCATAAACACTACAGACCCCCTGAAAACCCTTTAAATGCATGAACAACCATTTTGTGGTGGGTTTTAGGATCCCCAACCCTTAAGCTTCTCAGTCTGCAGACCACAGTTGTCTCGTGGGCCATATATTCTGTGGGCTTGCTCTACCATGTAGGCATTTTGGCCGCTATGGTGGTGCAGACATCACTGGCAGGACAGGCAATGATCGGTTGTGTTACTCATGACATATAAGAATGAAGCCCATGGCTGTGGTCAAGGCTCCTGCACAGCAGCTACAGACGTACACACTTAAAAAAAATAGGGAATTAGCCAGTCTTCTGGAGGTAATCCCATAGGATACACTGGAATGATTGATAATCCAGAGCCTAGAACAGAGGTTCCCAACCCTAGTCCTCAAGGCACACCAACAGGTCATGTTTTCTGGCTTTCCTTAGCATTGCACAGGTGAAGTCATTATTGTCAGTGCATTCTGCACAGGTGAGATCATTATTGTCAGTGCAGTCTGTGGGAGATCCTGAAAACATGACCTGTTGGTGTGCCTTGAGGACTGGAGTTGGGGAACACTGGCCTAGAATACATGTGGAGCTGGGGTCATCCATTCATTCTCAACTTAGAACGCTACCAAGTAATTCCATGTGAGGCCACGTCCGAAAATCACAACCCTTGCTTGCATGGGGACGGTATTTTTTTGGGGGAAGTGATGGCAACCCTACTGGATCATTGGAGCCGCTAATGTCTAACATCACACGGCCTTTAGTCCACTTCTTTGTCTACTATAGAACCAAATATGAGACAATCCACCGGCTTCCGTTAGTCATCACCATAGCATCTGTGCTGGCATGGTTTCCAGCGAATCTACTATCTCATTAGTCCTACGCTGTTCATATGTGTATGTATTGGTATTTGATGCCAACTGAGTCGAAAATACAGAGTCCTGGCTTGAAGGAACAGCCATGGTTCTCCCATGGGTGACAACCACGGATGAAGTCAGAACAGCCACGGTTCTCCCATGGATGACAACCACGGATGAAGTCAGAACAGCCACGGTTCTCCCATGGGTGACAACTACGGATGAAGTCACTCTATAAGATCTGTAGATGATATCATTGTACCTTGAGCTATGGTCCTGCCTTGTAGGCCCCGGTGGTATTTCCACACTTGTCCCAATGATGGCATATTTCTAGGGGATGCCACCATTGTCCGAGAATCCCGACCACCTCTCCATTCAGAACGGAGAGGTTTCGTGGCTCATTTAGGAGACAGGTCCCAGAGTTGGGATCCTGGACCTATTAGAAAATGATGGCATATCCTAGTGCCTATGCCTTCATTGTCTGTAGTGAGACAACCCCTTTAACCACTATCACAATCCACAAGAACGACACGTACAAGTTTTTGGGTGTTATCATTTTTCTTTTTTTCCAAATGATGGGAATTGCTTTGTTTCCACAGAAGTCACAGTAGAGATTTAAGACCTTGACAGTGATGCATAAATTTATAGACTGGATTCATTTCAATATAAATTTTGTGCAATTGTCCAGAGGAAACAAAATTTTGTGCAAAATGTCCAAATTTGTATCGGCCTCGGAGATGGGGGGTGGAGAGGAGTGTAGACCATGGGAGGTAGACATCACATTTTAAAATGTTTTTATTCTATACTATGAGATGTGGGTTGATCGTTAGGACAACTAATAGCATTTACATAGTGGGTACAGTTATCAAGCCCCGGCCACCCTTAAAGTGCCAGTCAGGGGATTGGAAAACTGTATTTGAATTCAGCCTCCTCCTTTGTAAACCATTCAGCATAATCAAGAGGGGTAAGATGGCTGCCCTCCCTTTCAACATGACCGGTTTTAAAGGAGGTGGAGCACTTAACCTATTGACTGGAACATCAAAGGACCATCTTAGGGCGCAGCTGTGCCCAATAGCTTGCCATTGGCGTGTTAGAAATGGAGTTTGTCCTTTTTGATGTGTTTCCCTTAGTATGGGTTATATATGGTTTTTTGTGTGGGGTGGTTATCCATGGGTGTGTGACATGAGTCGGCATGTGGTCATATAATTAAATTTTGGGTGGCCCTGGTTGATTGCTGAAGATATCTTGAGAGATTCCCTTTGCCTACAAGACTGAGTGAATTACAGATTTGTGTGATTTGAAGTAGATATTATCAATAGGATCGTAATAAAGCTTAATTAGCTTTCAAGAATTCATATAAAAATATGTTGTTACTAAAGTTAGATGCTAACGACTTATTCGATGACTTTATTCATCGTCATCATCATCATCATCATCGTCATCGTCATCATCGTCGTCGTCGTCATCATCTTCATCATCATCATCATCATCATCTTCGTCGTCGTCGTCATCATCGTCATCATCATCATCGTCGTCGTCTTCATCATCATCGTCGTCATCTTCAGTATTGATATCTCCGTCCAGAACATCTTCAATCCAGTCTTCTAGTTCATCTACTGTAGGTAGATCTTCTTCATCATCCATGTCCATCCAAACACTATCGGCCTGTGGAAGAAATTAAGTTCTTGTTATAATTCTTGCATCCACAAAAACCATACTTTTACTACCATATGAATCACAGATTCATGATAAGGTATCTGTTCATAGTGCCTATTCACATCAGTGTGTTGTCTCTAATACCGGACAGGTTAGGTCCTTCAGGGTGAGATGCTTTTTGTAACACCTCCCCTTACTTTGGCCAAGGATCCCGAAGAGAAGACACCCCCCCCCCCCCCTCCCCCCCGGGTTAATTTTCTAATTTTCAAATAGGGTAAAAATTTTTGAGTTTTTGTTTTGGGTTTAACAAATTTTGAGGTTTAGTTAGTACCATACAGGGGTCAAAAGCAGGGGGGGGGAAAAAACTAACCCCCAAGGGGCCAAACCCGGGCAGTGAAACAAAAGGGGGAAAGGGGCTTCTTTTACGGCCTTTTAAATTGCCTGTTTATACTATTAACGGGGTTTTCTCACCACAATGATTGGTTTTTAACTTGTAGGGAAACGCAAATAAAGACTGTTATAAAATACTTTGCTTTTTTTGTTTATTGTTTTTTTGGGAGGAGTTTTACCCAAAAAAAATTTTAAACTACTTTTATTTTAACCCTTTTTCTCTGGGTTACCAAACCACCCCCCCCTTGTCTTTCTTTTTTCTGTTTGGCTAAAGTTTCCCCCCTTAAACCCGGGTGTGTCACTCCTTCCCTGATGTTTTTCATTATCACAGAAGCTTGTTTATTTAAGTTAATGACAAGGAGATCACGGGGGTAAAAATGGCCCTGTGTTTGGGGATTAATAATGAGGTGACCAGTCCGGTGTTTCTGCGGATAGTAAATGGCAAAGAGGGGTCCCATGCTTCTGAGAGAAATTAAATGTTTGAAACGGTCCGGGGCTTTCGGGGTTTGTAAATGGGGGAACATGGCCCCTGTATTTCTGAGGATATCATGGGGGTAAAGACCCCTGTACTTAAAGGGGATAGTCATGGGGAAAGGGCCCAAACCTTTAAATTTCTGAAACAGTCAGGGGGAAAAAAAGGGTTTTGGTGCTTTACGATGTTTAGTCATGGGGTAAGAAGGGCCCTGGTGCTTCTGGGGATATCAAAAGTAAGATGGCCCTAGTGCTTCTGAGGATAGCATGGGGTTTTAAACCCGCCCTCGGGTGTTTCGGGGGCGTCATGAATTTTAACTTTTCCCCTTTACTTCTGAGATATTTTATGCGGTAAAAAGTCCTTTTAATTCTAAAAGTAAAAGGCTTACTGTGGCTTTGCAATGAGAAAAGATGGCCCTTTTGCTTTGGGGTTTAGTCATGGGATAACATCCTGTGCTTCCGAGGAACGTCATGGGGAAAAACGTTTTTGTCCCTTCGAGGAGAGCAAAAGGTAAGACCTACCCTGTACTTTGGGGTTTTTTCCCATGGGGAAAGACGTCCTGTGTTTCCCAAAGGACAGTCATGAGGTAAAAGGGCTTGTGTTTTCCGGGAGGGGCAAAAAGGGTAAGCAATCCTGTATTCTGAGGAAGTAATGGGGAAAACCCATCCTGTTGTTTCCCGGGAAAAAAGGGGTCTGGGGAAAACGGTCTTGGTTCCGGGGCATTCATGGGGAAAAAAGGGGTCTTGTGCTTACAGATTTCATGAGGAAAAGATGGCCCCTGGGTTTTGGGGTTTAGTAATGAAAGGGATGGCCCTGTGCTTTTTTTGGGGATAGTCGAGGAAAACAGTCCCCTGTGCTTCTGGGGCCCTAGAAAAGGATTAACATTGTCCTGTACTTCTGGGGTTTTGTTTATGCGGAAAAAAGGGTCCTGAAACTTCTAAAAGTAGGGGGTTTTGACTGGGGACTTTTGCAATGAGAAAAGGGCCTATGCTTTTTTTTTTGTCATGGGGAAGACATCCTGGGCTTCCGGGGACAGCCCTGGGGTAATCCCGTTTGGGGCCCTTCCCGGGAGATCAAAAGGAAAATTTTCCTTTTACTTCTGGGGGAACCCATGGGGTTTAAAAAATACCCTTGTGTTTCCCGGGGAAAAGTATGAGGAAAAAAGGGGTCTTGTGCTTCCGGGGAAACAGTCTGAGGTAAAACGGTCCTGTACTTCTGAGGATAGTCATGAGGTAAGACAGTCCTGTGCTTCCGAGGATAGTCATGAGGTAAGACTATCCTGTGCTTCCGAGGATAGTCATGAGGTAAGACGCTCCTGTACTTCTGAGGACAGTCATGAGGTAACACAGTCATGTACTTCTGAGAATAGTCATTAGGTACGACGGTCCTGTGCTTCCGAGGGTTGTCATGAGGTAACACGGTCCTGTACTTCTGAGGACAGTCATGCATTTAGAAGGTCCTGTACTTCTGAGGATAGTCATGCAGTTAGAAGGTCCTGTACTTCTGAAAGTAGAGGCTTAACTGTGGACATGGCATTGAGTTTCTATGCAAATTGTTGCTATAATGACTTCATTTCCAAGTCTACATTAGGAGGTGAGTCCGCCGACCACGGTCAGATTGTTAAATGCTACAGCTGTGTTATCGGAGGATTATGCGCATACCCCAGCGTGCTGCACCGTCACACACAACATTACAGGAGGCAACTGGAGAAAGCAGTAATTATGTTCCACAGAAAGGAGACAATGTGGGATCGGGATAATAGACAGCGGAGATGGAAGTCATGAAGGCAGCGGAACAAAGGCTTTCACAAGAGCGTTTATACATGTAGACAAAATCAGACAGAGATGTTACTGATGGCCAGCTTAAAAGGAAAGATAGCACGTAGGGGGTGGGGAGGAATTGGTTCCTAAAGAAGGTCACGTGAATAGGCAGCACAATGTCTACGGCTTTGAAACATGGACAAACTAATTCATTAGAAACAAGGATTTAAGGATGAAGGGGGCAGGTCCCAGAGTTAGTGAGAGATGTTAACCACATGGGTCTATTCATTTCAAGGTAGATCTGATGCTATTAAGCAAGTGTTATAACGAAATATCGAACGACAGCCATGACTCAAAGGAGCAGCGGGTTGGCCTGTAGCCAATACATGGAAAATCCGAAAGTAGAATGAGGAAGCAAATTCTTCGTAGTCCACTTTTGATCACATATTGTACTGCTAAGGTAGCTCATCCCTTCCTCCACCTCTTACAATACTTGTATTGCTGTTCTGGGGTTTTTATCACTTCAAAATTTAGCTTTCTAGATGTAGGGACAGGTAAATGAAGACTTTTACCAAATACATTAGTCTTTTGATTGGTTGTGAACTAAGAGAGATTTTATCTGCTCTGAGTGCACACAGGTTTCTCTGGTTACAACCATAGTCTTCCTTGCTGATTAGACAGAGAGCAAGGAGTGAGATCACCATGGGCGGCGCTTAATCTCAGAAAAGACTTATTGTCTCTAACAAGATTAGCTTTAGTTTACAGATAAGCTATTGTTTTCACTCTTTGGAGCACTTGTAGTTTTGGACATGACTCTTGCACTTTGCCTCTTACTTTCTTCTTCTCTCTTAAATGCATGCCCCCAAGTCTATAAGGGCCATTCTTCTGCTCCCTTGTGGGCTAGTCCAAGCCTGCCGCTAAAGTATGTTGGAGTTCTGCAGACAGCTGAGCCAGAGCTTCAACAGGCTTTAGTGACCAGCTTCTTCTTGCCATATGACCCATACATAAAGGCAACCCCTGTTTTCGTGGTGGTGGGGTCACAGTGTTGCTGTAAATGCAACTTATATCGTTACTGGTATGTAGATAGAAAATTCTGGGCTCCATAGCAAACTTTTTTTTGCATGTCACAGACCACTTCCAGTTTTGGGCAGTCTGGACCACAGTGTGGATGTGGAGATGCCATAGCATCATGACAGCCTGCCTGGAAAGAGAACACCAGGCAGATTGTAAGCATCTTGGTCCACTCAATTCTGCCGTGATTTTAATGACCCAATTGGAAGACATAGTCTGGACAGGACGGTTCAATATACAAAAAACAAAAAGAAAAAAAAATGTACATATCCAGCTCACCTTAATACATGCATATGTTGTGGGGTGTGTGGGGCTTTAAATGCGCCATATTGGAAATAGTACATAAGAAACAACAACTCCTATCTCTATTGGGAAAACCCAATGGACAAAAAAAAGGGAAAGAGCAGAAGCCCAGCTCAAGGACAGTACAGTTCAAGAACAGTTAACGCATTTCAGACATAGCCCTTATTCATAGTTGAGTCTAGGTCTGAAACGCGTTAGTTGCTTTTGAACTGTTCGGGTTTTTTCTTTCTTTATGTAGTGCTGAGTTCTTCATCCTTATACGTAAAAGTTAATTTTTATCTTAGGACTTGTTTTTTCTCCTATACAGGATGGGATGAGTAGTAGACTCTCCCTAGATCCCCCCCAAAAAAGTGCCCTCTCTATTATATGGGTTTTACAACAAAATAAGGAGCTACCTTTCCAGTACACATAACATGGAGGAGAGCAGCTGTTGTGCGTCGAGTTTACTTACATCTGTCACATTCACCACACCGATATGAGGGCGAGACAGGTCAATGCCAAACTTCTCCTCCCAGTAGGGAATCAACTAAAAAAAACAAAAGAAAGAAACGAACTAAGGAGTGCACACAGGAAAATTCTACACACGTCTCTTCTAATTCTCTTCTCTCTGCACCCAGTCACAGTGTTCCCACATTCTGAAGATGAGGGTGCCAAGAACGTCAAGGACACGCCGTTCAGCTATTCCCAGCGTGCAACCATTTTGGACTGCATGCTATTCAGCAAAAATACAGCCTTTGTTCTACGCTTAATACCAAGTCCTTGTGAGCCAGGCACCGAGATTATGCCTGCTTGTGAAATCGCCTTCATGACTGTACCAGTGGGAACTACAAATTCTACTGTAGACTGTGTTTTTAAATTTGAATTCAAATCTAAAAAATTAAATTTCTAAATTTTTATACCTTTACTCGAAAGCGAATTATTATTTTTTTTTAAACTCTAAGGTTCTGTCCACACGACAAATATTTCCTGATTCCAACTTGAAATACTCATCTAAGACGGATGTAAATCATCCCCATTGACCTCAATAGAGAATATGGGTTTTAGTCCATACAATGCATATTTCGTTGGTCGTCTTTTAGGAGTAAAAAAAACTTAGAACATGTGCCATTGTATTCCACGTTGGGTTCCACGTCTAAAATGACATACAAATGTTTTGGACACGGAACTGCATCCAAAACCCTATAGACATAAATGGGACTCATTTTCTGACTGTCAATCTGCTGGAAAAAAACCCAACCTAAAATCCACATGAAATACTCATTGAAAACCGTGTCATCCGACGTGGATTGCAACGGTAGAATCCAACGAGAATCCGACAAGTAAACTTCACTATTTTGATGGCTAGACCTATCTATCCATCAAACCAGTAGTCCTAATCTATATCCAGATATGGGGGGGGGGGGGGGGGTATCTTACCAATGGGAAGTCCTCAGGGTCGATCCAGATAATGCTGAGGTCTGGGTTATCTGTATTGTCTTCTGCAACCTCTTTGATGATTTCCAGGAACTCATAACCATCTGAAATACAGGCCGAGAACAAGAGTTTGTCATAGTTACAGGACTTTCGATATCTCCAGTTCTCCTTTAAATGCTACTGATGTCGCTGGTTCTTAGAAAAGAGAACTGAAGATTTTGTAGCCAAAATAAGAATTCCTGATTTTGGATTTGTTTTAAAATTTCTTCTCAGAAATGTATAATAGAAATATATTTTACACTGTATAGGGTAATTTAGGTTATTAGAGGGTAAGGTTGACTTTATATTTTTATTTCCACCTTTCCATTGCTAAAGCTGACCATGCACCCAAGTGGCCGCCAAAAATCTTGCTTGTTGAGATGTTCCCATTCTCAGTCCCCCCCATAAACACAGATGTTTGGCCTACATGTGGCTATTGGACAACCTTGTGGCACCACTGTTGTATAGAAAGGAAGGTGGAGAACTATGGGATTGGGTGTGATCTTCTCCTTGGATACTTTTAATATAGAATTTTTAGAATGTTTTTGCTTACAACCGTAAGAGCTGAAATACTCACCGGGATCGTCCTCCTCTGCGAAAGCAACGATGTGGATTCCATCCAGATCATCTTCCTAAAATAAGAAAAAGAACAGGTACAATTAACACATTATATTCCTCCGTTATAATAATAAAAAAAGAGAGGCCTCCTAGATTTATCAACAATGCATGTCCTCCTAAAGATCTAATTTGTGAGGGTGTATATCTAGTGTCTAACTTCGGTGCCTGGAGCCCACCAGTGAGGTCAGTTCTTGGGGCCCAGCAGTGGAGATGATTCTTGGGGCCCATCGGTGGTGTTGATTCTTGGGGCCCAGCAGTGATGTTGATTCTTGGGCTCCACTAGTGGAGTTGATTCTTGAGGTCCACCAGTGGAGTTGGTTCTTGGGACCACCAGGGGAGGTGATTCTTGGGGCCACCAGTGGAGTTGATTCTTGGGGCCCACGAGTGGAGGTGATTCTTGGGGCCACCAGTGGAGCTGATTCTTGGGGCCCACCAGTGGAGCTGATTCTTGGAGCCACTAATGGAGTAGATTCTTGGGGCCCACCAGTGGAGTTGGATGTTGGGGCCCACCAGTGGAGATGATTCTTGGGGCCACCAGTGTATTTGATTCTGGAGGTCCACCAGTGGAGTTGATTCTTGGAGCCCACCCTACAACTACTGTATGTGCCTGCTCATAATTATTGCACCCTACTTTTTACTTCCTGCCTCTCTTTCTCCTTCAATATAACCCCAGGTCTGCCATCTCCAAGGGCTCACTAACTCAAATGGTCCACCTGGGGGTTTCCACTACTCCTTTGTGGGCCAGTCCAAGCCTATGTATATGAGAATGTTACTCCGGTGAGCACTGTTGATCTATGCTGAGAGATTTAGGTAAGAGCCTTAGAAGCCCCAGGGGAATAAAGAATGGAGAAATTTTATACAGAAGTGAAGTCATTTTGTGGAAACCAGGATGGCTTTTTCCCTAACTCTACCCCAACAACAGTATATTGGGTAATAAGGAGGACCTGTCATGTGGACATACCCTAATAATCCAGTAGGGCCTAAGAGACCCCTGGCTGAGAGTTGCCAATAGGATAAAAAATGGTCTTGGATGAATTTTATTTTCTGCCCAATTTGTTTGTTTTCTGTTAGGCTTGTCCCCTTCCCTGTAGAAGTGGCATACATAATTAACTGGTGGTTATGGGCGTACTATGTCCAAGACCAGGTTTGGTTCCCCGCACTGATGAATGTAGTTGTCACTGCTCCCATCCTTTTCAGCGCTTGCTTCTTGCTCCTTGTATACATCTCGTCCGCCTGTATTACATCTGTTACTTATTACTTTCATTAGTTCTGCTTTGTGTCCCCTATATTAATCTCCGTAATGACACATCGCGTCGTACAGAGCTAAGACTCCTGCCGCAGATCACACCTTCCACTGCTTTGGTGAGTCACGGCTATGTGAGCGCAGTGTATACTGCAAGGTAATGCACATTAATAAGGGCATGAAGGATTAATGAGGGAGATCAGCTGGGATTCAATGTATTGATATTTTTCATGCAAAGTCAATTGAGGGAAACTTCTAATTAAGTCACAGAGCACACAGTGTAATGTGTAACAAGACAATGTACTTAATGCTTATATATTTATATGGATCCAGATCACCGTGCACATCGGCGTCCACATGTAAACATGCAAAATTGTGACTGTTTAAGCCAATTAGGGCGTAAAGATTGATTTTGATGATGAATTAGATCCACATAAAGCTTCTATATCTACCGGTTTTCTCCAAAAATAAGGTAGGTCTTAATATTTTTTTGTCCCAAAAAACAGCTAGGGCTTAATATCAGAGTATGTCTTATTTTTTTCCCTATGAACAACAATTACACATTTATTCTTGAGCAAAAAAATCTAAATTTATTGAAATATACCAGTAATCATACCATATCACCTGGAGACCCTGAATTCCATCATGAATTTCCTTTTTCCATGTACAACTGGTACTGGAAAAATGTAGACAAGGTCCAGCGTCCTTGAAGCTTGAATGTAGAATGTATGACTCCATAGAGATACACAGAAAACAAAGAAAAAAACGCTTACGCGTTTCAGGCCAACCTTAGCCCCTACCTATAGTATGCTCAAGTATCGCGTGGCTGATCAGCATTCCTGGCTGTAACTTGAACTTATTTTGGGAGTAGCTATTTTTACTATTTTGCCATAGGCAAACTCAAACTCTATCAGTTCTCAATCTATAAAGCACTAAAACTTAACTTTTATTATGTACAACACTTAACCTCTATACACACTTTTTAAAAACCTGATTCCTAACCTCTCAATTTGTCTCATAACTTTATCCCTTTCTTATTCTGAAAGAATAACTCCTTTTCTATTATCAAACCTGGTGGAACGCCACCTATTATATCAGCAGGGAAACCCTATATATACAGTGATTTGCTAACTGCAAAAAAGGATCCAAAACATCTTACTTGGGCAGTCGTCCCTAATATGATGGGCATGAACCATATAAGGTTTCCTTGTGAAACCCTCTGCAGCGGGTAACACAAAAAAGAGGTAGAAAATCACAAATTAAAATGTAATGCCTGACCTCCCCAGCATGTTTCACCAGCAAACTGGCTTCGTAATGGGATAGAGGTCCGGTCTTTGAAGCCTACTCCATAAACTCTCAAAAATCAAGCTAAGGCTTTTTATTGGGGTAGGGCTTGTTTTTGGAGAAACAGGATATAGAATTGTACTAGCAGAAGATGAAACAGTAAGGGTTATCATTAGGACAAGCCAATGATGAGGTCATTTTCCTCTAAGGTGAGAGGGAAGTACACTTACCCAAGTCTCATACATGCTGTCAGGCTGGAGTTTTCTCAGTGTTGGTCTGAAAAACATAAGAAAGTGTTAAATGTATTTCCAGGAACAATACATGTAACTATTAGCACCCAAACAGAAACTCAAAGCTGACCTAGAATGTGCAGACTCAAGCCCCCCCCAAAAGGGGCCCCACCACCTCATCATCTTAGAGCAGGTCTAAATACGGAAGGTCCATTCCCCCTTTTTCACGAGGAGCTCCACCCAGGCTGGTGACACCGCATAGGGGGGTAGGTGCCATCTTGGATTTGGGGGTTCTGGAGTGCTCTAACCTGCGAGGGTGGCCTTCTTACAGAAAAACCCTTGCACTCTAGTGACCTTCCAAGATAGGACAGTTGGTGCTAAGAAGAAGAAAGGGGCTGGCTCAGGGCCGACAAGTAGCCATCTTCCAAGGTAGGAAACTCGGTGCTAAAAAGATGGAAAGGGCTAACTTAGGTCAAACAAGTAGGCGACCGCCTAGGGCGCTACTTCATTCCAAGTAGAAAAGGGGGGTGCAGGATCTATGGAGTGGGCTGAATTTTCCATTGGGGGCGCTTTATGTCTTACCTGTCCAGGGCACTAGAATTCCTTGTGCCATTCCTGGGCTGGCTTTTCTACAACCTTAAAGGACATCTTGTTCTTTTACTGACCATGTGACGTGCCTCTACCCTTTGAGGACAAACCAAAAATGATGCGATTGGATGAGATTTGACCTTCGCCCTTAGGGGCTTCTCTCGGATTTACCAACCCCCCAAGAACATCTGTTTAATCACCTATCGCTGTTAGTGAAAACGTTGACCTAAATGGTGGACTCTCGCCTTTCAAAAGCCATTTATGGTAACCCAAGATCAGAAAACCCAAGATCAACAAAAAAAAACCTAGATAGGTTTGGGTTTTTGAGTTGACCCATCCATTACTTATTGCCCCTACCCTTTGAGGACAACCATAATACTGATGCGACTCTGAAGATGAGATTGACCTTCGACATTAGGTCTTCTACTCACGGATGACCACCCACCCAAGAACATCTGTTGACATCAACCTATCGCTGTCTAGATGAAAACGTTGACCTAAATGCTGGACTCTCGCCTTTCAAAAGCCATTTATGGGACAAGATAACCCAAGATCAGTCAACAGCCCTGAAATAGGTTTGGGTCTTTGAGTTAACCCATCCATTACTTATTGCCCCTACCCTTTGAGGACAACCATAATGCTAATACGACTCTCGGTGAAGATGAGATTGACCTTCGACGTTAGGGGAAAGTCCTTCTCCTCACGGATGACCACCCACCCAAGAACATCCGTTGACATCAACCTATCGCTGTCTAGATGAAAACGTTGACCTAAGTGGTGGACTCTTACCTTTAAAAAGCCATTTATGGTAACCCAAGATCAGTCAACAGCCCCCCAGATAGGTTTGGGTCTTTGAGTTGACCTATCCATTATTACAATTGGTTTTAAAGAATATTGCCCCTATGAATTAATATACTGCCACTAAGTGAGTCCATTGCTAATGGGGGCAACATGGCTATAGTTATAGGGTCAGGAAATGAAAGGGCGCGGCCACCTTAATTGCCGGTGGGGCTTATGTATGAAAAATGTGCTCCTTTTGCTCTACATTGGACTTCTCCATCTCTGCGCCCTTCCGACTCCATGGAAGGTACTGATTTTAGTATTAATGATATTATACATAGAAAACAACAATAATAACATATCGCTTTACACGCGGTGTAAAGGCCTCGCTGTCATGGCAACTGTGCTCTCTGTACTGCCAATATTTAGAGAGTGTCTAAGGAGAAGCGCTTTCATCAGTCACACTTAGAAATACGCCGCTAAGAGACGGCTCTTATCTACGGTTAACCCTCCAGAGATTGTGAAGCCAAGAGACATCTGCTACAAAGGCACTCCGCGAAACCCAGTCAGTGTGGGGGAATGTAGGGCTGCGACGGACTCTAAAATGGTATCTAAAGGCTTAGATATATGAGCTCAGCAGACTGTATCACACATCAGAGGCTTAGATACAGTGGATATAGTGGATTTACATAAACGGCTTAACAGAGGGTATCACACATAATAAACCCAGCAGGCAGTTTCTACTCTATCTTGTAGAGTAATTAATAAACTCAAAAAGTAGCCCCCTATTGTTGCTGGACCTCTGGATACTGATCCCGTTATGTCTATTCACTGAAAAAGCAGTCGCAGGTCTCCTTTAAGAAATCTGTGGAATAAGCTTAGAACGGCACAAAAACAACCAGGCAAACTGTGAACTAATGACTAAATAACAGGGCAATGATCCCCGAGAACAAGGCTATTGTCACTGACATGGACTAAAACGGATTGGAAACCACTTATTTCACTGCTGAAAAGCGAGACACTGTGTGAGACGAGATTGTCTTGCGGCAGACTCCGCGATATAATGATACAGGTCTGTGACCCAAAATAATAGAAACATTAGGCGCTGTTTCGCTCTCAACCTCTTTTCTAAGCTCAGAATGTACATCAAAAAGACTCGAGAAAATAAACTTGTATTGAGATAAAACTCCATTATATTATCATGAATGATGCTGAAGTAAAATCAATTTAAATTCTTGTGACCTTGTACCTCAGACAGATTATGCTTAAGATCTTTACAAAACTAATTGTAGCTACTATAATACTGCTCCTATGTACAAGAATATAACTACTATAATACTGCCCCTATGTACAAGAATATAACTACTATAAAAAAACCCCCCATGTAAAAGAATAAAAATTTACTAAATATCCCCCTAGTACAAGAATTTTTAACTACTAAAATTTTATGCTCCCTATGTAACAAGAATAAAAAACTACTAAAATTTACTCCCCCCTATGTAAAAAAATAAACTACAAAATTACTCCCCCCTATGAAACAAGAATATAACTCCCTATAATACTGCTCCATGTACAAAAATTTATAACTATTTAATATGCCTCCAAATGACGGGAAATATAACACTATAAAAAATTTCCCCCTTGTACAAAAAAATATAATTACTATAATACTCCCCCCCTTTGTACAAAGAATAAAAATCCCTATAATTTTTGCCCCCTTTTGGTACAAGGTTTTATAACTATTTATAATACTCCCCCTATGTACAAGAAAAACTACTATAATACTCCCCCCACCTTATGTACAAGGTTTAAAAATACTATAAAAATGCCCCCTATGTAAAAGATAAAAACCCCTATTTATTTTACCGCCCTATTTTCAAAAATTTTAAAACCCCAAAATATAATAAAGCCCCCTATGTACAAAAATTTAAATACTTTAATCCCGCCCCTATGTCCCAAAAAATTATAATACTTTTTAATACCCCCTCCTATGTACAAAAATTTTAAAAACTACTATAATATGCTTCCTATGTAAAAAGAATTTTTAATCTAAAAATTTGCCCTCTTTTTTCAAGAATATAACTTTTTAAAAAAATCCCCCCCTATGTACAAGAATATAACTACTAAAATTACCGCCCCTATTTTAAAAGAATTTTAATCTTTAATACCCCCCTTTTTGTAAAAGAATATAACTATTTTTAATTTTCCCGCCCCCTTATGTACAAAAATTATATCTACTATAATACCGCTCCTTTTGTAAAAGAATATAACTACTTTTATATTTGCCCCCTTGAAAAAGAATTTAGCACTAAAAAAATGCCCCTAATGTCAAAATTAAAAAATTCTTTAATATGCCCCTTTAGGTACAAGAATAAAACTACTAAAATTACTGCCCCCTATGTACAAAATTTAAAAATTACTTTAATACTGCCCCTATTTTAAAAGAATATAACTATTTTAAAATTATTTCTCTCTATGTAAAAAGAATAAAAATTTCTTTTAATATTTGTCCCTTTGTACAGGAATATAACGATTAAAAATTCTCCTTTGTACAAGAAAATAATCCTAAAAATATGCCCTCTTTGTACAAGAATAAAATTATATAATACTGCTCTACGTACAAGAATATAACAAATATAATATCCCCCCTTTCGTTCCAAAAAATATAATATTTTAAAATATGCCCCTATGTACAAGAATAAAAAACTACTATTTTCTGCCCCCTATGTACAAGAATATAACTATATAATCCCTGCCCCCTATGTACAAGAATTTTAACTACTTTTAATATTGCCCTTTTGTACAGGAATAAAACTACTTTTAATACTGCCCCTATGTAAAAGAAATTATAACTACTAAAATACTGCCCCTATGTACAAGAATAAAAACAACTAAAATATGCTCCCTATGTACAAAAATTTATAACAAAATAAATACTCCCCCCCCTATGTACAAAAATATAACAAATTTAATATTTTCCCCCTTATGTACAAAAAATATAACTTTTAAAAAATCCCCCTTTGTCAGGAATATAACTATATAACCCTCCCCCCAATGTACAAGAAAAAATAACTACTATAATACTGCCCCTTTATGTAAAAGGGAATAAAAATACTAAAATAGGGCCCCTTTTTTTAAAAGGAATATAACTACTATAATATGCCCTATGTACAAAAATATAATACTTTTTTAACCGTTTCCCTTTTGGGAAACAAGATATAGTACTATAATACTGCTTCCTTGTAAAAGGGAATTTAAAACCTACTATAATACTGTCCTTGTACAAGAATTAACAAACTATAATACTGCCCCCCTATGTACAAGAATTTTTAAATTTACTATTAAAAATGCCCTATGTACAAAAATTTATAAATACTATAATACTCCCCACTATGACAAGAATATAATTTACTAAATTTACCCCCCCTATGTACGGGGAATAAAAATACTATAATACTGCTCCCTATGTTACAAGACAAATAACTACTTTAATACTGCCCTTTTGTACAAGAATAAAATTACTAAAATTTACTGCCCTATGTAAAAGGGAATTTTAAAAACTAATAAATACTCCCCCCTATTTTACAAGAATAAAATCTACTTTTAATACTGCCCCCTATGTACAAAAATTAAAAAATACTTAATACTGCCCCCCTTTAAATGTTGGAAAAGAATATAACAAACTATAATAGGGGCCCTCTAATGTACAAGAATATAACTACTAAAATCCCTGCTCCTATGTACAAGAATAAAAATTTCTTTTAATTTCTCCCTTTTCCATGTAGAAGAGATTTCGTCTATGTAGTTTCGTCTGTGAGTTCTTTTTCTGTAAAAATTGGGAATCTTTTTTGTAGTGTAGGGTGATTTTTGGGGGTTTAAAAATAACCTCAATTTATTGTAGGTGACACTGTCCCCGTTATTTCAAAATGTTTTATGGAAGCAATTTTATTTTCCCAAAGGTCCCAATGGAAATTTTCCCCCGAGGGGAAACCATGCCTTCGCCCCTCGCCGGAGATGGACAGATGATAGTGTAACGCTTCCCGTGCTGTTTCTCTATCTGACGCTCTGGGGATTTTAATTTTGGTTTAATGTTTAATTCTGTTAGAGGTCCCGGGTTTGGGCTTTGGTTTACTATCAGATTACTGTTACCTGGCATGACTATGGCCACCATTACATTGTTCCGACCAAATGATCCTAGTTAAGACAGTGCCCGGGCCCTGGGGGTTTTTAAATTTTTTTGATGTCTTTTGAATTTTGACTTTGATCTTTTAGTGGCCCTTTGGTGATGGAAAGTATATGGTTTGAAAAGGGTTTTTAGAATATACGGGTAGCGGGACCTACCTCTTGTGCTCGTGCAGGAAGTCTACAATCTCCTTTTCACTGTTGGGCTTGTTGGGAATTTTTAACGGGTCATCTTTGGAAAAAGGCCCCATAGTAGTCAATTTTCTTTAACCCTTCCCAGGGTCAACTTTTTGGCAACCTGGATTCAGGAACAGAAAAAATTTTCCCCAAATTTCCCAGAATTTTTATTTGGAAAAAGGGCAGATGGCCCCAAAAAAACAGCTCAAAACCCGTGGGTTTCATCGGTTTGGTTTTGGGCCCACATTCCCTTGCAGGGGGTTCCCCTTCCCTTTTTAAATGAAACCTACTTCTTGTCTTCAGAACCCTCAATTCGACTAAGACTCTTCCTTTTTCTTCCACTCTTTTTTTTTAAAGGGAAATTAAAGGAACCTTTTCCAGAGGTTCGGGGTGTTTTTTTCCTTTTTTAAAACCCAATTAAAAATTGTTTGGGTCGTTTTCCTAATGCTGTTGGGTACTGGAGTAAAAAGGGCAAAAGCCAGCAAGTTGCCCCCAAACCTTTGGGTTGGTGGGAAACCTGGGGGAGTTAAAAATCCCCTATAAACACCCTTTAAAATTTGGGTCATCAGTTTTTAAAATTTTGAATGGGTCAAACAGGACATTTCCAAATTAAAAAGGGGATTTAAAGGGACTTTTCAGGGGGTTTGGGTTAGTAGGAGGGCAATTTCCTGAGGTTGGGTAAAATTTGGCTGGTTTTTTTCCCCTTTTTTAAACTCCAGTCCCCGAAAAGGCATTGGGAAAAAAAGCCCCCAAAAAATATTAATGTTATCGGGATTTGGGCCCAACTAGGGGCCATACCCCAAAGTACCCCTAACTTAGGGCCCTTTAAGTGTTCAAAAATTGGGGTTTTGGTTTATAGACCCAATTTCAATTAAAAATTGTTAAATTTTTTTTCGGGAATCCGGAAACCCAAATTCTATAAAAAGCGGGAAGGGGAAAGTCCCATTAAAAAAAAAAATGAACTTAGTTGGGAAACCCTCCGGGAAAAAAACCCCTTTAGGGCCATATTTTTATAATAAACTTTCAATGAGATGTCCCTGGAACTTTTTTCTTTTTCCAAATTTTTGGTTCAAAGGGTTAGTTTCCCCTTTTTCCCGCCCTTTAAATTTTTTCTATTTTTTCTCTTTTGGTTTATTTTTTCCGGGCCCCTTTTCAATGTAGTTTGACCCTAACAGCGGGAAATGGGTTTTTGGGATGAAGTAAAAGCAATTATCCCTTTTGGGTTATTGCACAAAAAGATCAGATTTTTAGCTGGGACTCTTAAAGGGTCGGGCGGTATTTAATTGCCTATTTATACTATAGACTCTATAGAACGGTTTTTGTGCCGTTTTGTAAAAAATTTTTAAACCCTTTTTCGGGTTTCCAAAAAATTTGGGGGGAAAGGATTTTAAATTTTAGCCTTATTTAAGGGTCTTTCCCAAAAAAAGGTTGAGACTTAGATGGGGCTTTTTGGGTTGTTTTTGGTGAAGGTCCCCCCATTGCCCCCCGCCCAATCAGTACTGCAGTTCAGCCTAATTCACCTGAAGCCGGGGAAACATGGGCCCCACATCCCAAAGCGGGGTTTGATTTTATTACTTTAAAAGGGCCCAGCAATTTGGGCCCCCTTTTCATCAGATCTTTAAGTGGGATCCCCAAGGGAAATTTGGACCTCCACCGATCTCTCACTGATCGCTGAATGTTAAAACTTGGATAACCCAAAGGGGCAAAAACCTGTAGGGGTTTAAAGAGAAAGGTGCCCCTGACATTGGCCCCTTTTAAAGGGTCCATAGGCCATGTAGAAAAACCCTTTTTTTACAGGGTTGGGGGGGGGTTTGTTTTTTGGTTTTTTAAATTTGGGGGTTTCCCAAGGGGATCACCAAACTTCCTTTCCTTGTTTTTTTTTTGAAAAGGAAAAACCCCCAACTGTTTTAGGAAATTTCTTATGTGGGGTGTTTAGGAAAACTTCACCCCCGGGATTTCGGGCTTTTCACCCCCAAAAACAGAGCCCCAAAAAGGTTTCCCGGGAAATGCCCTTTCCAGTTCATTTTTTCTTTTAAAATTCCCTTTATTTTAAAAACCAAGCGCTGTAGTTCGCGCAGGGGAATAGTTTTTTTTTGCTTTTTGGATGCGGGTTTTGAAGTTTCCATTTAAAATTCTTGAGCATTTTTTCACGTGGAAAATCACCACGGTTTTCAGTGAAAAGAGCTTTCAAAACCCTTTCAGTGGAGTTTTGGGGACGAATTTTAGGAAAGGGGTTAAACAGCACGGGTTTTTGGGTTTTTGATCTTCCCCTGATTCGTTTTTTAAAAAATCTGCCGAAATTTCCCGATTTTAAAACCAGTCCCCATAAAACCCCCAATAAAAATCTGGCCGTACAAAAAAATTCGTTACACGCACCGGATTTTTTTTCACGGTCGGGTTCTAAAACCCTCCCGGATTTCGGGGGTTTTTCCAAGCAGTTTGGTTCTTCCCCCAGGTTTTGGGGGCCGGGGTTCCAGATTCTCGTTTTTTTCTAAACCGCCCGGGGTTTTTTTAGCCCCAAAATCTGCCCCAAAAAAAAAACGCCTTTCCCCAGCCATGTTAAATTTTGCCCGGATTTTTAATTTTTCTGTTTGTTTTGACATTACCCCCTTGGCGGGTTTTTGCCCTGGCTATTAATTTGTATGGGTGTTTCAGAAACACAACAGTGTTGGAAAACCTAGTCGAAAACCTCCTCAAAAACCCTGTTTCCAAAATTCCTCCCCCAGACCTAATTGAAAATTTTGCTGCATTGATTTTTGTTTTTCGGCAAGGTTTTGCCCACTAAATTTTGGAGGTAAAAATTCCCGCCCTCCAAAATCCCCCATTTTTGCAAAATTTTTCCACAAGGGTTTTTTTGGTTTTGGGAATGGGGGAAAAGCCCCCCCTTTTCTGCTTTGGGTACCCCAATGGCCCTCTATAGTCTTTGTCTTTGCTTATGAAATGTTAAAGGGGAAACAAAAGGGTTTTCGGTTCCATTGTTACGGAAACCCAACTGGCATAAATTTCTGGGGGCTTCTGGGGGATTTCAGTTCTTTTCTTTACAAATGTTAACGCTATGGATTTAGCAGGGGCAAGGGACTAATTCCCAAAATAGGAATAGCAGGGCCTACTAATTGCAAAACCCCTGGGAATTTTCCCAAAGTCCCCAATGAAAATTCCCCAAAAACACAAAGGAATAGCAGTGCCATCACTGATTGCAAACCTATTTGAATACCCAGTCCCAAATGACTAATTTGGGCAAAACTCGGAATGGGAGTCCCCCATCACTGATTGGAAAAGCTTACGAATAGCGTCAACCCCCTTTACAATTGCAAACCTATGCTACCCAGTGCTGCTTCCATACGTGAAAAACCCCGGGGACAAAATTTACTCTTGTTTTTCGGGGGCCCAGTTTTTTCTCGACAGCCAAAGTAGCAATCATGGCTTTTAATTGCAATTTTTGGGAATTGTATAAAATAAAATTTACTTGGTAGGCCCATGGGGCCTTGGGGTTTTTTCCAATCAATCGAACAGTTTCTGTGTTAGGGGGACGCAAAGCGGCATGTGAGTGTGAGGGCTGGGGGGTTTTTTTTTAATTCTCTTTAAATTTACCCTGAGGTCTTTAAAAGTATGCAAGAGGCATCTTTCTGTTTTGGGGTTCAAAATATGGGATCCCAAAAAAAAATTCCTATAAAAATGAGGAGCTGGGCTAAAGGGGTTTTGAAACATTTTGGACGACATGTCAGAAAAGTGACATTTCCACGCCATTTTTTAGGCCCCAAAATCAGTTTTAAAGTGCCGGCGAAAGCCCCGATCTTTTCCAAAAAAATGGCGCCCAGGTATCCCCTTCCCAAAAAAAATTTGGGGGCGCAAAAAATGGGGGAATCGGAAAAAAAGGTGAAATTGCGCAATAGCTCCATAGCATATCAGGGGTTTGGTTTTTATGAAATGGGGCTTAGAGGCGCTTTTCCCCGAGGGAGGAAAATAAATTTTATTTTAATGCACTTCAGTGGGAGCATTGCGCGACGGGGGCGCTCTCACAAATTATTTAGGAGATTAAAAAAAGGTTTTCGTGCCCGGCGTTTTTAATGCCCCCTTTTTTTGGGTTTGTCCCCAAACCCAGTCCATTTAAAACAAGAATAGGGCGCCCAAAAGTGGTTTTGGACAAAAATGGGTTTAAAAAAACTGGGTTGGCGTTTTGGGGGGACATGCCCCCCCCTTTGATTTTTCTTTTTCCCCCAAATTTGGAATTTTGAAAGGTGGCCCCTTCTCTCCCTTTGGGCCGTTCCCCCGGAAAAGGTTTTTTACATTCATTTTTTTGGAAAGGATTTGGTTTTTAAAAATTGTCAAAAAAACCTACTGAAAAACCATCCCTTTTTGGGGACCTCATAGAAAACCCCTTTGTTGTAGTTTTAACACAGCGTGGATGTTCTGAGGTTGGTTTTCCCCAAAAAAACTGGTTAAAACTATTGAAAAACCACCAGGTCTAGGGGGGGGGGATTTTCCCAGTTGGTTTTTGGGGCCAATTCAAAAAAATAAATTTTTTGGGAAAATTACTTTTTTAAAATTAGTTTGTAGCCTTAGACCTAAATGGGGCTCTATTAAAAATACCTGACCTAGCACCATAGGAGTCAGTAGTGATCGGGTTGCCACCATATTGGGGTTTGGGGTTTCCTCAGATGAACCCATTTGGGCCCCACTGTATCTCACCCTGAGCTTTACAAACAAAGACGTTGTTAACTCATGTATCCAAACACACTCTGTGGGCCCTAACACTAGCCCGGGATTCTGCTGACCCCAGCCTTGGGTGGCACCTTAGATCAGGGCTCCCCAACTCCAGTCCTCAAGGCCCACCAACGGGTAATTTTGGGCTTTACCAGTTTTTCCCAACGGTGATGTCATTAGTATGGCACAGGGGGATATTTTTAGTAGGGCTCGGGTGCTTTCTTTAGTATGGCACAGGTGTTTATCATTATTTAGGGCACAGGGCAAATCTTTGTAATGGAAAGGGTTGTTTAATCATTATTTTTGGGCCCACAGGTGATTCCAATTTGAAATGGCAAGGTGAGGGTTAATTTGGTTATGGCACGGTGCTATCATTATTTTGGCACAGGTGATTTTAGTTTTAGGGGCACAGGTGTTTATCTTGGGAAATGGCCGGGGGTGATATAAATTGGGCATGGCAAGGTGAGGTTTTTTCCAGTTTTTGGGAAAGGGTTTGGATACCCATTAGTATGGCACAGGTTAATTTTCTTTTATTTTGGCACAGGGGGTGTTCATTAGTACGGCACGGGGTGCTATCTTTTAGTAGGGAAACAGGTAAAATTTTCATTAGTAGGGGCACAGGTTTTGTACCCATTATTTAGGGCCCAACGGGTTTGTTTATAAATTTAGTAGGGCCCACAGGGGCTTTTCATTGTATGGCACAGGGAAATTATCTTTAGTAGGGGCACAGGTGCTATCATTAGTATGGAAAGGTGAAAAAATTTTTTGTAGGGCAAAAGGTGTTTCATTGTATGGCACGGGTGATTTTTTCCCTTTATTTATGGCCCAGGTGCTATCATTATAGGGCCCACAGGTGTTTCATTGGTGGGGGCACAGGGGGTTTTCATTGGGTTGGGGGAAAAGGGTTTGCTATCTTAGTATGGAAGGTAAATTCATTAGTATGGCCGGAAATTACCCATTAGTATGGCACAGGTGATGTATTAGTACGGCACAGGTGTATCATTAGTTTTGGGCACAGGTGATTTTTAATTAGAAAGGGCAAGGTGCTTAATTAGTAGGGCCCACAGGTGTTTATCATTGGGTAGGGGCACGGGTGCTTTTCTTTTAAGTATGGCACAGGTGAAAAATCATTAGTAGGGCCCACAGGTGCTAACCCTTTTAGTAGGGCAAAGGGGGATTTTCATTGTTTTGGGCCCCAGGTGATACCCATTTGGCATGGAAAAGGTGTTGTTTTTGTATGGCACAGGTGTTTATCTTTAGTTTTTTGCACAGGTGATATCTTTTAAAGTAGGGCCCAGGTGCTTTTCTTTTGGTAGGGGCACAGGTGATATCTTTTGCATGGCACAGGGGGGTGTCATTAGAAATTTGCACAGGTGATATCATTGAAAGGCCCAGGTAATTTTAATTAGTATGGACAGGTGATGTCATTGTATGGACAGGTGCTTTTTCATTAGTAGGGGCAAGGTGAGGGTGTTTTGTATTGCCACGGTGATATCATTTTTAGGGCCCAAAGGTGATTTTTCATTAGTTTTGGCACGGGTGATATCTTTTTGGGGTATGGCACAGGGGATGTCTTTAAAGTATTGCACAGGTGATTTTAATTAGTATTCCCACAGGGGATGTAAAATTTTAGTATTGCACAGGTGATTTCTTTTAGTATGGAACAGGTGTGTTTTTTGTATTCCCACGGGGTTGGATTTTATTAGTAGGGCAACGGTAAATGTTATTAGTATTGCACAGGTGATGTCATTAGTATGGCACAGGTGCTATAATTAGTATGGCCCCAGGTGAATTTTAGGCCCAACAGGTGATGTCATTAGTATGGAAAAGGTGTTTCTTTAATATTCCCCAAAAGGGTGTATTTTTTTGTAGGGCCCAAGGTGAGGGGGTTCGATTAGTTTTGGCACG
Organism: Phyllomedusa bahiana; assembly: GCA_025379985.1. Taxonomy (NCBI): domain Eukaryota; kingdom Metazoa; phylum Chordata; class Amphibia; order Anura; family Hylidae; genus Phyllomedusa; species Phyllomedusa bahiana. The sequence goes on along the minus strand of JAODAL010002399.1, from coordinate 46,678 downwards.
GGTTTGATATATTAGTACGGGAAAAAGGTGATTTTTCATTAGTATGGCAAAGGTGAATAAATTAAAAAAGGGCCCACGGGTTTTGATATCATTAGTTTTGGCAAAAGGTGTTTTCTTTTGTAGGGGAAAAGGTGATTTCTTGTAGGGCACAGGGGGATTTTCATTAGTACGGCACAGGGTGCTATCATTAGTATAAACGGGGTTGATATTTTTAGTATGGCAAGATGATTTCATTAGCATTGCACGGGGTGATGTCATTAGCTTTGGCACGGTGTTTATCATTAGCATTGCCCGGGTTTTTGCTATTTTTATTTATGGCACGGTGATTTTTTTGGGGTATGGCAAAGGGGGCTTTTTATTTAGTATGGCACGGGTTTGGATATCATTAGTAGGGCCCAAGGTGATACCCATTAGCATTCAAGGTGCTATCATTGTATGGCACAGAGGGATGTCATTAGCATTCCCAAGGGTTTATTTTCTTTTAGTTTGGCAAGGTAAATTTTCCTTGGGTATGGCACGGGGTGATATTTTTAGTATGGCACAGGTGATGTCATTAGTAGGGGCACGGTAAATTTTATTGTAGGGCACGGGTGATATATTAGTATGGACAGGTGAGGGCTTAAAGTTTTGGCATAGGTGTTTATATTAGTAGGGCCAAGGTTTGATATCATTAGTAGGCAGGGATATCATTAGTAGGGCCCACAGATGATGTCTTTTGCATTTGACAAGGTGATACCCATAGCATGGCACGGGGTGATACCCCATTAGCATGGCACAGGTGTTTATCATTGATGGCCCAACAGGTGTTTTTTTTTTTGATGGCACATTTGGGTGATATCTTTAAACCCATGGCAAGGTGTTATATTAGGTATGGACGGGTTTGATATCATTATTTAGGGGAAAAAAAGGGGGATATTTTTTAGTTTGGAAACGGGGTTGATATCATTTAGTATGGCCAGGTGAGGGTCTTTTGAGGGCACAGGTGATATCTTTTAGTATGGCACAGGTGTTTGTCTTTAGCAGGGGCCGGGGGTGATTTTAATTTGGATGGCCCCCAGGTGGGGGGGCCTTTTGGGGACTGGTTTTTGGGGGAAAACCTCCCTTTTTAGGAAACGTCCCTTTTTTAAGAGAGTCTGATTTATGGGGAAACCCCTTGAAAAAATCCCCCAAAGTTTTTTGGGGAAAGGGTTTGGGGCCCCCCTCCATTTGTATAGGGTTTACTCAAACCCCCCTATAGCCCTTTGTCTTAGTTTTTTGTTTTGTTCAAGGGAAAAACCCAATGGTGGGGACTTTTAATATCCCCCTTAGATGTATTTCCCGTATACTGGAATAAAAATTTTTTGAGGAAAATTTTGATTTATTTAAGTTTTTGGTATGACTTGGATCTTACCTTGCTGTCAAAAGTGGCGAAGAATGGGATGTAGGGGTGGAACTCTTCAGCTGCATCTTCATAGGCCTTGTAATCTGTATGGGAAGGAACATATATACTATAATCTACTGGTTTTGGTCAAATGGTCGTCTGTTAGCGTCAATAGAACATAATGGAGAACAGTCGGAGAACATTGGCCCCATCTTAACACATAGTTGGTTGGGATGGTTGAATCACCCGTATTCTTGGTCACATCAGGTCGAAGTTGTAGTGGACATATTAGCCATTTGTGGCGGGTCAATATCCATGAACCATATAGGGCCCCATAGATTCATTCCATTTCTAAGAGCAACGCCACCCTCTGGTCAGCCACCTGGTATGGTATTATTGCAGTGCTCATGCACAGATTCATACCACCCATGGCCTTTGGTGATTGGGTCCTCTTCCCACAGGCCTTACTACAGAGAGACCTATGTTTTTCCTTAAAGGGGTATTCCCATTTCATTCATCATTTACTTTTTCCTTTGTATAAATCTAAAGACTATTACCAAGTACATTGCTGTTCTGATTTTGCTTCCTTTCTGAGCTAGAGCAGTTCCTATCTCCTGCTTTTGTACACAGGCTTCAATAGGTTACAGCACCTGTTTTTGCTCTAACAGACTCTAAAGTCCTGATTGGAATGGTGACATCACTCCCTGATGTGTCTTATCAGCAGCACAGGAGCTTGTTTGTTTCTTTCTGACAAACTTTAACCCTTTAGTGCTCCGTAACCATGTGCCCTGCTGTTTAGACCCTTCCATCATCAATGTCGCTTGGAATAGCAGAGCTGATATCTCAGTCACTGCTGTAGAACAGGAAGTGGGAACCTGAAGCTGTAGAACCACCCCCAGCCTGAACAGGAAGTGGGAGCCTGAAGCTGTAGAACTGCCCACAGCCTGAACAGAAAGTGGGAGCCTGAAGCTGTAGAACTGCCCATAGCCTGAACAGAAAGTGGGAGCCTGAAGCTGTAGAACTGCCCACAGCCTGTACAGGAAGTGGGAGTCTGTAGCTGTAGAACCACCCACAGCCTTCACAGGAAGTGAGAGCTGAAAGCTGTAGAACCGCCCACAGCCTCTACAGGAAGTGGGAGCCTGAAGCTGTAGAACTACCCACAGCCTACACAGGAAGTGGGAGTCTGTAGCTGTAACACCACCCACAGCCTAAACAAGAAGTAGGAGCCTGAAGCTGTAGAACCACCCACAGCCTAAACAACAAGTAGGAGCCTGAAGCTGTAGAACCACCCCCAGCCTAACAGGAAGTGGAGACTGAAGCTGTTTGAACCACCACCTCCTAAACAGAAGTAGGAGGCTGAAGCTGTAGAACCACCCACTGCCTGAACAGGAAGTGGGAACCCAAAGCTGTAGAACTGCCCACAGCCTGCACAGGAAGTGGGAGCCTGAAGCTGTAGAACCACCCACAGCCAGAACAGAAAGTGGGGGCCTGAAGCTGACTTTGAAGAGCAGGTTTAGTGATATTTTGCATATGTTTTCCAATGAAGCTTTGTCTGTAAGTTAGTCTTCATATACGTCCTGGACCTGGTCAATGTAAACCAGTACCCCCCCTTAACCTTATTGTGCAAATAAATGTCAGCTGGTTGTCAATGATAAAGTGGGTTCTTCTGACTCCTCCAGATAAACCTGCATGGTTGTGGAACAATATGACAGCTTCAAGGACATTGCCCGCATGTGAATTGTGAAGATTAAGCACATCTCCCTTCCTCATCCATCTGTACATTGTAATACTATGGTCGCTGCATCTCAAAGGAAGCAGCCATCCATTTTTATAGAGTTTTATTTAGAAACATTACATTAGCCGCCTCCATTATTGAGAGCGTCCCGTGCTGCGTCAGCCGCTCTCTTATCATCACGTTACACTCGCTGGGACATTAAACGTTATGCTGAAGACTCTGATAAGGGAACATTGGGCTGAATGACTAGGGCAGTACAAAATACAGTCACTCTTTGATAACCCAGAGGAGCTGCTAGGCTGGGACCATTACAGTGTTCACCTATCTCCCCATCCATACTGGTGGTCTTAGTAGATCATTTAAAATGAAGTCATCATTGAATGGGTACATGGGTGCAATAGACCTGAGGTCCTAAAGAGAGGGTCAGGAAGTTTATATGTGGCACTTGCCAGGGAGGACATCTGGTAGTCTCCATCACTTTTGACCAATCGACCAGTGTCGAAAGGACTCTTTTGACACATGACGTCTCTAGGAGTTCTCTACTACTCTCTACCACCCATTTAGGGTCCCAAAGATGAGATCGGGAAGTATATATTTGGCACTTAAACATATGGCGACCTCCATCACTTTGTACCAGTCGACCAGTGTCGAAAAGACTCTTTTGACACATGACGTCTCTAGGAGTTCTCTACTACTCTCTACCACCCATTTAGGGTCCCAAAGATGAGATCGGGAAGTATATATTTGGCACTTAAACATATGGCGACCTCCATCACTTTGGACCAGTCGACCAGTGTCGAAAAGACTCTTTTGACACGTGACGTCTCTAGGAGTTCTCTACTACTCTCTGCCACCCATCTAGGGTCCCAAAGATGAGATCGGGAAGTATATATTTGGCACTTAAACATATGGTGGCCTCCATCACTTTGGACCAGTCAACATGACCCCTCTAGGAATTCACTACTACTCACTACCACTAATAAAAGGTCCCAAAGACGGGATCAGGAAATATATATTTGGCACTTGGCCTCCATCACTTTTGACCAGTCAGCAATATCGAAAAGGACTCTTTTAGCACATGACCTCTCTAGGCATTCCCTACTACTCACTACCACCAATCTAAGGTCTCAAAGACAGGGTTGGGAAGTATGGTGGCCTCCATCACTTTTGACCAGTCAACAATATCGAAAAGGACTCTTTTAACACATGACCTCTCTAAGCATTCCCTACTGCTCACTACCACCAACCTAAGGTCTCAAAGACGGGGTTGGTGGCCTCTTTTGACTAGTCATCAGTCTCGAAAGGTCTCTTTTGACACATGACGTCTTTAGGAGTTCTCTACTGCTCACTATCGCCAATCTTGAGTCCCAAGACGAGATTGGACACTTGAGGACAGGATAATAGCACTGACACTTGGGGGGCAGGATGACATATGGTGGCCTCCATCACTTTTGACCAGTCAACATGACCCTTATAGGAATTCCCTACTACTGACTACCACTAATAAAAGGTCCCAAAGATGGAATCAAGAGATATATATTTGGCACTTGGCCTCCATCACTGTTCACCAGTCAACATTCGCGAAAAGGACTCTTTTAGCACATGACCTCTCTATGCATTCCCTATTACTCACTACCACCAATAAAAGGTCTCTTAGACAGGGTTGGGAAGTATACATTTGGCACTTGGACATATGGTGGCCTCCATAACTTTTGGCTAGTCAACAGTATCGGAAGGACTCTCTTGACACATAATCCCTCTAGGAAGTGCCTACTACGTAGTACCACCAATCTAAGGTCCCAAAGATGGGATCAGGAAGCACAAATGGGGTACTTGCCAGTGAGGACATCTGGTGATCTCCACCACTTTGACCAGTCAACAGTGTTAATGGGACTATTTTAAAACAAAAAAACCTATTAAAAATTTTCCCTACTAATATGTCAGTATCTGGCCCCCACTGGGTGGGGCAAATTCACTAGACTGAAGGTTTTGCTGACCCATACAGAAAGGTCTGGTGTCTGGTTCCCTCTTCTTGACTTTTCCATGGTGCTTGGGCCAATAAATGGTTGGTAAAAAAATGTAATTTTTTGGGAGGGAAGCTGTAATTCTCACCCCCCCAAAGGGGAAAAGGGGGAAATCAAAAAAGGGGATTTTCTTTTTGTCCAAGGCCCCATGAAGCAAAAATGGCCCCTTGTCTGTATGCCACCTTTGGGCCTCCTTAAGTCCTGGTCAATAAAACATTAGCTTGAAGGAGATCTAGGGTGTTACTAATGCAAAGAATTGAGGTTCGACCACCAGAAGAAAGGGCAATCTTGTCCACCAATAGTCAAATCATTTCCTTAATTGGGGGCAGAATTTAAAGAACTTGGGGGGGATAAAGGCTGACATTGGGGGGCAGGATTGGTGCTGAACTTGGGGGGCGGTAATGACGGGGACACTTGGGGGGGGGCAGGTAATGGCGCTGACATTGGGGGGGGTAATGACGCTGAAACTTGGGGGCAGGAAATGTGCGGGAACGGGGGGGAGGATAATGGTGCACTTGGGGGGGGAAATGACGTGACATTGGGGGGCAGGAAAATGCGTTGAACTTTGGGGGGCAGGATAAGGGGCTGACACTTGGGGGGCAGGAAAATGAATGCCTTGGGGGCAAAAAAATGCATAAACCTTGGGGGCAGAATAAATGCCCTAAACCTTGGGGGGGGCGGATAATGACACTTGGGGGGCGGATAAGAACTTGGGGGCAGGATAATGACAGGGGGGGGAGTAATGACGTGGACACTTGGGGGCGGTAAGGGCGGAACTTGGGGGCAGGAAAAATGACCCTGACACTTGGGGGCAGGTAAGGGTGAATTGGGGCAGGAAAATGACCTGCATTGGGGCAGGAATAATGAATTGGGGGGGCGGTAATGACGCCCTTGGGGGGCAGGAAATGCCCTGACAGGGGGGGCAGGATAATGGCGTGAACTTGGGGGCAGGATAATGACGCTGACCTTGGGGGGCGGATAATGACGTGCATTTGGGGGGGGAAAATGCCCTGACATTGGGGGGCAGGAAAAGCGTAACACTTGGGGGGGCAGGATAATGCGTACACTTGGGGGGGTAATGCGCTGAATTGGGGGGCGGGGATAATGACGCTGCCCTTTGGGGGGGAGGTAATGACGCGGGGGACACTTGGGGGGGCAGGATAATGACGCTGACACTTAGGGAAGGATAGTCTATATCGGGGGTCTATGTGCACACATTGGACGTCTTCATTCCTCACTGAAATCTGAGCAGATCTTTTCACATAACAGTCAAAAGGAAAGTTCTATCAATGGTCCAAGTAAACAAGCGGCATGGGGGGAGGGGGCTCGCTGGGACCCGGGCCGGGGGTGCTGCGGAAGCATGTTTTGTGTACTGTGAATGGAGTGGTGGCCGACTGGCTGCTGACTCGCTAAATCTCTTAATACCCCCATTAAATGTGCCTTTCATTTGAGCAATTAACCCTTAGGTGCACAGCTGGTACTTGTATCAGGGGTGGACGTACTATCTATACTTACCCACAATGCAGGTCATAGGGACGTACTTATTTTACAGCCTCTCTAAAATCTACCATTGCTGGTCAAATAGATAACACCCTAATCAACAGCACATTTAAAGGTGAACTCTACCATGCATGGAGCCTGAAGGCTACAGAGGACCCTATATAGGGCAACATATTGAAGCTTCTGCCTCAGGACTATCAACATTGGTATAGAGGCTGTAAGGAAACAGCATTCGTATACCTACCATATGACTTCTATGGTTAGATAGTACATGTGGATATATAGACAGGAGAAGAGGGTCTATAGATAGTATATGGGGACATATAGACAGTAGAAGAGGATCTATAGATAGTATGTGGGGCCATATAGACAGGAGAAAAAGGATCTCTAGATAGTTTGTGGGCCCATATAGACAGGAGGAGAGGATCGATAGATGGTATGTGGGGCGATATCGACGGGCGGAGAGGATCTATAGATAGTATGTGGGGCCATATAGACAGGATGAGAGGATCTATAGATAGTATGTGGGGCCATATAGACAGGAGGAGAGGATCTAAAGATAGTATGTGGGGCCATATAGACAGGAGGAGAGTGTCTATAGATAGTATGTGGGACCATATAGACAGAAGGAAAGTGTCTATAGATGGTATATGGGAACATATAGACAGTAGAATAGGATCTATTGATAGTCTATGGGGACATATAGACATGAGAAGAGGATCGATAGATAGTCTATGGGAAATGACAGATAAGGGATCATGATAGTATATGGGGCCATATAGAGGAGGGAGATCTATGATAGTTTGGGGCCATATAGAAGAAGAGAGGATCTATAATAGTATGTGGGCATATAGCAGGAGGAGAGTGTCTTAGATAGTATGTGGGACCATATAGACAGAAGGAGAGGGTATATAGATGGTATATGGGAACATATAGACAGGAGAATAGGATCTATTGATAGTATATGGGGACATATAGACATGAGAAGAGGATCTATAGATAGTATATGTGGATATATGGACAGTGCGAGGGGATCTACACATAGTACATGAGAACATATAGACAGTGGTAGGGGATCTATAGATAATACATGAGGACATTTAGACAAGAGGAGAGAATTTATTGATAGTATATGAGGATATACTGTAGACAGGAGGAGAGGGTCTATATATATAGTACACAGGGACATACAAAATGTACATGAAGACAGACACTAGGAGATGATCTCTCATAGTACACAAGGACATATAGGTGGTGTATAAGGATTTATAGATAGTAAGGACCTATGGGTATTGTATGAGGATGTATATATGGTGTATGAGTATATATATGCTCTCCCCTTATCAACTCCTCACACAACCGTCTCCAAGACTTCTCCCGTGCTTCACCCACACTCTGGAACTCACTGCCCCAACACATCAGACTCTCCTCCACTTTCACCAGCTTCAAAAGCAACCTGAAAACCCATTTCTTCAGGCTTGCCTATAACCTTCACTAAACTTGTCACTACTTCCTCCACAGACATGTCTGCCCCTCACCTCCTGTCTCTTTCCCCCTCCTTGTAGATTGTAAGCCCTCGCGGGTAGGGTCCTCTCTCCCTCTGTCGTGCCAATTGTCATTAATCACTTATCACTGTACTCGTTTTAAAATAAATAATAATAATATAGGTAGAATATGAGGATTTATAGATAGTACATGAGGCCCTATAGGTAGTATGTGAGGACTATTCGGTATATGGCTCTTCTAGCTCTAGCTCCGATTCCCTGGCCCACTCTCTATAAAGCCATTGTGCTGGGGATCTGCTGAGTATCATCATATAATCTGGATTCATCCCCTGCTCACAAGGCTTCACGGATAGAAAATTCCTCTAACAGAGCGGCCTGAAAGCCTCCATCAGCATTTTCCACGCATCACTTTCTACCCCCACTTCACAGTAAATGGCCGTAGTCAAAAGACAGAGCCGCTATGAGAATAGAGAGATAAGCAGCAGAATGGCGCGCAATGCCGGAGCCTCGGGACCGTTCCGGATTAGCAGATGTTCCGGACTTAAGCTCTTCACTGAAGCAATTGTCACCATTGTTGCCTCTGCTATCAGTCGTCGCCTGTGTAGGCTGGTTCATAAATAAAATTTTACTTACGCTCTGAATCCTCATTTTTGAAATATCCGATCAGCTTAGGTTCATCCTCGATATTCTCGAAGGCGGCAAGCTCATGACTTCCATCAATGAATTCCACTGGGTCCTCCAGAACCTGCAGAAGACAACGCTCACATTAGTTAAGACTCTTCCTTACATCAACCACGAGGGCGCAAGCTCAGATTTGGATACCTTGAATCGTCGCCATTGAACACGTTATCAAATATCTAGAAGTATTCAGGTCAGCCAAGCATTGACTGTAGTCAGTGAGGAGATGTAGTCAGGATGAGGTCGCTACCAGACACCTTTGGTGGTGGCTTATCTCAGTGGAGAACAAAAGGATTGGGCACTGAAATTTATCACGTTGATAGATCCTACGCAACATCATCTATCAGGAGAGAGCTGGGGCCTGCATACACATATACCCATTAAAGCCAGCAAGCTTCACTGACATCTTTAAAATGGATGGGGGGTCTTTAGTCCTGGCTCAATTGGATTGTTGGGGTAGGGGGAGGCTTAATAAATGGGATGGAGATAAAATGTTTGCTCTCTATTCCAGACAGTCCAGTATCTCCAAAATGGATGGGGGTGTTTAGTTCTCTTGGCTCGTTCCATGCTTGGCTGGAGTGTTGGAGTAAGGTGAGGCTCAGGAAACGGGGCTAAATGTCTTTATTTTAGACAATTATCTTCAAAATGGATGGGGGGTCTTTAGTCCCTCTGTCTCTTTTCATGCCTGATCGGATTGTTGGGATGGGGTGAGGCTTTGGAAATGGGATGGGGCTAAAATGTTTGTTCTCTATTTCAGACAGTCCAGTATCTCCAAAATGGAAGGGAGAAGGGAAGGGGGTCTTTAGTTCTCTTGGCTCTTTCCCTGGTCGGCTGGAGGGTTGGGGTAAGGTGAGGCTTAGGAAACGGGGCTAAATGTCTTTATTTCAGACAATTATCTTCAAAATGGATGGAGGGTCTTTCGTCCCTCTATCTCTTTTCATGTTTGATTGGATCGTTGGGACAGGGTGAGGCTTTGGAAATGGGATTGGGTTAAAATGGATTGGGGGGGAGATCATAAGTCCACCTGGCTCTTTCCATGCTTGCCTATAGTGTTGGAATAAGGTGAGGCTTTGGAAATGGGATGGAGCTAAAATGTTTGGTCTCTATTTCAGACAGTCCAGTATCTCCAAAATGCATGGAGGTGCGGGGGAGATCATTAGTCCACCTGGCTCTTTCCATGCTCGCCTATAGTGTTGGGGTAAGGTGAGGCTTAGGAAATGGGATGGAGCTGAAATGTTTGGTCTCTATTTTAGACAGCCTGGTATCTCCAAAATGGAAGGGAAGGGGGTCTTTAGTTCTCTTGGCTCTTTCCCTGCTCGGCTGGAGGGTTGGGGAAAGGTGAGACTCTGGAAAAGGGGCTAAAATGTTTGTTCTCCATTTTAGACAGTTCAGTATCTCCAAAATGGATGGGAGGATCTTTAGGCCACCTGGCTCTTCCCAAGCTTTGCTGCGGTTTTGGAATAGGATAGATCTTAGGATAAGGGATGGGACTAAAATATTTGGCCTCCATTTCAGACAGTCCAGTAGAGATAAGGTTTCTTTTACATCAAGTCGCCTCCCTGCTGTTTGAAGGGAGGAATTTGACCTGTTCAATATTGTGATCAGTTATTAGTAATAGCTCACTGACTCAAGCATATCCAGTTAGCAAGTGCTACTCACAGAAGTCCTTATTTCATGGACGATACTTTTCCCAACATAATGTTGAGGACCTTAATGTAGAGCTATATGTATATACTGTTCTATAGTGGTAGTTCCCCAACCTTTCCCTGCCCAACCATGAGAAGCCCATGGTTTCTACAAGAAACTTCTCCAGCTATTCCCATTAAAAATGGCCATACAAGTTTTTGGGGAAAGCCTTAGCCAGCTTCTAAGGAACCCCACGGTACCGTGGTTGGGAAACTGTTCGTTAGGCCAGGAGAGATGGGGTTACTTCCACTTTAGAACAACCTTTCGAAAGTGTTAACCAGAACTTCTTTTGTCTCCTGCGCATTGTGATGGTGTGGCCCAGCGGACCTCCAAAAAGAAAGGTTAATTGCTGGTATTCGGCCTAAGTAACTTCCCAGGATCGAGGCGCGTTATTCCACACACGTCGGCTTCTCACGGAAGGGATTTCAATTGCTTTTTGTGACTGGGTTGCGCAATCTTTTAGATTTCGTTATTTTCTGGAGCTGTAATTGGGGTCAGCTGGGACTTTATTCTGTAAACAGTGCCAGGATTTACTGTCTGTGACAAGCAGACTGTGTCCTCCTCAAATAAAGCTGCCAATAACTAGTGGCAGGAGGCATCTTAATTATGGAAAAGAGGTATGAGAGCTGCCACGGTGTCGCTGAGTTAGGTGGCTGGAAATGTGGGATCCAGAGTCTTCTACCTGCAGATCGGGACTCTTGCATCCTACTCCCAGGTCTCCTTCATCCTCGGAGGCTTCTGCCCCCCCCCCCCCACCTCCCAACCACTCTGAGATTGCATGTACTTCTCCTGCTAATGTGATGCTTCTGTTACTTGGCTTCCTGCTGCTCCTGTCTCTTCTTCCTCATTATATTGCTTTATTCTGTATCATAGTCATTGGTTTCTTCACCTCCTGACTCTCCTTGTCTCTTGTCATCATCTTTCCTTCCACTCCCAGGTCTCATTTCTCCTCCATTGCTCTCACTGTCATTTATATCACATCTGTTGCTCTTTTTTTCCACTCTGCTCCCGGGAACTTTGGTCCCCTTGTCTTCTGTCATGTCTTTTTCTATTTCCCATCTTCTATCACCTGATGTTCTAGGCGGTTCTTCACGTTACTCTGTTTTTTCTTTTGCTCTTTGCTTCCTGACCCTTTTGTCTTTACCTCCTGATCTTTCCTTTTCCCTTGGTCCATCTCTTTCCTGTCTGTCTCACACATTCTCCTCTCTTTTTGATCACTTTTATTCTCTTCCTTACCATCAAGTTGTCCTTTATCTTTACCTACTTTTTAATTTTCTCATCCTACCTCTTTCTGACTCTTTCAACTGCCTGGCATCATTTTCACATTCTCCCATAGGCTTTCTTATTTTGTGGTCTCTTTCTTGTCCTTTTTTCTTTTGATTTTTTGTTCCCTTTTTCCCACTGTTTTTCACTTTCTTACTTTCTGACTTGTGTTTTACATAATCACTTCTACTCCTCTGATACCGTTTGGTTGCCTTCTATCCTCCTTCTACTTCTTTACTTGCAAACCTCCATTCCCTCTCGTTTACTCTCATTGCCTCCTCTTCTTTACTTTCAGATCTCCCCTCTTTCACTTTCTCTGTGGTCTTGTGACCTTGCGTCCTTTTTTCTTCTCCTTAACTTTCATGTTTTCTCTTCCTTCTTGTCTACTACGGTATCATTTCCTCCTCTTCTTTACCTTCAGGTCTCTTCTCTGCCACTTTCCCCGTGTTTCTCTCTTGTGATCTTCCGTTCTTTTTCTTCTCCATAACTTTCATGTTTTTTTCTTTCTCTTCCTTCTAGTCTTCTATCATTTTCTCCTCATTACCTCCTGATCTCTTCTCTTCCACTTTTCCCATGGTCCTCTCTTGTGACCTTACGTCCTTTTTCTTCTTTCTTACATCCTAATCTTCATGTTTTCTCCTTCTCTTCCTTCTAGTCTACTCTCATTGCCTCCTCTTCTTTACTTCCCGATCTCTTCCACTTTGCCGGTGGTCCTTTCTTTTGACCTTACATCCTTTTTCTTCTTCCTTACATCCTAACGTTCATGTTTTTTCCTCTCTTCCATCTAGGCTTCTATCATTAACTCCTCTTCTTTTTCTCCAGATCTCTTCTTTTACCCTTTCCGAGTGGACCTTTCTTTTTGACCTTACATCCCTTTTAGTCTTCCTTACATTCTAACGTTAATGTTTTCTCCTTCTCTTCCTTCTAGTCTTTTATCATTACCTCCTCTTTTTTTCCTCCAGATCTCTTCTCTTCCATTTTCTGAGTGGTCCTCTCTTGTGACCTTATGTACTTTTTCTTCTCCCTACTGTTCATGTTTCCTCTTTCTCTTCCCTCTTCCCTCTTCCTGATCTCTTCCTCGTCTGTTCTCCACTTTCATTCCTCTGTAGTCTATTTAATTTTCTTTTCGTTTGGTTTCTATTCTTTTTCCCTGTGAGAGATCCTTTTCTCAATCTACCTCTAATCCTTCTCTTTCATCTCTCTTCTTCTATCCATCTCTCTTTATCTTTGCCTCTCACAATGTGTCTTTTTTGCATCAGTTCTTTTCCTTGCTTTCCTTCCTATCTCACCTAGTCTATCTCGTCTTAGATAATTCAACTTCACATCACTACTTAAAGGGGATTAGGAGGTAAACGTGAGGAGATTCCACTTAGAGCTCTCATCCAGTTCAGAAAGTGACTGGTAAGAGTGTATCTCACCTTGGAAGACCTGGAATTTCCATGCATTATACACTCATAACCTATTAAGGAATGTGTAATGCTTCATTTTTCCTGTGGGGGCACTGCAGGAGATCTGAACACTTGTTGTCAGGCTCAGTTTATAGCTGTTTTGGACTCTTCTAATAAAATCAGATTGCTCAATGCAGCTAACTTATGTAATACTGTACTTGAAGTCCATGGCTTAATTTGTAGACGACCGTCTACAGTCTTGAATTTATTATTTGCTGATTTTTGTTGCTTAATTTGTTATGTTGACTTAATTTTGTATGTTAAGGGTCTACAGTATATTGTTCAGTGATATCCTGTCCCACAATACTAACATACCAAAGACCTCATGCACAGCAGAGGTCTACGCCCTTTATGATGGCACACAAAGTCCATATTACAGAGCTGTTCTCACTCTATATGCTCCTGTATGGCCTAGGAAGTGGTAGAAAAGTGGAAATCCAGGATCCAGGGAAAAAGGTGCTAAAATCAAACACTTTTAATCTAAACTATTAAAACATCTCGAAAAAGAAGAGTATAGTGGCCTTCAGGATCACCATAACTCGTTTCAAGCTCTAATGCTCTTAGCGCAGCCACAGCGCAGCGTTCCCCAACCTTTTGAACCTCGTGAGACACATTTAACCCTCATTAATGGTCAGGAACCAAATCAAGGAGATGTGGGTTAAATGTTGAGGAAGAGTAAACCATGAATTTTCAAGGTTTGGAGATCGAAACATCTGCATAATGGAAATTGTCAGTGCACATGGTCACAACTCAGGATGGTGGGCCACACCGTGTGGGGTCATCAGCCCCTGCCAATAGCTGGGCATGACTGCTCTAGAGGGATAGGGTGGAACACCCAATTTCGTGCCATTATATGAAGTTGGAGGTCCATGGGGATATGTATAAATTATTGTGGGCCCATAATGCTGTAGTATGACTTCATTCAACTTGTAACTTGTATGGAGCCTAAAGCTGAGGTGTGCATGAGGCTTCAAGTCAACTAGAATTCAGGCAGTCCCCGGGTTACGAATGGGATAGGGACTGTAGGTTTGTTCTTAAAGGGGTTGTCTCACTACATTGATTCATCTTACCTCAGTCCTGTTTTCTTGGTTTCATTTTGAATTCAGGGGCGTGTTTACTGGCTTCTACTAGGCTGCTGTAGAAGCCAGGTCTGTAGCTATAGCAACCAGTGCTGGCAACCTATCAGGAGAGATCAAACAGTTCTGTAGCTATAGCAACCAGTGTTGGCAGCTTATCAGAAGAAATTGAACAGGTCTGTAGCTATAGCGACCAGCGCTGGCAGCCTATCAGGAGAGATTGAACAGGTCTGTAGCTATAGCAACCTGAGGAGCTGATGCAGCCCATACAAGAGGGGATATCTAGGAATAGGTAGGACACGGTTAATGGAAACATATTGCAAAGTGACTTGTTTCTGCAAGATCTATAACATAAAAAGCAGAGATCCCTGTAGGGAGAAAACTCCTTTAAGCTGAATTTGTATGTAAGTCGGAACAGGTATATTTATTAATTGTAACTCCAGTACAAGACAGTACAGGGAAGGGTTTTTACATTTGTTTTGCGGTCTGTGCCCACGTTAAGAAGATTTCACCTCATGCACTACAGTGGCATGCTGGCACTTGTCGTTCCACAGCTACTATCTGCTGTGGAACATGGAACTACAAGTGCCAGCATACCCTATAAGTTTCCATTTGTTACTAGGGGACAGGTGTAAGTCAGAACGGTGTAAGTCTAGGACTGCCCATACTCAAAAAAAAACAAAAGAAACCCCACATATCTTCCTAATATAAAAAAATAACTCCTATCAGACTTACATCAAGTAGGAACTCCACCAGAGTGTCTGCTGCAAACTCTCCGTCATACTCAATAATCTCATCATCCTTAAACACATAGATGCTGTCTTCTTCGTCCAGTCCTGAAAAACAAAACTGATAAAAAATACAGGTCATGTGACTACGGCAAAAAACACACAAAAATTCTGACTTTTCCTAATTAATTGTTTTTTTAAACTGTTTATTTCTACTTTATCAAGTTTCATATCAGCAGCTTGAGAAATTTGCCAGTGTTTTCTCTATTTTTTTTGTGCCAGTTTTTCACATGTTTGCTCATTAACACAGATTGTTCTGCAAAATGTCTTTATTTATTAAAAATATTGCCATCCTCTCAGACCTAAATTGATATGTGGCAGATTTTGTCTTTCATTTCGGATGTTTCTCCTATTTTTTAGGAAGAAGTCTTCTTTTAGCGGTAATTTATTTAAATTAATTTTTCTAGTTTTCTTTTAAATGTATAGATTTTTAAAACATTTTTTTCGTTTTTAACCATAAGAATTCTGGTATTTTCTCTGTTTTTATGTTTAGGATTTTTCAGTGTCTGTGTGAGATATATTTTGGGAGCCGTCCCTGATTCATATTTGTGGCATACACCTATGACATATGCCACTCATGACAAGAAGGTCCCATGTCAAAATTACTTATACCATGCACAGGGGCATAGCTATAGGGGGTGCGGAGGTAGCAGTCGCTACTGGACCCTGCAGCCTGAGGGACCCTAAAACCTTTACTGCCACATAAGGAGATACCATCATTGTAATTGGCACATGGTAGCTGGGGGGACCATTTCACTTTTTGCCCAAGGGCCCAGGAGCATCAAGTTACTCCTCTGTTTATGCAGTATACATTTTTTATATACAGCTCTATTGAGTCGTGCAGCAGACTCTGCTATTCCATATGGCACACATTGATGTTTACCACCCGATGAGACACTTGATTGCCATTGGGGGAATGAGGGGCTCTGGATAGATTTAGTATACTTGCCATACATTACCCTCTTTTATCTTTTGGGTCTATACTGATGATTGCTGCAAGGTATGAAAAAATTAGAATATTATACATCTATACTTTCTAAGGGGTGTATATCATGCTTGCCGATCCTCCCGATTTTTCCGGGAGACTTCTGGAAGCAATGTCACAAAAGGAGTTGGGTTTATGCAAGCCCTGCCTGAAAGTGAGCTTCTCGGGGGTGTTCCCGGTTGGTTCAGAGATGTTCTTAGGCACCTCAGGGGCGGGGTTTAAATTTGTTTAAAGTTTTTTAAATGGCGGGAAAGGCTTATACATTTTCCCCAAAGGCTCTAAAATAAAAAAAAATTGAAGCAGCTTTGCAACTAGTCGTGTTTACAACTTTTTCTATTTTTCCCGGGAAAATAAACGTGCAATTTTAATTTTTCCCCCTATAATACTTAAAACTTATTTTAAAATTTTGTCTTATTTTTCCCCAATGAAACAAGGAATTCACATTTTTTAAATACACTGTAATATTTCATCCAAACATCTGATAAGAGCCAAATTTAAATTGCTTTTAAAAATGCACTAGGTTTTATTTTGGGTGTTCATTTTCGGGGGGAAAAAACGGGTACACAAACAATGTTTCCCCATAGTAACAGACTAAAAAAAAAACCCGTGTATCTTATCCTCGTGTGTTCACCTTTTATTTGGGTTGGGAGGGCCCACCAGGTACTAGGGATCCTTAAAGGGCCGCCCCGACAAAATAATGTACCCCAAGTTATGTAGCCCAAAGGGTCTAGCACAGGGACGAAATTTGGGGGCCCTTCCAGCTTTTGGGAAACTCTTCCTTCCCCCGGTTTACAAAAAATTATATTGCATTGATGGGAGTTGTTTTTCCCCAACAGCTGAAGCCAACGTTGCAACCCTGTGCTAGACCTTTGGGGTCTACATATATTTGGAGTACATTATTGTGGTTACAAAAGACAACTCATTAAAGTTAATTTGGGAAAAAACAATCACCGTTTCTTACAACCCTGCATTTGGAATGATTTCATTAGAGTGAACTTATAGAAAGTGCTTAAAAGTGGACATGCGAGTCTTCTGAAAAACTGAGGATGGGTCCTGAGAATAATTCCCTCTGGTGGGCCCAAAGAATTTTCGACGCTGCTTCTATCTGCCCCCCCTTCTACTGTGTATAGTCTTTAGCAAATAGGGGGCATATGGAGTAGACATGGCATAGGATCTGACTACATGGGGTTTATTTGTAGTCTGTTACCATGGAAACACATATCTGTGTTGAATCATTTCTTTACATGGATGTGTGCCCTGCTGGATTTTTTAGCTCTGTATCATATGAAGCACTGACGACTATATAGATATGTCCTGGAATTATTCAGCTGTGTGTCATTTGGTCTATCTTGCAGTTATCTGTTGATCATTGTAGTTACATTTCCGTTTTTCTAGATTGCAAGCTTTTGGAACCAGTTTTTAATACTAGGATTTTACATACTTGTGGAAAACGGGATGAAAAAGAGGCAGAGTTCACGCAAACACTGCCACAAAATCTGTGTTTTTGGACAGATCGGGGGTATTCCTGTGCAGATCAGGGGGGCAGGGCTAAAAACTACCGGAATCGGGAGAGAAAAGGACGGCAAGTATGGGTTACTAGCCTCTTTCTAAGCACAAATTGTCAGCACTGTGAGCTCTGGGAGCCAGCTGGGTTGTATGTCTGAGACATCTGCCTGCGGCTCTGCAGAGATTTGTTGTGGAGTAAAATATTTGATCAGATGGGTGATTTATATTTGGATAAATAAAAACTCCCAGCAAGCTGCCGGCAGGAACATAGGAATCAATACGGGAGGAAAGCCAAGCCAAGGTGTTTATTGCAGGGCTGAGTAACCTTCTGGAGAAGCTAAAGTGACATAAATTGGGGAGGAGGGGATGGCACCAGTCATGTACCTGCCTTCTTAACCTTTAAAGGGATTCTTTGCTTTGGGTAAGCCCTACTGGTTTGAAGGGTCCTGTGACAAAAAGTTAATTATAGATGATCTCCCTGCTTGGACCAGCAACCGGCTATGCTTTTCCTGCAGCGCCCCCACAGGGGAAAGTAAGCATTACACAGTGTCCATCTAAATCAATAGGACAGAACTGGTTCTTCAGAACAACAGTCCATAGCCACCAAACAGAGCCCATAGCGACCAATCAGAGCTCATAGCAACTAATAAGAGCCCATAGTAACCAATCAGAGCCCATAGCGACCAATCAGTCCATAGTAACCAATCAGAGCTCATAGCAACCAATCAGAGCCCATAGCAACCAATCAGAGCTCATAGCAACCAATCAGAGCTCATAGCAACCATTCAGAGCTCATAGCGACCAATCAGTCCATAGTAACCAATCAGAGCTCATAGCAAACAATCAGAGCACATAGCGACCATATCAGAGCTCACATAGCAAACCAATCAGAGCTCATAGCAACAATCAGAGCCCATAGTAACCAATCAGAGCCCATGATCAGCGACCAATCAAGTCATAGTCCATAAAAGTACACCAATCAGAGCTCATAGCAATCAGAGCCCATAGTAACCAATCAGAGCCCATAGCGCGACCATTCATCAGCAGCACATAAGTAACCAATCATGTGCTCAGCATAGCGACCAATCCAGAGTGCTCATGTCTGTTTATTTTTCCAGAGTACTATATGAAATGAAGTCGAGCTGGTTGTTATGAGCTCTGATTGGTTGTTATGGGCTCTGGTTGCTATGAGCTCTCATTGGTTGCTGTGAGCTCTGATTGGTCGCTATGTGCTCTGATTGTTCACTATGGGCTTTGGTTGGTCGCTATGGGCTCTGATTGGTTGTTATGGGCTCTGATTCGTTTCTTTGGACTCTGGTTGTTATGGGCTCTGGTCGCTATGAGCTCTGATTTGTTGCTATGAGCGCTGATTGGTTGTTATGGGTTCTGATTAGTTGCTATGGGCTCTGTTTGCTATGGGCTCTGATTGGTTGCTATGGGCAACAAAGACAGTCTTACAGCTAGACAGTTTTCATACATAAGGCCCAATATCTTTTTATGTCATTTTTAATTACAAAGGACTGCTAAAATAAATTTAAAAAAAGTCTTGTTATCACAGTGATAGTACACCTCCTCCACACTGTTTATTGGCGTGTCATTCACCCCTTTTCTCTAATTACAAAGCAACTCAGGAAATAATTATTTTAGCTGTCAAACCAGGAGCGTGCACAAAACTCAAACGACTCTCACAGCGAGGTTTTCGCTTTTATTAAATTCGCCCATCTGAGAGCACAAATAGACGCTTTCCGATAATAATGTCTAACAGGCAGCCTTGTGCTTTGTGGCTTCAGGAAAGGCTCAGTGTTGGGTTTCAGCCGTTCCCATTGTATGGAGATGAAAAACACCCTTAAAGATATATATATTTTTTTTAAATGTCTTTAAAGGGCAACTTCCCTTGTTGCATCTTTACACATAGATACATTCAGGATCCCCATAGTAATACAGTGGTAATCTAGATTTTGAAGAATAGTCCTCAGAAATGCTTTGTTTTCGGTCATGCAGTTTGAGTCCAGGACACTTGGAAGCTGGTGCTGCCTCTGAACATCCCTGAAGTGGGCGGGGCTAGAGTGTCTACTCTCTTTCAGTGTTATGTAAAAGATAGTTATTCAGTTCCCCTCAGTATAGAGAGATGGCGCCACAGGGTCACTTTTGTACTAAAAAGTGTAAATCAGGTCATTATGGAAATGATCTTTTTTATGAAAAATTAATAAGGTTTAATTTCAAGTGTAAATTTGTGTCTCATGAAGTGACCTTATTGACTATTCTCCTGATCCAAAAAAGGTCACTTTGTAGACCTGACTACTAAGAAACAGGACAAGTGCCATAATTATGGGTGCCATAATTTGAAGCATTTTAGCCAGTGTTTGCTTAGGATGTCTGGGGCCTACCAGTGGAGATGATTCTTGGGGCCACCAGTGGAGCTGATTCTTGGGGCCCACTAGTGGAGCTAAATGTTGGTGCCCACCAGTGGGGTTGATTCTTGGGGCCACCAGTGGAGTTGATTCTTGGGGCCCACAAGTGGCGTTGATTCTTGGTTCCCACCATTGGAGTTGATTCTTGGGGCCACCAGTGGAGATGATTCTTGGAAACCCACCCGTGGGGGATGATTTTTGTGGCCACCAGTTGAGATGATTTTGGGGCCACCAGTGGAGTTTATTCTTGGGATCCAAAAACCAAACTGGGGTTGATTCTTGGGATCCCCCAGTGGAGTTGATTCTTGGGGCCCACCAGTGGAGTTGATTCTTGGGATCCACCAGTGGAGATGATTCTTGGGATCCACCAGTGGAGTTGATTCTTGGGGCCACCAGTTGAGTTTATTCTTGGGATCAACCAGTGGAGATGATTCTTGGACCCACCAGTGGAGATGATACTTGGACCCACCAGTGGAGATGATACTTGTGGCCACCAGTTGAGATGATTCTTGGGGCCACCAGTGGGGTTGATTCTTTGGATCCACCGGTGGGGTTGATTCTTGGGACCACCAGGGGAGTTGAATCTTGGAGCCCACCAGCGGAGATGATTCTTGGGGCCCACCAGTAGAGATGATTCTTGGGATCCACCAGTGGAGTTGATTCTTGGGTCCACCAGTAGAGTTGATTCTTGGGATCCACCAGTGGAGTTGATTCTTGGGGCCCACCAGTGAAGTTGATTCTTGGGGCACACCAGTGGAGTTGATTCTTGGGATCCACCAGTGGGGTTGATTCTAGGGGCCCACCAGTTAAGTTGACTCTTGGAGCCTACAAAGGGAGTTGATTTTTGGAGTCCATCCTATGGCCAATGTACATGACTGCACAGACTACATATAACTTTTGCACTCTTCCTCTTGTTTTGTGCCACTCTTTCTCTTCCTTTCTCCCTGAAAAACAGCCTCAGGCCTGCCACTCTTAGAGGCCCACCATACCAAAGTGCCCATTCTGGATTTCCCCAGCTCCCCTATGAGTCCAAGCCTGAATTCAACCCTAACCTAAAAGAAACCTGTTCTAGTCATATACTCCAGGCAACACCGATACTTAAGGGGCAGAGCATGACACACAGTACTTCTCCTTAGTGATGCCGGTATTGTTGTCATGCTCCGCCCCCTCAGCCCCTCCACTAGACATAATACAGAGTATTCCCTCATAGACCACCGGAGCTGGTTAGAATCCGCTCTGTCATCGGCAGGCAGCCCTTCTGACAAATACAGGAATATAATCCGCTACTTAACCCAGCGGGCTCAGCCATATTTCATGTTCTGGCCCAAATAATGAGGCCGGCATTCATAGTGATGTCAGGTTGTGAAGCAGACGGTGACAAATCAAGTGCGTGTGGCTCCGTGCATGACAGTGGCTCCCATGAGTGTGCGGATAATGACCCAGGCGGCCCGTCCACATGCTGACGTGATGGAGTGTTATCTCCGCTGCCTCTTAATTATGCTAATAAACTGTAACTCAGGCCGAGCTCATTGAGCGCTGAATGTCAGAGCTGGAAAGATGCGAGTGTGCCGCGGGGACGCATGGGACCGTCCTGGGCACGAGGCTATTTCTGTAGCGGCAATGCTGAATATATTAGACTAGCGGGGCACCGGGGGCCCAACAGGACTATATAGGACGTGCCTGCTGGCAGTGCCCAGAATATTGTATCAGCAGTACCGTACAGGTGGCCGCAGTGCCCTAGATGAGACATACCTAACAGCCGGCAGTGCCATCACATTTATCATCAGTACCCAACATGTGCCAGTGCCCTATATAGAACATACCGAACAACCGGCAGTGCCCATCACATTTATCATCAGTACCCAACATGTGCCAGTGCCCTATATATAACATAACTAAAAACCGGCAGTGCCCATCACATTTATCATTAATACCCAACATGTGCCAGTGCCCTAGATAAAACATACCTAACAACCCCCGCCCTGGTTAAACTGATTTAGTGTATCAATATGACCCAAGTGCCAGGTTATAGTTATGGTTTATTTTGGTTTTGTACTTAATATTTTTTTTTTTTTTTTGGGGGGGGGGGGGCTAGCATTGTATTATTTACCAGTGCACAAAGTCTCAGCTTTACCTCATAATTGGTTTAACTCTATTGTCTATATATAGGTTATTTGGAGATTTATATTGTGACTGATATCTCTGTTAACGATTTACTTTTTTATTCCTATGATGACATATATATTTTGTATGTTTTGTTTGTTGTAAGCTGACACTACCTTGTTTCTCTTGTGCCCAATTCATTTCTGTTTATATTTTTAAAACTTTGAATAAAAATTATGTTTAAAAAAACCCATACCTAATAACTGGCAGTGCCCATCACATTTATCATCAGTACCCAACATGTGCCAGTGCCCTAGATAAAACATACCTAAAATCTGGCTGTGCCCATCACATTTATCATCAGTACCCAACATGTGCTAGTGCCCTAGATAAAACATAGCTAACAACTGGCAGTGCCCATCACATTTATCGTATGTACCCAACATGTGCTAGTGCCCTATATAAAACATAACTAAAAACCGGCAGTGCCCATCACATTTATTGTCTGTACCTGACATGTGCCAGCAATGTCTTAAATGAAGAGTGCCTAGTATACCAGTAGTGCCCATCACATTTATCATCAGTACCCAACATGTGCCAATGCCCTATATAAAAAAAAAATCCTAACAACTGGCCGTGCCCATCACATTTATCATCAGAACCCACCATGTTCCCATTCCGTAGAAAAAAAAAAATTCTTAACAACTGGCAGTGCCCATCACACTTATCATCAGTACCCAATGTGTGCCAGTGTCCTAGATAACAAATACCTAACAACTAGCTATACCCATCACACTTATCATCAGTTTCCAACATGTGCCAGTGTCCTAGATAAAAAGAATACCTAAAATCTGGCCGTGCCCATCACATTTATCATCAGTTTCCAACATGTGCCCTAGCTAAAAAATAGCTAACATCCGGTAGTGCCCATCACATTTATTGACCGTACTCGACATGTGCCAGCAATGTCCTGCATGAAGAGTGCCTGACATATCAGTAGTGCCCATCACTATCATCAGTGCCCAATGTGTGCCAGCAGTGTCCTACATAGGGTTGTGTTAAAAGCATTTTGGGCCCCTGGGCAATACAGTGCACTGTGTCTCTCATGAGCATATGACATCACGCTAGACCAGTGTTTCTCAACTCCAGTCCTCAAGGCCACCAACAGGCCAAGTTTTCTGGCTTTCCTCAGTATTGCACAGGGGATGTCATTATTTGTCCATGCATTCTGTCAGAGACCCTGAAAACATGACCTGTTGGTGGGCCTTGAGGACTGGAGTTGGGGAACACTGCCCTAGACCATGTTTCCCTGGAGCAGGTAGGTAGGTCCCCCAGTAGGTAGATAGGTAAGCCCCCTGTGGTTAGCGCTCCTGATAGGTAAGGCCCCAGGTACTAGAGTTAGGTAGACAATGCCCCTGGTGGGTAGGTAGGTTTGCAGTTTCCATACAGGTAGAAGCCTTGGTACATAGGCAGGTCGCCACGTGACTAGGAGCCTAGGTAGGTAGGCACGGCCCCCATCCTTAATAGCGGCCCCTTTCACTGGCATAGAAAAAAAACTAAATTAAACTCTGACAGCCGAAAGCAGCCAGCGGCCTACAAGACCAGTTGGTGGGGCAGGGAGCCGATAGCATCCCGAGGTCGGGCACAGACCTGGGAATCCAGAGTATGTACTCTGACTACCAGGGGCCCCCTATGCTCCTGGGGACCCCAGGCAACTGTCTAGTGTGCCCAATGGATAATACAGCACTGGTCCTACATAAAGACTGCCTAACATATGGATAGTACCCATCACATTTTTCAGTAGTGCAATATATCAAAAGTGGCCAATATTAGCGCATAGTATCCACACAAGGCATATTTCATGATCTCCATCCTCCCCCTAAGTCACTGTTACAGGGGGATCTAATAAGCCTTGGCCTGGCATCCTCATGGCGCCACCGCTTGGTGCCACGTTCCCTTTAAGAGATTCTATAAAACCAATTCATTTCAGCAGAAAGTAGCAGATGAAGCCTCCGGCCTGCGCTGTGCACAACCAGGGCCCATCACCTGTATATTCTTGGAAATCACAATACAGGAGCAGTTCACAATTCCTGGAAACCTCTCCGTGTAA